>CM042906.1:28662566-29175066 GCA_023653625.1 Triadica sebifera
CACAATAAAATCAAAACATAATAAAAAGAAATATTAAAAAAAAAATGATCAGAATGTTGTGTGGGAGCTCGACTTTAAACACTAATCACTAATCAAAGAATTGCATATATTCAGAAGAAAAGTCACACTTATAGAAATGGATCAAAGTTGACTTTTGTTTCTTTAAGTAATGGATCAAAGTTGACATTGATAGACTCCGAAAGTTGAAACCCTAAATCCTAATTAATTTGCTAGTTCGAGAATTATGCTTCTTCGTTCTTCTTCTTCTTTTTTTTTTGTTTTTTCCTTTTTTGCGAAATTCAGAAAAGTTTTTCTACTTAAATGGATGGCATATATGCCCTCTAACTTTTCTTATTTTGTCACAGTAAGCATATATTTTTATATATATTATATATAAATTATCAATAAATAAATAAAAAAGTAAAATAGAAAACGTGATGTATTAGCCATATCTTATCGATTGTAAGAAGCCAATTATATGAAGTTAACATTATTCTCAAACTTCTCAAGTAGATTTTGATTTTATAATGGAAAAATCTTTTCCTATATTATCTTCATTAAGCTAATCATTTAATTTATTTTTAAAAAATAATTTCTTAAAAAACGATAAAAATAAGTCACAAGACGATGATTGCAGTTCTTGAATAAATTTTTGATTAGACATAAATAACTTTGTCATGATACGAAAAAGGCCACATTTTTTACATACCAAAGCATGTAAATGGGAGATTTTTTTATGCATTAATTCAATCAAGCCCATTAATCATGTTCGAAGAAAAGAAATATCATTTAACCCAATAACCTTGCTCGAAGAAAGTTATCTATCCATTAAAAATTTACTGTCTCTCGGATGGCATGGAAATATTCCATGCCTTTTTTTTTCTAAAAAAAAATATGAAAGATTTTACTTTATGCATAAAATGTTAAACAACATGCAGGTATCATATATGTAATAATTCAAAATATTATTTAAGAAATAAAATTGTTTTAATGCATAAACATTAAACTAAATATTATAGTTAGTTTTTATCTATAAATTTTCCATGTTTATATATTATTTCTTATTATAAATACTTTATTAATTAAAAAAATATAATTTAGAGCTACAAATACATTTCAATTAGTTAATTTTAAAATGGTATTGTATTTTAAATTAAAAAAATCAATTCCAAAATTCCAAAATGAAACTTTAAATGTGGAATCAATAGTTTATTTAAAATTTATATATATAACATTTTCTATCAGTTACTGTTATTCATTAGTAACTATTATAAGTTTTCAACAATTTCAAACTATTGAATCAAACAAGCTGATAAAATATTTTACATTGACGGATTATCCATCCATCTATAACATTTAAACGTGATTTGTTTTTCTTGTAGCTACTACAGTAATCTGAATATATATATATATATATATATATATATTATCCTTTTGCAAAATGATGTCGTTTGACTATTAAATCTTCCAGCCACAACACCGCTAGGGACAAAAAAAAAAAACCTCTGATTGGTTGTTGGTACCACACTGCAATCATCAGATTTTCGTCTTTTCCTTTTTATTTTATAATATTAGGATTATACCCTTTTATCATATTTATTCATTTTTGTTTTCCATATATGGAAAGTATAGCATTTCATCAGGATTGCTCATATCGATTACTGCCCACAAATCTCATCGTCCAATACTAATTTTTTTGTATAATTGTAAAACTTCATTGTTATTTACATACTATGTAAATTTTTTTATGAAACAGTGTACTAATTTTTTATTATATAAATTAATGTTAATAATTAGATTTTTGATCTTTAATCTATTATTGCAAATTTTTATACGTTTTCCATTCTAACGCAAAGCAAGTGTTACATCCTAGTAAATTTTAAGTATTTTTTATAATGATTAACCAATTTCTTCATTCAACTAACCACCAATCATACGTATATTAAAATATTCCAAGTCTAGCTGCCTTCGGACTCCTAAGATATATTAATTAATATATCCCAGGTCCTGAATAGTTTTTTTTTTTGTTTTTTATTTCGATTTAGAGATGCAAGTAATTATGAAATTATGATATGAAATGTTTGAATCTTGTGTGTTTTGCCGATGCATAGCCAGTCGTTTTAAAGAGTTATCCTTCAGCTCAAAAATGCTTGAAATTTGATGACAAATTAATAAGAAGATAAGTTGTCTTCTCATTTTGATATAGATAAATATATACTATACAAGCAAATGGATTGTATGATCAGTCATTTCTCAACAACTTTTTATTTGTCATTTTTCTTTTTCTGGATGCCGAATAAGTTAAATGTTGTTTTCAGCGAGTTATATTCCCACATTGATTTAAACATCTATCATTTACAGGGAAAATTATAAATTTTTTTTTTGAACTTTATGAAATTTAGCTAATATATTATGAACGATTTTTTATTTTTTTTTAAATATACGAACTTGCTTCTTTACTCCATTTGTATTTTATCGAAGGATTTTTCAGCCACTCAATTTTTTGTTGGTATATATTGCAGTGTAGATTCTGATTAAGATTTGAGAATTGGCGACGAATATTTACCATTTAGCGACAAAAAACAATTCGCCGCTAAAGGTGTCCTTTTTCTGCAAGTGACGTGAAAACTCATGTTCGTATGTTTAAAACAGAAAAATATTAATTCATGATATGTTAGCTAAATTCCGTAAAATTCAGAATTTTTTGATGATTTTCCCTTGTTTAAATTATAATTCATTAGTTAAATCATCTAAAAATTCATTTTTATGTTATTTAGAGGGCAACTTTCAATTTCCAGTTAAATTATTCTACTTTATCCTAAAACTGCTTATTTTTATATTTCTTTGCTTTTTTACTTTGATGGTAAATTGAATGCATAATTAATGCACTGTGAGATTTTCAAGGAAAAAAGATAAAAAATAGTTTTTTTTAACAAAAAAAAATGCCGCAAATTAGAAGTTGAGTCTCAAATAGTTTGAATAATATGAAATTTTATTTCTGAAAAAGGCTGAAATTTAATTTACCCTCCAAATATTTTTACAATAATCAATTTGCTTAAAATTAATTTTTGAGCCACACTAATATGCAATTTTCAATCCACGGTCATTTTGCTTCATATAAGTTGAAAAGAGTTTTTTTTTCTTTCAAAAAAAATAACAAAAGAGATTAAAATGGCTGTAAATTCATTAATAAAATTTTATTTATAAGTTGTCTCAATAAATAATTTTAAAACTAATTAACCATCATAAAGCTAATTTGTAACAAACATAAGCTTAAATACCATTAATTGGAGCCGTAAATATCCATTTATGGTCGTGCTTGACCAATAATACAAAAGAATAATAAGCAAACAGTAATTTAACTGTACTAAATTTTAATTACTATAGTGATAAATATATATATATGTTCGAAATTGATTGTTTAAACTTTTTTTTAAAAAGAAAAAGAAAAAAAAAAAGAAAAATTGATGCTGTGGATTTTATTTCCAGACATATATTGGGAACACCCTAAACATAAATAATCGTCTGATATAGAATTAATGTTTAAAGGGAGAGAGAGATGCACTCATCAATTATTTATGGGTATATTACAGAGCAGCTGAAGGAAAGAGACTTCTCAGCTAACCTTTTAGACTCAAATTTAATGGTCCATGGACTCATCCTATCCCATTCATAATTTCTTCCTTCTTCTTTTTTTTATTCTTTTTCAATATTATTAATTGATGCATGCATAGATCCAATGAAAATTAAATATCATATTCTAAATTAAACAAACCACATATGCTGATTTTGCTATTGTTATTTACGGAGGAGAAAAGTTCTTATATATATATATATATATATATTAGAATATGATATTTAATTTTCATTGGCTCTAGGCATGCATCAATTATTCTATTTTAATTTATTGAATATAATAATATAATTAATTATTTTTTATAAGTTTTTATAAATTTATAAATTAGTGAGAGTTTGAAATTTGAAATATAATTTTTGTATCAAAATGAATAATATGATATTTACGGAGAAAAGTTTATATATATGTATATAATATTTAATTTTTATTGGCTCTAGGCATGCATCAATTATTTTATTTTTATTTATTGAATGTAATGATATAATGAATTATTTTTTTATATATTTATAAATTATAAATATAATAAGAGTTGAAATTTAAAATATAATTTTTCTATCATAATGAATAATATGATTTTTAAGGATAAAAGTTCTTTTATATATATATATATATATATATATATATATATATATGAGATTTTGATGATTATTATATTATTTATTCATCAATTGGTACTATTGTTTCAACCATTATATTAAAATTTAATGATGCTAATTAGTTATGACAATTTAATATTTCAATTAATATGCATAATTAATTAATACTCACACTATATTTTATGCACCATAATTATATATATATATATATATATATATATATATATATATATAATCGTGAATATCTAATAATTTTGCAACATATGGCAACCAATGAAAAGGATTTCCGTTTTTTTCTGAAAAATAAAGAAAAAAAATATTATCTGTAAAAGAAAGACACAGAGAGATAGATTCTGTCGTCCAATTTGTCGAAATTATTCAAATTCTCTTTCGATATGGTGAGCCCTATTCCTCCATATTCAATTTGATTTCAATTTACAAATTAAAAAAAGAAAAAAATTGTTAACCTTACTTTTGTCATTGTCTCAAACTCAAAGAATAAAGCCATAATATAAAGGGAAGGATGAGTGTTGTAGAAGAAATGAAATGGAAGCAGGAAAAATATTTCTCTTAAATAAAGTTTATAATTAAATTTATTTACGTGATAGTTTATTATTGGTCTGATACACATAAATATTTCTTAGAAAATGTGATACTAAAATTAAGTTATAAGTTGAGCTCCAAGCATCCTGTAGGAAATTAACTCTAGCAGAGTGAATTTCTTTATATTACAATTAGCGAGTTTTACTTTTATATAATTAGTGTTATAAGCACATATTAGATATCATATATATGTTTTTTTACACCGTAAATGTTATAATTTTTTTTTTAATTTTTAGACTGAATTTTCATGAAATTGATATATATATATATATATATATATATATATATATATATATATATATATATATATATATATATATATATATGTAAATGTTATAATTTTTTTTTATTTTTAGACTGAATTTTCATGAAATTGATATATATATATATATATATATATATATATATATAAGTAATAATCTTATTAAATTGGTAAATATTGCCTTGCATTAATTATATAAGAATGGGAACCTCCATTTTATATGAAATTTTATTATTTTAAGGCAGAAATTTAGTAGTAATGTGAAAGCTAAATAAGTAAATAGGGAAAATAGGGAAAAGGCACTAGATGACATCATTTCACAAATGTATTATTATTATTATTATTATTATTATTATTGAGGTCAATTTTCTAGTTTAGAAAGAAACTCATGGGAAGAATATGGAGTTTAGGCTGTAAAGTGAGAAAAGGTACAAAAGAATTTCAACTCACATTCCCTCAAAGAAGAGAAAGACTTGATACCCTTATTTAATTTAATTTTCAAATAATGAGTTGTGAGGAATGCATGTACACTTTCAGTTGGCACTGGCAGTACAAAGGGAAGAAAAAAAAAGTGGACAAAACCTTAAAATTCCCAATTAGGAAAAAAAAATAAAAAACTATAAATTTTTGTATATATTTATATATATATATATATATAGGAAGCTTCTCCCAAAAAAAAAAATTCAACTTTTTAAGTAGACAAAATTCATACCTAAGTGTCTACGTCATGGAAAACTAGTTTGATCCAATTATGCTATTACATTTGGCAGCCGAAATTTAACTCAGTGGACACAAATACTTTGGAATTTGTATGCCTTTTTGCAGTGAGGCATCACCACATTGGTGGGTTGGTAATTTTTCTACTTTAGCATTAGCTGATAATTAGTGGAGGATTTTTTTTTCTTTTTAATTAAGAAAATAATCATTATTATCTATGTGGGTTTAACTATTTCTTGATTGTTTTTTGTTTCCCACCATTTCATTCATCCCCCAGTTTCTTGATTCTTATAGAGTAACTCTACAATTTGTCGGCCGAACCATGAATTTCTCGTTTTATTTTAATGGAGTATATAATAATTTAATTCATAAATAAATAAATGAATCCATTTCAAATAAAAAAATATTTTACAATTTAATTCTCTCATTATGATCTACTAGTTGTTAATGAAATAAAATCTACAATATCTCCAATAAAATACAAATGATCCTCTATTTAAAATATTTCAAATGCAGATGTTCACGTTCTTCTTCTTAAAAAATTAGGTGCTTCGATGTATAAAAATTTATGAGATATAATAAACTAATTTCAGTAATTTTTATTTACTTGAAATCAAAATTTAAACAGATTTTCAAGTGAAAATTGATATAATAATCCTAAAATCTAATGAGCCTGTTTTTTTTCCGCCAATATACAAATCATTCATTTTTAAATTAGATGATTTATCAGAAAAAAAAAGAAGCAATACGTAATAGCTTAAAGGCTTATTTAGTTCGATGTGGTCGAGAGTAATTAGTAGCTGTGGAAAAAAAAATCAAGAAGAATATGATTTTAATAGCTTATTAGCAGTAACTAATTGTTAAATACAAAATAATTTTCGGTTATCCTAAATATTCACTTAAAAAGTTAATTTTCTGATTGAGAATGGAAATTTTGATGAATAAATTAAAATAGAGAAGTGAACTCACTTGCTGATTAAGTATTGAATTGAGGAAAAAAAGTGAGAAAAGGGAAAGAGACTGAGACGGGTTAGAAAGAAAAACAGCTGTAGAGAATTTGTCACATAGTGAATTTTGTCTATAGTAGGAGAATTCGTGAAATTGGAAGTGCTTTTGGTTAATTATAATTCTGAGCATGGCCCTTTTTTTAAGTCACTTTTTGGATTCTTTTGGATGTTAACAGGAAATTGAAAATTGAATTGATGTTTTTTTTGTGAATTTTGAGGAGAGAGAATGTGGGTGGCTTCTAAATTCTAATTAACTAGTTGACATTGATCGAACTAAATTCCACTCCTCCAAGTCCAACCACATCTTCTACGGCAGCCAAAAATAAAAATTAATTAATTTTATTTGCTTGTAGAATTTTTAGGGTAAAGTATTAAATCCAATTTGGAATAAATTAATTTTGATGGATGAATTGTTTCATAATTAAGTAAAAATTTATTTTATTAATCTATAAATTATATTTTAAAATTTCTAAAAAGTATAATGTACTGAATTTTTATATTTTGAATGATATTTTAATAATAGTTTTAAGTTAATTTGTCAAATTTTTATGATATTTTATTTATTTATTTATCAAACTGACTATTTAAATCAAATTTAAATAATATTGATTTGGATATTTTTAGTAATATTTGATTTGATTAAAAGTTAGAAGTTTTTAAAAATTATTTTTTTAAAATTTGATTATAAACTTTAGTCTAAATCAACCAAACTAAACTATAAACACCCCTAATTTTCCGCGATCAGCTTATAGAATTTTGAAATATTGGAATATAAGTTTTCCCTTATTTTTTTTGCTTTGTGAGATATAGTTTTCGTAAGAATTTTAAGTTAAAAAAATGATTTTGGTGTATATTTTAGGTAGGAATATGCCGGATGAGATTGTTTTTGTATCAAAATCATAATCGAGATTTGCAATTCTTTAACGGTTTATTCACTCAGAATCGGAGTGATTATAATAATTAATAAATGCCAAATGCCATGGTTCCCACACTTATAAACACTAACCCAACTCGTAAAATTGTTCGATTCAATATTCATTGATATAATATTACTGAAAACAATTTCAATATTATACTAAATCTATTTTTTTCATAAATTAAATTAATAATAAACTGTTATGAAAAAAAAGTAATATTTATAACTAGTTGTACTTGTAAAGTAAGAACTTATGACAATTATCACTAAGAAAGTTTGTTTGTTAGCTTTCATTAACAAGCAATGTTTATTTTTTTGAAATAAAATATTTTCTTTTTATAAAGAATCGATTAGAATTTAAATTTGACATTTTACAATTTTAAATTCCTAATTATCACACCAATACCACTATCTAATACTTATGGAATTAAATACAATTGTAAACAAATGAATTCTACAATGTATTAGGATTTGCCCACACATGGTGATAGATTTATTGTTGAATGAAAGGTGAATGGGCTAATGGAGCAACAAAGGTTTTGCGATTTGACCCTTCACGTTTGGACAAAACATTTTATGTTTTATCATTTGATCCCACCTTTAATTGTCTGCTTCCCATATAATTTTGTTTACATTAAAATTAACACAAATTTGTCTTCTTCCACTTGAAGAAAGCAATTTCTATTTTAATATAAACTAAAAGATTAAAGTTAAAAACTAAAAACTGAATTTCAAGTTCATGTCCTCTTATTTTTCACCAAAACAATATAAGAAGGGTCCCTACCTCAATACAAACCAAAATAACTTAAAACTCTAAATTATGGAGGCTTTGTAACCTTTGTCCATTCCCACTAAAACAAATTAATTGGAGGGTTTATCCAAAGGAAATTTGGATCCACTTGTACTTAAAGGAGGGGAATAAATAAATTTGAAGGGCTGATGGGTTGCAAACAAAGGTTGGAATTTCTTCATTGGCATGATTTCTTGAATTTTGACACCATGAATTGACACCAATTGTTATATTTCTCACCATAACTGAAATTTTTAAAATGAATAAATATGTGTATTGAAGCCCAAAAAATAATTATGCATAGAATATATATATATATATATATATATATATATATATATATATGGTGACATTGTTGTCCTCTATACCGGACCATGCTTGAGATAAAGGTATGGAGCTTCATTATTGAGCATCTTTGGTTTCCATAAAGTGACAAGTGACTTTTTTTTTTTGCCACTTTTCAAGTTTATTTATTTATTTTATAATTTATTTTCTCTTTCACATTTTGGTTACCCTTAGAATTTGATGACTCGATCCTTTTACTAATGAATTTGGTCGTTCAATTTTGTTTATGCTCATGCTTATGGGTTTTTCACCTTTAATTTAATTGTCTTAGCAACCATTGCATAGGTAATGGAATTTGGGTGAAATCTTATTTGATAAAGACTCAATGCCTATGTTCGGAAAATTTTACTTGATTCATGTTTTTATTTATAGATTGATTTCTTATCAAATTTATAGTTTTAACATAAAATTTTCAATTTCTTACATTAACATTAACATTAACAGTGTATAAATTATTGGCTCAATCTGTTAAATGAATATATAAATTTAATCTAAACCGAAAAATTTCAAAATTACAATGATAATTTGAGATTATCTTTTATATACATCGAATCAGCATAAGAATATTAATGGAGCTAAACTTTAATAGTGGCATTACTAATTCATTTATTTATTTTATTTATTTAATTTTTTTGATGGTTGACTATACTACTAGAGACAAATATTGAAGTGGAAAATCTAACTTATTTTGAATTAATTGGTTCGCATTACCTTAAATAGTCTTAGCACTAATTTATACATGACGGATTTAGATGGCATGAGAGTGAAATTGAACAGAATGTATGAAAGGAACTTGTATTATGTCCTCTATTTCTCAAGCAATTGATCGAACAGCTAAAACTATAATAGTAATTAAGTGTCAATTAATATTGTACAAGGAAAATGAATTATTATGAGTGTTTATAAATGTCCATCGCCTGTCACTAATAGTCGACATTGCAGAGATGAATAAGAGAGCAAGTTCTATAATTCAGGAGATCAAGTAGACAAGTAATGAAGTAAGTTGTAAGAACAATGACATTTTGCTATGCATATTTCTGTGGACTAAACCATAAATTCTGGAAGATACATTAAAAAAAAAGAAAAAGAAAAGGGTCGTTTTCAAATATAAATAATCTAAGTATGATTTTTTAATATAGTAATTAATTAGGCCACTTATAGAAAGCTTAAATAAATATATATCCTCCTCGTGTAAGGACATTGATCAAGTGACTATATCGGCCCCAGTTTGCAATTATTAATTATTAATTATTCAAAGAAAATGATAACGCTGGGAAAAGATGAAAAAGACCAAGAACTTGAAGTATATTTAATTGGTAATTTTATTATAATTATTACTCAACTTGAATATAAATTTGCTATTTTTGAGTGTGATGGGAAAGTCCAAGTCGCCTTCATGAATTGATATTTGTTTTCCAATATTAATTCCTATATACTTTTCTGACTCTAAGCAGGTAATTAAAAACAATAATATTATATTCATCGTTAATAATCCATAACTTTAGAAAAGAACAACTCTCAAGGGACTGAAATGAAACGATAATGATGTATTATCTCTTAACTAGAACTCTTGAGTTCGAGCTCTGTGCCCTGGATATTAAAAAAAAATTAAAATTCGAGAGAAAGGGATGGATCTGCCCTTCCAGTTCAAATCCAAACATGATAGCTAGAATTAAATAAATATAGGAAAGATTAAATAAATTCTTAAGAAGAAATTTAATTCTATAATAATATTGATACAACTTTATATGATCATATGAAACTCACAAGTTCGAAAATGAAAAGTAATTTTCTCGCACAACATAAAGTTGCAAATCTTCCAAACTTGTAGGCCAACCTGCTGAAGTTGATAACATAAAAAATTGCAATTAAAAATATGTAATAGATATGTATTATTAATTAGTATTATAATTAATGAGAATACTGAACATGATCTGTTGTAATTTGCAGCAGATAATGACAAGAGGCTTTAGGAACCACAAATAAAATATTGATGTGATAATGGTAATTTTGTGGACAATAGGAACTCAATAAGTTGTAATATTGGAAAAATTATACTAAAAACTTGCTAGATTACAGATATCAGTAGTTTTCACAAACATCACTCTGCAGAAAAGCTGAAAATTGACATTACAGCTGTGTTTCACTCAAACAGAAGTTTATGTCTTCATTTCCAGCTTAATTTCTTAGTCATATTCGTTTGATTCATCACATAAAATATAATTCTCTTTCTTTTGATAACTATTTATACATATTTCTGACAAATTCAATAATATTATTTATTGAATTTCTTTTGATAATTCTTATTTAAATCAAATTCAATAATATATTCTGCAGATTAAATTGATCTATGAACGCCCTGTGTTTGTGTTTAAGGTTTAAAGAAAGCTGCAGAATCGATGGAATGAAATATATAGAAGCAAAAATACAATGAAGGCAAAAAGCAGACTAATAGGACAACAAAATGGTGGAGCCCTAGAGGAGGGCATTTACCTTTTAATGGAAAAGGGCATGCCGAATGGCTACTATTAAGCAGGTGGCAGTGTATGGTTTGATAGAATAGTTTTTGAAAGGTGCATTGCTTTCATTCTCTAAATTTTGTCGTTTCAAACATTTTTCATTATGACATTGGTGGGAGACCCACCAGGGGACATCACCCTCCATGGCAAGCCAAAAACGTCCTCCCTCTCCATTGCTATATTTGCTTTGTTGGGACAATTTTTTTTCGTTTTATTTGATTTTTGAATAAAAAATGAAATTATTTTATCGTGATATAAGCTTGGACGTCTGCTTCTGTCAATGCCACCAAGTTGGGGGTTGATAATGATTTGGGTGGGGTTGAAATTCGGGTCGGACCGAACTACTTGTTTTTTACAATTTTGTAATTTATGTGCTCAGTTTGAAACAGCTGATTTGCTGTTTGGACCTTGTGAGTTGTGACCGCTAATTAGGTTAAGAACCACTTCATTCAGGGGACTCATTGAGCATTATTGATCTTGGGTTTTTAAAAGAACTAGGCTTGGACATTAAACCTTATTTGTCACAGAAGCCTAATCTAATTGCCCTCTATGGTAATAGCAGTCAATTTTGACCAGTTAAAATAGATGGCTTATTATTTTTATATAACTTAAAATATTAAAATAATAATTCATATTTATATATTATTAATTTTGTTTAAAAGTTTAAGGGAGAGGATAAGCCCCACTGGAGTAAGTTATGAAATAGAGGGAGCCCCATCTATGCATCATCTAGACCTAATCTGCCCATTCTTCCAATTATTTCCATAGAAATGATTTTCTGCAGTAAGGTTGATGAGCCCACATATTTCCTGTCAAGATGATGCCTACGGTCAAAAACCAACTACTATTTCATGTTTCATTTTCACATCATAACACACTCATTGAATTTGAACCGAATAATAAGATCAAACAAAGCATGTGCATTTGATTATCAACACCACCAACTGCCATCCAAAATATCAATCGTGCTGCCTCTCATCAGGCCGAAAATGTCTTCGGTAAACAAAGCAGCGTAACCGATGGAAGAATTAGCACAACAAAAGTTGGTACTGTACCAAAATATCGTACTGTCAAGCATATAACTATCCAAAAATAAATTAACCTGAAAAGAAGTTAGAAACTATTGACAAAGCTCAAGCCCAACAAACAGAAACCCACAAAATTAGCAGGACGCCACAAACAAATTCTTAACCCCATTCCCATGATTAAAAATATCCCATCTTATGACATCTTGGCCCTTGAGAAATCCATCTCCGGATGCTGCAACATCAAAAATATACACACCAGATTATCATTAGCAACTTTAACAACCACAAAAGACAAAGTTATGCAGTTAAAGAAATGGGGAGCTTGCTAAAGGCCTCCTGATTTCACCTGAGCCATGAACTTTTTCAGAATCTCCTGCTTCTGCGTCTCATCACTGGTTGGGAGGCCCATAGACTTCTGTCTCTGATCAAACTGAACACAAGGAAAACATATATATATATATATATATATATATATATATATATATATATATATATATATATATATATATATATATAAACTCACGAATCACTAATGAAATATAACTTCTCAAATTTACAAGCCAAGAGAATCAGCAAGCACTCCAACTATTACGTCAACCAAAACAGGCCACCTAACATTCCGCTTATCAAAATCAGGAAATTGCTGCATTGGAAGAAAAAAGGTAATAAACATGAAAACTTACCATCATCTTTTCAACAGTCTGCCGTGTCTCAGGATCCAGGTCAGATAGTTTGCTGTTTTCAGGTTCAACCTTCTGTGTGTCAATTTCAGGATCTCCCTTCACCAGACATTTCCACCAATCCATTTGGTCATGCTTAGTCAAAAGAACTGAGATCGTATTCTGGTCCTCTGGAGACAGCACATAATTAAATAATACGTGATAAGCAACTCAAATTTACGCAAGAGCACTTGACATAGCAACAAGAGGACATAGCCACATATCAATTCAGTACATTCAAATGGTTGAGTTTAATGGCTCTATTCATCATAAAGTTTTCAGCATTTGCTGAAGATTTCACAAGATTGTTTAAAGCCTTCCAAATATTTCCACTACGTATAATAGCAAATTCAGAATTGACAAGATGCTCCATGCATATGCTATGCATGAAATAGTTGGCATACCTATACTCCAGTAGCAATCATCAACCTTGATAGGCTTGTACAACTCTCCCTGCAAACATTTGAAGACACATAATGAGGCAAAAATTATTCAAGCCAGAAGCAACTAAAACAGCACACTATAATATAACTTCAACACAAAACCGAGTATACATGCAAGCTTACATCTATAATTGGAGGTTGACCCTTCAGTCCAACTTTTAAATGGTTTTTCTTGATGTCGCATACAACAAACCTTGATTTAGTTCCAGAAGGGACTGGAATTTGTACATTAACCTCCTGCAGGGTTTGTGTCCAAGAATACCTCTCCAGATCAAGGCCATTCCCTTTGTTCGGAACTGTCCAAAATATTTTTATCAGACACAGTGGAAAAGATAATTAGAATATATAATAAAACACTTTTCCTCTATAGGAAAGGATTAGGTCAATCTGCAATTAGAATAGAGCACTAACTTTTAAATCGCATACTTTAACAAATAACACATGGGAATCAAGATCAAACGGTGAGTACAATTCAGGAACTTCATCAAACAAGAAATCCTTGAGACTCGCAGAAGTTACACACAATTGTACATACTCTTTATGAGTGAAGACAGCTCTGGCACAGTGTGCACACTTCTTTGAATTTTTAGAGCTTGCAATAAGCTATGTGCTAACCTCTAAGGACATGATTTCAAATATCACCATCCATCTATCCTTTCAAAAGTAATCTTACACCTTCCATTTACAAATAATTTCAAAACAAGTGATTCCATTGTTTCATATAATTTTCATTATATGAAACTTATTTTGAAAATATAACCATTTTCAAATATGCAAGCTGAGGTTTCAAATGCCATCAGCAATCACTTTATTTTTTGAATGAAAAACTCATCCAAATTCCGATAATCATTGCTTCAACAACCAGACAACATTACCTTTTAACTAATAAACAACTATTAAACCAGGATTGGACAAAAATTCAATCTTCTGCAGATTGTAAGCACAAGGGTCCCAAACTTATGGTGACATCCAGTTGCAGACAGAACATATGAATTTGACATGTTCAACATGTTGAATCATCACTCACATTGCCACACTTTATATGGAAAGAGTGAAGCAAGTGCTGGTGAAATACTCTGCATTTTTGTTAAACTTTCAAAGGTCTCAATATTTTGTTCTTTCACACTCTAAATTACTCCAACTAAACAACCCTCCACACGGACCACATCACTAATAGACTAGTTGAGATCTGATAGTTTTTGGAGAATGGATTTACATCCATGCTCGGTTCTCATTCTTCATAAACACAAATAAATATGCACATACATATATTTCACCTATCTCCACTCTTCAAATTCCAGAATTTGGCTTCAATTGGGCTCTTCTAATCCTAATTAACGCCTTAAACAGCCGTTTTGGATAGTGCAAGTCAAAAAGGTTAGAGTTGTCCTTTTCTTTGAGCCACAGCATAAGAACAATTGAAGTAAAAGGCTGAAAACCCTATAATTTTCCCAAATTTCCTCTACATTCTAAGACAAAAAGTGCCAACAACAATAATGAGTACAAATTAAAACTAGACTAGTACTAATCAATACTAACTGAAACATAATCCCAAAACCTAAACTTTTATAATGATACATGTTTCTTTTTTGATCAGCCAACTTTTATAATGATATGAAATTTACCCTTCAAGCTATACCAAATTCCCTAACAATGCACATCAAAATTGTCAACAAAACACAAAAAAGAAAAAATTTGACACGAATATAAGTAGGAAGCAACTCTTACCTCTGGAGCCGCTCTCCTCCTTCTTATCGACCTCCATAGGCTCATCCTTGCTCTGGGACTCAACCTTCTCCTCTCTGACCTCGACTTTCTTCTCCTCCTCCTTCAGCCTCTTGCTCTCGTTATTCCTTAGAGCAGCTTCCCTTTCTCTCTCCTCCGCCTTCTTCCTCTTAACTTTATCCTGGGCAGCTTTCACCACAGCTACGATCTCCTTCTCCGCAGATTCCTTGTCGAGAAAGTCGCTCTCTTTCACCAGAAAATCGAACAGCGTCTCCACAATTCTTATCGGATTGCTAGCATCGAAAGTGGCGTTAAAGGGCAATGTTTTAGACGACGACGCAGCCGGCTTGGTCTCCTTTTGGTCTTCCTCGTAATCTGAGATTATCGCCATGACTAATTGGTTTGTCCTTGACTCGGTTGACTCGGCGAAGGAAACGGGTTAAGAGCATAACTGAAGTAAGGGTTAAGGAAGAGGTTTATATAGGTAAAGTCCAACAGAACTTCCAGAAGAAGAGTTCTAGAGAGAATTCCAGAACTTTTGCTAATCACCCCCTCGTATTTCCTTTTATTACAATATTCTACCTCTTACTTTGGTAGAATATCAATGATACCCTGTTTGCTTTTATTCATTCCTGTACTTGACCTTGTTGGAGAGAAGTTCCTGAATTATAGATTTTTTTTTTGTCAAATAATTTATGGATGTTGTATTAAGACATGACATGGATATGAGATATTCAAAAAATTTAAATTAAAACTGATAGTAAGTGTGATTCAAAATTTAATGGTATGAAAAAAAAATAAAAAATGAATATTTCATTCGAGTAAATTGTTCCAGGATAATTTTCATCTTTATTTATTGAAATTTTAAATTTAATTTTGTACATTGAAAACCAACAAGAAACTTCTACTTATTATATACTATATTGAATAGCAACGTAAAAGTAGGCATCATGGCTTATTCACCATGCATTATTGAAATCCTAACAAGCTCTAACACCACAGTTTCATATTATTGTATTCAGCAGCTAGCTGCATCACAAAGATTAAATCAAACATTAAAAACAACTCTCCAGTACTACGAAAGATCTATTTCTTCTTAGAGCCTTTCTTTATTTTTGATGTTTGATTTACCATTTACATAAGAGAAATACTTATTAATTTCCTTTCATTAACTTTTCTATTATCTTATACATATAAAAATATGCGACACTTAAAAAATGAAAAATGCAATAAAAATAGTAATAAAAAAAATTAATAAGTATTTTTTTCGCAAACCAATTGGGTCTTCCAGTTCGAAACACAATATACCCTATAGATATTCCAGCTACTAATCCTGATACGTATCCCATCATTACAATGTGCCACTCAAAACTTAGTTTGTCATCTTCAACCAGCAAGGTTGAAGGCGGCAATTGTTGTGCACTGCAACATTTTGGCAGTGGAAATCCACATAACCCCAAATTTTCTTCATAAGATTTGGTTCCGAACGTGTTAACTGTTTGGCTCGAGGAATAAGTCATGTGAGTCCGTTGTATGAAAGGTTTAACACTACAAGAAACGTTATTTCTGCAAATTGTGCAGGAATGCCACCAACAAGCTTATTTGAGGGCATGTTTAACCATTCCAGGTTAGATAAATTTCCTATTGAGTGAGGTATATGTAAGATATTTTATTTTAATATCTTATATTTATGGGTTTTTAATTGAGATATCAGGACAAATTACAAATAAAGGGCCTTAAGAATTTGATCAATTCTTTATTTAGGCATGACTTCATTTATTAATTAAGTGTGAGAGAATTAATGTGGGCTCAGATAATAATATGGGTATGATGGATAGCCCATGATTATTATATACCGGTGAGCTAAGTCTCTCTTGTTGCTGACCCTAATGATTAAGCTCCTCTATATAAAGGTGGATAGAGGATAAGGAAAAGATAAGATAAGAATTCCATCATTCTGGGGTTAGAAAACGAGAGAAGATCTTGGTGCAAAACTTCTCGGATCGTTTCTAAGACGATGGATTCGGCCAAATCAGGTACACATCTTCCTCTTGCTCAATTAAACTCATGTGTTTTGTGTTCTAAACAGCATGTATGGGATCCTGGAGGAGAGATCTGCCAGATTTCCGCTATAGATCTCTCCATCAAGTGGTATCAGAGCCTAAATACATGTTTTTAGAACCATATTTGAGTTTTTCTCATCAGGATCTAGAGAAAAACTGAGTTTAATTAAGTTTTTGAGGAATTTTTGATTTGGTTAATCACATGCTTGATTCTCTGATTTTATTGCTTTTCGGTAAATTTTACTTAATAAAATCAGAATAATATGTTGTTGCATGTTGATTTAAAGCAAAAATTTGAAGAAATTTCGGGTTTTGGAATAAATTGAATTTTTTGGGAAAATTTTCGAAGAAAAATTGCAGAGTCGGGAGGAGGAAGACGCTGACGCGTGTGATACACGCGCCAGAGGCGCGCATGTCGCGCGGTGGAGACTGGGAAGGATTCATTCTGGCGCGTGTGGTACACGCGCCAGAGGCGCGCGTTGGCGCGTATGGGGAGAGAATCGGGGAGCTGTCGGGCGCGTGTATTACACGCGCCAGATGACAGCTGCATGCGCGTGTGTAACACACGCAGGCGCGTCAGACGCGTGTAATGCACGCGCGCGCCGCTTCTCCCTCTTTCCAATTTTCCGAATTTGGCCCCTGAACTTTCTGATTTTTTCAATTAAGTCCCTAATTCATTATTTTTCACTCCATAAGGCTATTTTTGACCCTATTTCTTCTGGAATTAATTTAGATTTTCTAAATTAATTTTTAAAAGCCATAATTGAGAAAAATTGTGACATTTTTGGAGATAAATGATTATCTCATTATTTGTTTTATTTATGCATTGGCATAAAATGTCACATATGGAATTAATTTTTCTCAGGTAAAGTTGACGATGTAATTTTATTTTGTGATCATAATTTTTCGAGACATTTAAGGCCCATGTCCATAAGGAATGAAAAATTATATTTTGCA
Source organism: Triadica sebifera (assembly GCA_023653625.1). NCBI lineage: Eukaryota > Viridiplantae > Streptophyta > Magnoliopsida > Malpighiales > Euphorbiaceae > Triadica > Triadica sebifera. The sequence goes on from CM042906.1 coordinate 28,680,894, forward strand.
AGACAATAAATAAGGTGCATCTCGATATAAGTATTTCTTTTAAAATTGGCTAAAATGTAGTTGCCAAAGTGACCTTTTTAGCTGAGATTTTAAGAAATATACAGACTTATATGGTTTAGGGATGTCTCAGATTTGGTTTATAATTATTCAGCCAAAATGTGTTTATTATAAATTCAAATTTTGAGATGTTAATATAAGACATTTGATTGGGAATGAACTGGTCTGAGTGATTTATTCTGCCCAAAGGTGTTTAAATTTACAAAGACTGTGTAAATTTCTAGATCGTTCTTATATTGAAGAATTATCTATTGCATGTTATATTTTCTGCCCAAAGGTGATTATATAATGATGTGCTGAAATTTTTCGGATTAATACTCTTTTATGGCTTTGAGTATTATTATTGTCTTGAACTAAAGTATTACATTGTTGATTTTTCAGTCACCTTCTCAATCAATAACTGTAATGTTACAGTTCAGACATTAACAGCTTCTAATTTCAAGGAGTGGAAAATAGATGTTGAAATGGCTATGGAGTTGGCAGATATTGATCTTGCCATGACTACTCCTAAACCAGCTGACTTGACTCCTGAGAGTACTGATGTGGAAAAAGAGTTATACTCAACCTGGTATAAGATGAACCGCATGTGCTATTTGACCCTTAAAAGGTCAATTCCAGAGCATCTGTTGAGCGGTCTTCCTGAAACTCATATAGCAAAAGAGTTTCTTACAGCTTTGTCTCAACATTATAAAGTGTCAATCAATGCTGAGATTGGTACCCTTCTGAAACAGTTATACTCCATGAAGTATAACGGACTTGGAGGTGTTAGGGAGTACATTTTAAAGATGGTCCACATACAGAATGAGTTAAAGGGTTTTGACATTATTCTCCCTGATGCTTGTATTGTGCATTAAGCTCTCAATACTCTGCCTTCTGAGTTTGAGATGCTTATTACGGCTTACAACTCAAGGGAGGATCCTTGGACTGTCAATGCTTTCATTGCTGTTTGCGTAGCTGAGGAAGAGAAGCTAAAGGCGAGACAATCCAGTGTCGCGCTTCTTGTATCCGGACCTCAGCATAAAGGTAAACTGAAAGGTAAGAAAGCTAAGACTAATGCTTCTTCTTCTGTTCAGGGATATGAGTCTTCCCGATCTAGTGCTGTGGGTGATCTTAAAGGCATAGAGAAAAAGAAATTTAAATGTTTCTTTTGCAAAAAAAAAGGTCATAAAAAGACGGACTGTCTTAAATATAAAGCTTGGTTAGAAAAGCGTGAGCCTATAGGTAACTCTTTTGGTTTTGTTATTTGTGAATCTAATTTGGCTGATGCCACATCCAGTTCCTGGTGGCTTGATAGTGGAGCGACTAAACATGTTGCCTTCACATTACAGGGATTCACAAACATAAGGAAGCCAAATAAAGAAGAGTTAATGCTCACAGTTGGCAATAATACTACAGTTGATGTTCAACTAGTTGGAAATGTTTGTTTGAACTTAGATAGTGGTTATGAACTATTTTTATCTAATGTATTGTTCATACCAAACTTTAGACGGAACTTGGTATCTGTATTTGAATTAGACAAAATTGGCTATGCTTTTGTATTTAAAGATGAAGTTGTTAATATAACTCTTAATTCAAAGGCAGTTGGCCGGTGTATTTTGTCATATGGTTTGTATCAAGTTTCTTTAAGTTCAAATGAAATATATTCTACATCATGTAATGTTGAACATATTGTTTCCAAAAGACCCTTAATAAAGGAAAAGTCATCCATGTTGTGGCATAAAAGACTTGGCCACATTTCTAGGGAAAGGGTAGATAGGCTAATTAAAGACAATATTTTGCCTACCCTTGATTTCAGTGACCTAGAAACATGTGTTGACTGTTGTAGGGGTAAGCTAACCAAAATTAAGAAAAAGGGATCTATCAGGAGTTCAGATCTCTTAGAGATAATCCATACAGATATATGCGGACCTTATTCACCCACAATATGCAATAATAAATATTTTATAACATTTATTGATGATTTTTCCCGATATGGCTACCTGTACTTGATTAAGGAAAAGTCTGAATCTCTTGAGAAATTCAAGATTTTTAAGACTGAAGTCGAGAAACAGCAGGGAAAAGTTATCAAGATTGTTAGGTCTGATCGGGGTGGTGAGTATTATGGCAAATACGGTATAGCAGGACAATTAAAAGATCCTTTTGCCAAATACTTGGAGGACTGTGGAATAGTAGCTCAGTTTACTATGCCAGGAAGTCCTGAACAGAATGGTGTGGCTGAAAGGCGGAATCGCACCTTAAATGAAATGGTTAGAAGCATGATGTCAAGATCTAATCTCCCAGACTTTTTATGGGGTGAGGCTATTAAAACGGCATTATATATCCTCAATAGAGTACCCAGTAAGTCTGTGGCTAAAACGCCGTTTGAACTGTGGACTAATAGGAAACCTAGCTTGAGTCACCTCCGTGTTTGGGGTTGTCCTTCAGAAGTACGCCTTTATAATCCTACTGAAGGTAAATTGCAATCTAGATCTACTCGTTGCTATTTTATAGGATACCCAGATCATTCTAAAGGCTACAAATTTTATTGTAGAGAAGGGGGTTCTAGAATTGTAGAATCACAGACAGTTAAATTTTTAGAATTTGATATAGCTGATCAGTATGAATACTCTGAGATCACTAGTAAGGAACAGCAGACTAAGGTTATACATATACCTGTTCCCAAGCAACCTGCAATGTTGGATCCTACACCTGTGATTAATCCAGTATTAAGGGATGAGCCTATACAGTTTAATGAGGCTTCATCATCACAGGGTGCAGTTGCACAGATTCCTCTCAGGAGGTCTACTAGGGAAAGGAAATCTGCTATTTCATCTGATTATGTGGTCTATTTAGGAGAGAGTGATTATGACATTGGTCATGTTTCTGATCCTATATCATTTGAGGAAGCTGTTTCTAGTACCCAATCAGATCTGTGGTGGAAAGCAATGAGAGATGAAATGCAATCTATGGATTGTAATGACGTGTGGGAGCTTGTTGAATTACCTGAAGGTTGTAGAACTATTGGCTGTAAATGGGTCTATAAGACCAAGAAAGACTCCAAAGGGAATATCGAGAGGTTTAAAGCCAGATTAGTTGCCAAAGGATTTACTCAGATAGGAGGAATTGATTACAGTGAAACATTTTCTCCTGTATCCTCTAAGGATACATTTAGAGTAATCATGACACTAGTAGCTCATTTTGATTTAGAGCTACATCAGATGGATGTTAAAACCGCATTCCTGAATGGAGAATTAAACGAGCAGGTCTATATGGAACAACCTAAGGGTTTTCATGAAGATGGTAAAGACCATCTTGTCTGTAGACTTAAAAAGTCTATTTATGGTTTGAAACAAGCCTCACGACAGTGGTACTTAAAGTTTGATGATGTAATCACTTCTTTAGGCTTTGTTGAAAGCAAAGTTGATAGATGCATATATCTCAAGATCAGTGGGAGCAAATATATCTTTCTGATATTATATGTAGATGATATTTTGCTTGCATGTAATGATTTAGGTACACTGCATGAGGTTAAGCAGTTGTTATCTAAATATTTTGATATGAAAGATCTTGGAGAAGCATCTTTTGTCCTGGGAATTGAAATCTTAAGGGATAGATCTCAAAACCTTTTAGGTCTCTCTCAGAAGGCATACATAGAGATGATATTGAAGAAATTCAATATGCATGAATGTAAATCTTGGGATGTGCCAATTGCTAAAGGTGATAAATTAAGCTTGGCACAGTGTCCTAAGAATGAGGTTGAGAGAGAATCAATGAAAGCAGTGCCATATGCTAGTGTAGTAGGAAGCTTGATGTATGCTCAAGTCTGCACTAGGCCGGACATTGCATTTGCAGTTGGTATTCTTGGTAGATATCAATCTAATCCTGGAATGGACCATTGGACTGCGGCTAAAAGAGTTTTGAGATACCTTAAGGGGACTAGTGATTATATCTTAACATACAGAAAGGTTGAGCATCTGGAGTTAACTGGCTATACAGATTCAGATTTTGCTGGTTGCTCAAATGATAGAAAATCCACATCAGGTTATGTTTTTATGCTGGCTGGTGGGGCTGTATCTTGGAAAAGTGTTAAACAGTCCTTAATCTCTTCTTCCACGATGCAGGCTGAGTTTGTAGCATGTTATGGTGCAGCCACACAGGCTGTATGGCTACGAAATCTCATTGCAGGAATGTCAATTGTTGATTCCATTAACAGGCCCATAAAGTTGTATTGTGATAATCTTCCAGCTGTGTTGTTTGCTAAAAACAACAAGAATATCACAGGGTCTAAGCATATGGAAGTCAAATATTTGACATTGAAAGAGCTGATAAAGAAAGGTGACGTTGAGGTGGATCATATCAATACAGAAGATATGATAGCAGATCCTCTTACCAAGGGACTTCAACCCATTATTTATGTGAGACATGTCATTAGTATGGGTCTAAAGTCTGGTTTTGATCCCTTGGATTAGTGAGAGGATTTTATATTACTTTATGTAATGTTTGTGCGTACTTTATACGTTGGTATAAATGTACATTATTGTATTTCTGATTATCAATGCATTGTTGTATTTTCATTGGAAAATATTATGTGATATATCAGATTAAATGTTTGAAAGTCTTAAGATTAGTGTCATCTTAAGCGAAGGCTTGGGGCATTGCTGTTTATAGCCTTGGTGTATGTCTTGTGACACATAAAGTATCTCGAGATATAAAGTTTAAGACATACAGACTTCAATTTGAAGTAATAAAGGATTTCTTATGAAGTAACTGTGTTACATAAAGATAAGAAATCTGGATGATAAGAAAATCAACACATAAAGTTTTGATCATAAAGTTAGTGTTGAATAATTCTTACCACATTACCACACTGATGCTCATTATGATTGATAGGGTTATTGGCATGTGTGACTATGGAAGGTGCTATGTTCTTGATTATGTGGTTTCCGCCATGATCCTATGTTGATAATCTTATTGAATCGAGCGGGAATATGAAGTTTTTTTGTAATACGTTCTCAATTAATACGCCCAAGTGAGAGAATGTAAGATATTTTATTTTAATATCTTATATTTATGGGCTTTTAATTGAGATATCAGGACAAATTACAAATAAAGGGCCTTAAGAATTTGATCAATTCTTTATTTAGGCATAACTTCATTTATTAATTAAGTGTGGGAGAATTAATGTGGGCTCAGATAATAATATGGGTATGATGGATAACCCATGATTATTATATACCGGTGAGCTAAGTCTCTCTTGTTGCTGACCCTAATGATTAAGTTCCTCTATATAAAGGTGGATAGAGGATAAGGAAAAGATAAGATAAGAATTCCATCATTCTGGGGTTAGAAAACGAGAGAAGATCTTGGTGCAAAACTTCTCGGATCGTTTCTAAGACGATGGATTCGGCCAAATCAGGTACACATCTTCCTCTTGCTCAATTAAACTCATGTGTTTTGTATTCTAAACAGCATGTATGGGATCCTGGAGGAGAGATCAGCCAGATTTCCGCTATAGATCTCTCCATCAGTATATGCCATGTGAGATGATTATGAGATAGTGATATGGACCTCATAATATTCCACACTGCTCATTTCCTTCATAGCTTGGAATTGCTGAAAATATTTGCTGGCAAATTATCTATGAAGCCATTGTAAGAGAGACCAATTATTAACAAGCTGGGGGATGAAAATTGAGCTATGGGGTTTTGTAAAGGACCACTGGATCTGTTGTTGCGCAATATAACAACTCTTAGCTTTGAAAGATTTTCCAGCCAGTGGGGAACAGATCCATTTAAATTGTTGTTTTCTAAATTTAGAATTACCAAAATTACGGCAGTTAGCCAAAGATGGTGGTAATGGCCCTTCTAATTGGTTTCCATACAATACAAGTCAATTCGGCTCAAGCTATTGCCCTCTGCAAATATTGTTGGTATTCTACCTTGTAACTTATTCCTTCCCATATCCAACACAATAATACTGCTTCTCAAGTTTCCAAGGCAATTTGGGATCATTCCACCAAAATTGTCGTCCTGCAAGGAAAGGTGCTCCAGAAAATTGGAACTGCATATGGAGGAAGGGATCTCTCCATATAGATTATTGTCAGCAACAGAAAAAAATTCCAAACTAATATTTCCAATGCAATCTGGAAGCATTCCTCAAAAATTGTTTCCAGACAAGGTAAGATACGTCAGAGAATTTAAGTTGCATATGGAAGAAGGCAGACGTCCAGAAAAATTGTTGTCCTCAACAGAAAACGAAAAGAACTGAAGATTGCTAAATTTTTCAACGCAATTTGGAATCATTAAGCTGAAATTGTTTTCAGACAAGTCAAGAGTTATCAGGGATGTCAAACTGCATATTGAGATAAGGATTTCCCCAGAAAAATTGTTGTGCCCAGCTGAAAAAATTTCAAGATTGCTAACATTTCAAATGCAATTTGGAATTATTCCGTTGAAATTGTTTATACACAACCCAAGATATTGCAGGGAAGTCAAACTGCATATTGAGATAGGGATCTTTCCAGAAAAATTGTTGTACCCAACTGAAAAAGTTTCAAGAATGCTAAAATTTCCAATGCAATTTGGAATTATTCCGCTGAAATTGTTTCTATCCAGCCGAAGAGATTGCAAGGAAGTCAAGCTGCATATTGAGATAGGGATCTCTCCAGAAAAATTGTTGCTGTGAACTGGAAAAAAACTCAAGATTACTAAAATTTCCATAGCAATTTGGAATCATCCCGCTCAAATTGTTCGCAGACAAGTTGAGATCATGCAGGGAATTTAAATTACACATTGAAGAAAATGATCTTTCCAAAAAAATTGTTGATGTAAACTAAAAAAAGCTCAAGATTGCTAAATTTTTCAAAGCAATTTGGAATCATCCCGTTCAAATTGTCCACAGACAAATGGAGATAATGCAGAAAATTTAAATTACACATCGAAGAAGGGATCTTTCTAGAAAAATTGTTGTCCATAAGAGATAAATTTCCAATACTGGTAAAGTTTCCAATGCAGTTTGGTACTGTTCCATTGAAATTGTTTCCACCCAAGAAAAGAGATAGAAGAGAAATTAAACTGCAAATGAAAGAATGTATTTCTCCAAAAAAATAGTTTCTGTCAAGTGAGAGAATCTTTGTTTTTGTCAAGTTTCTGAGACAATTTGGTATTGCTCCGTCGAAACTGTTTTCATGCAAATAAAGAAAATGAAGGGATTTTTAACTGCAAATAAATGAAGGTACTTGTCCTGAAAAATTGTTATCACCAAGAGAGAAAAATTCTAAGCTGCTAAAGTTTCCAAGACATTTTGGCATTGTTTCGTGGAAAGAATTATTTGTCTTCTCAAGATGTTGTAAGAAAATTAAGCTGCAAATGGAGAGAGGCAATTGTCCAGAAAAATTGTTGCGTGCAACAGAGGAAATTCGTACGGAAGATGGGAGTTCCACAAATGGACCTTGGAGAAAGTTGTCTGCTAAAATTAAAACCTGGACACAAGTGATATTAACGACAGATCAGGACAATCTATTTAAACAAACTTAATCAAATTCAGTGTCCAAGTAACTGCGTTATTTTAACATAGCTGAAGAGACGATAAATAAGCCAGAGAAAGAGGTATATTTCCTTTTAGATTGTTTCTGCCGAGAGAAATAACTTCAATAACTGACAATGAACCCAGCTCCAGGAGAACTTGACGACCGATTGAATTACTTGCCAGAATTAATGACCTCAATCTGCGTAAATTGCATATTTTTACAGGAATTTCTCCCCTAAAGCTATTATTTGCAAGATTATAAATATCTTAGAAAGCTTAAATAGCCAATATATGGTGATATGGAGCCCTCGAGATTGAGGGAGTTCATATCCAAAGCAGAGATTCTTTGGTGCCAAAGACTGTAGGAAACACCGTACCACCAACAGAAATGGACAGTATGGTTCCAAGAGGATCTCCAGTAATCTGGGACTTGAATCAAAGCAATGCCCGGTCTGTTTTATTGTCATCTATTAATATTGATGCAGATGAACTCAACGTCATCACAAGAACGACAATTATAACGAAATACAACCAATAGAGCATTTTAAAGGCATCTGACAACCTCATATCAGATGGGAAAAAACTGTGTTGTGATGCTGGTTTAGGATGTTGGTTTAGATGGAAACAAAAAATAAGGCAAAACCTGAAGATATGTTTGGATGATCAATTTAGTTTATTCTGCTTTAAATAGTAAACAAAACATTTAACTTGGGCAATGGTCTTTGATCTAAACTGGGTAAGTCTAAGTCTTGTTTGTTTTACAGGAAATTTTGGGGTTAATTTCCCCTATAGTCATTGAATTTTTCTCTTATTTTAGAAAAATTATAAAAAAAATTTCATTACAAGTGACACGTTAATTATAATGTTAAATTTTCAGTGATATGTAAACTGTCATTTTAGATTTCTAACGACGCGTCAATTGTCACATTAACTTTCCGATTATCTATATAAAAAAAATGACCTAAATTAATTTAAGTAAAATATAAATATACTTCAGTTATTTATTTTAAGACTTAAAAAAGTTTTATTATTTTATCGAATAAAATTCAGTACTTATAGATAAAAAAAATTAATCCAAAAATTTAATGAGCAGACAAGAAAAAGTGAGAGAATAGCGTAATTATTAACTGCGTCTGTACTGGCCTCGAAGACTTCTGCAACTCTTGACCATATATTTCTTTAAGCGCTGGATGTAGCCACAAATTTTCTTCAATATTAGAAAAAGAAACCATGTATAATACAACCAATTCATATTTATATTCGAAAATATATTCAAAAAGAACAATTAGGTGCATGAAACTGAGGAAGTGGGATTTGTAATTGCAGGTTTATTGGAAATATGAATATATTAGCATTATTTGATCAAGAAGAAGGGTATTTGACTATTTGTCAATGCACTGAATTTAGATCTCCCCATATTTATTTTCTTCCCCTTGAGGATTTGTACTAAAATTACAAGGCTGAAATAGGATTTTATTGAGAGCAAGAATATTTTAGACTCAATATTTTATTAATATCTTTTGGTTGGGATATTAGTGATAAATTAATGGATTTTTGCTGCAATATTGGGGACCCTTATTAGGCCATATAAGTTAAGTTATTATGTGAGATTTTCTCATTGTTAGAAATGTGTATTTTGAGAAATTATTAAGTAGATTCAATGTACTATGTTATTTTTAGACTAATTTTATCAAATAGTAACATATATTTAATTGTTTATTCAATTGATATAAATATAATAATGAATAAATATATATATATATATATATATCATTATATGATTGAATTAGTCTAATAAATTAAATTTAGCTAAAAAAATTCCACTCATATATAATGTAAATCTAGCAAAATCAAAAAGTGAGATTGAAACTTTAATCTCTAGAATATTCTCTGCAACTCTACCTTTTTCCTTCTTCTTCTTTCTTATTTATTCGTTTTCATTGTCGCTACTGTTTTGTTTACTGTCGCTGCTCTGTTTTCTGTTCTGTTCTATCCTTCCATCAACAGATTTGTACTAAACCTGACAAATTAAACTAACATGTTATTATCTTGAACTTATCAACATTAAAGCAGAATTAATTTGCTTGAAAAACAAATTATAAGAGTAATACCCAATAAAATTTGAGGATAATGGGCATTTGCCACAAACCAAAGAGTTTCTTTCTCGCTAATCCTAATAGTAAAATACCTCAGCTCACATCTAAATCCATTCCACTGGCCTATCAAGCAAATTGATTCCCAGTCACACTATAGTAGGGAAAGTTAGCAAATAAATATTCAATTTCTGCACATGAATATGAATATGATAGTTAAAATATTGAAAATTTGTCTTCATTTTGTCGGGTGTGAATCATGTATGTATGTGCACGTATAACAATGACTTTATTATTTCAAATCATAATTCACTTAAAACAAAACATATAACAATGACTTTATCATTGAATAAAAATTCACACCTACATCATTTTCAACCCAATGTGTATGTAAGGAATATGATAAAAATAGCATTTTGTAGACCATCTCCAACTGTCACTATTTTGAATCTTCTTTGAACGGGGTAGAATTTTTTTTTATAATTTTTCTTTCATGTCCCGATTCCGAAATTTTTTATAACAAGAATGAGACGAAAACGATATATATATCTCTATGTCCTAAAAAAAATATATAATTATTTATATTTTAATATAATTAAATATTTTTAAAATATAATAAAATGAAAATATAACACTTTAAATAAAAAATATTTTTTATTTAAAAATTATATAATTAACTAATTAATTAAAAATATATTTTTAACAATAAAATAAAATAAAAAACTGGGCGGCATCGGAGATTCTTGTTCCTGTGTGGTATGAAGACGAGAATCAAAAAATTTTCTCCAGCTTGGTATGGGCTAGGGATGGAAAACAAGATGAAGTTTTGGAATTGGGGATTAAGATGGAGCACTCCACCCCATTGTTATTTTTAATGAAACTCCATATATGGCATGATATAGTAGCCGCTTCATTTCGCTATTTTTTTTTTTTTATGTTAATAAGCTGATGAAGAAAAAGAAGAAGTAAAGAAAAGAGGAGTATGGTTGGAAAGAGAAGAGAAATTGTTACGAAGAAGACGAAGGATTTTTTTTATTCTTAGGGATTTTGACCTCAAAATAATATATATATATATATATATATATATATATATATATATATATATATATATATATATATATATATATTAAAAAATGGTGGCTTTATGGTGGGCATTTAAAAAAATTAAAATTTATTCTTTGTAGCTTTATGTGTTCTAGGAATATATGTATAATTTTTTTGGTGTAAAAATTAATATTATATATTAGAGATAAATATATTGCAGCTATACAATTTTAATATAAAAAATTACACTAAAATAGTGTTCTAAGTTAGAGATATAGATGCCCTTAGTTCATTACTTCGAATCTATCTATAGTAACAAGTTGGAACAATGTGGAAAAAAAAAAAATGTAAATAAACATTCGTTGTCCCATAGCAAATAAAATTTTCAGAACCTACAAATGTTTCGCATATCATATTAATAAGGATCACATCGCATTCCTAGCTTCATTAGTGTCTGAACAATCAGCACTTGGTTCACTAGATGCTGCATTAATCTGTCAACTTGATTCTTATTTATATTATTAGAAGCATCATTCTGATTTCATAGTCTTTCGCTTCAAGCTGCTGGAACCGTATAACCTGAATCACAAATGCATTACTTATTTTTTTTACAATAAAAGCAACACATTATTAAGTGCCAAAAATCACTAGTGGCAGATAGAAAGATGGATTGATTTTTCGAATCTTTAAATGAAAGATAGAATGAAAATTTAATTACACAAATTTAAGATGAAAGAATTTGATAGGTTACTTACTTCCACATTTTGTTCCCGTTGAAATCTTTTTGCCACAGGATCGCGCCACATAGACCACCTTGTCCATGCGGATCATATCTTCAATTTCCTGTGTAAGGAGTGAACACAAGCAGGGAACATCGACATCTTTCACCAAATTACAACACCCTGATGAAGGTGAAACTTTTGATTTTGATTTTCCTACAAATTTCCTGCATTTGGCTACAAGATCCATTATATCAGTATTACAGGTTTGAGATTCAACTCTTTGGCCGGAATTTGAGAAGCCATCTGCTATCAATAGTACCAGGATCAAGCATAGGAATCTACTACTGGAAACTGCCATTTCTTCTCCTGTCCGAGACAATTTGGTATTAATTAGCTTTTGCCAGTAAGCTATGAAACTGTAAGAATTGCAGGTTTATTGGAGAAATATGAATATATACTAGGATAAAATTGAGACAGTTGAAGGGCATTTATCGGTTTAATCTTGAAGGATTCGAAGGGGTAGTGGTTCATTATTGCACGTTTTCGTTGTTGGGGCTTTGTGCTGATCTTTTACATCATTTGATTACGATAATGCTTGTGTTTAGTGGAAAGCTCGATTACTAAAGACTGTGTATTATCACTTTTTTTTTTCTTTTTTCTTTTTATATATAATTCAATGATAAGAGAATTATTTTTCACACTATTGACACTCTACAAATATAAAAATTTTATGAGGACTTTATAATAATTTTTTTTTCATATATTTTTCTTTATTTCAAATGTATTACAACTCTTTAAACTATCAAACACTTACATAAGGACGAAAAGATTTTGTAAATTATAAAGTGCTAATAAAAGATTTAGTTTTGGAGCATTTTCAATTTTTTTTTCTAATCAAGCATGATTATTCACATTTAATCAAAGATTTTATTCTGACCTCAAATTTGATTAGTTTTTCTTTTATGAGATGACTATGCACTATATACTATCCTCGAATGTTGATAGAAAATTCTTTGATCGAGATATTTAATAGCTAAATCAAAAAAAAATTATTTGTTTATATCTGATTTATGATTTTATTTTCAACTGAATCTGCTATAGAATGTCATGTAATAAAAATCACTTTTTGTATATTACTTAATCATCAGTTCAATTTATAAATAAAATTATAGAACAAATAAAAATATTACAAATGATAAAAATCCTGAAAAAAAATATTAGAAAATAATAAATTTCAATATTGTGTCCTAATACTTTGGTCCCTTTATTAACAAGTGACTAACCTTTTAATTTTTTTTTTTTTCAGAAAGAAACTTTCAAACAAACTCAGAAAATAAAATACAAGCTAAATGTGGTGGTGGATCATTTAAGAGGTGACAGTAACAACTAACAACTCATGTCACTGGCTTACTATTGATTAAGCTTCTTAAAAAAATCCTAGCAGATTTACCCAGGATCATGCTTGGTTAAAAAATCCATAATTTTACACAAACTATGCAAATGATAAAATAACATATAGCAAATGTAGTTTTCATAATTTCTATAGTTATGAATAAAATCGTGAATTAGATTTAAACAGAACATTTTCTAGTAGGAAATATTTAAGAATATTTTCAAACATATTATCTACTTTATACAAATAAAATATTTTCAAACATTTTCTACAGGGATAACTAGTGTCAGTTTGAAATTTTGCTTTACCATTACATCAGATTAAAAGAACAACTTTGAAGAAATGTTGATAGTATTTAAATATTGAATTAGATTAAGATTTCGAATTAAAAAATATAATATTTAAGAATATTTTCAAACATATTATCTACTTTATACAAATAAAATATTTTAAAACATTTTCTACATGGATAATTAGTGTCCGTTCGAAATTTTGCTTTGCCATTATATCAGATTAGAAGAGCGACTTTGAAGAAATGTTGATAGTATTTAAATATTGGATTAGATTAAGATTTCGAATTAAAAAATATAATATTTAAAAATATTTTCAAACATATTATCTACTTTATACAAATAAAATATTTTCAAACATTTTCTACATGGATAATTAGTGTCAGTTCGAAATTTTGCTTTACCATTAGATCAGATTAGAAGAGCGAATTTGAAGAAATGTTGATAGTATTTAAATATTGGATTAGATTAAGATTTCGAATTAAGAAATATTGTTAGAACTAATTATTATGCATTTTTCTTAAAACTAGGGGTGTAATCGAGTCGAGTTAAGTCTACACATTGTCAGGCTCGAGCTCGACTCGAGCTCGATCGATATTTTCTTTAAATGTTCGAAACTCGACTCGACAAAAATTCGAACTACTCGAACTCGACTTGATAAAGCTCGAATCAATAAAAAATTAATAAATAATATACTCGATTAATCTCGAATAAGCCCGATTAAGCTCGAATAAGCTCGATTATAAGGGTATAAATATAATTTAATTGAACTCGATTAAACTCGCGAGTCTTACGAGCTAAGTATTGTGATACTCGAACTCGACTCGACTAACTACTCGAACTACTCTGAGTCGAATTCGAGTATTTTTCGAGTCGATCTCGAATATCTCACGAGTAGCTTGACTCGTTTACACTCCTATTTAAAACAAGAAGAGAGATCTGGGCGTATCGGATTGGTACGGAATTGGCGGAAAAATGGCTCCCCAACCATTCGCTAGAAGTATTGTTTGCGATGAAAAGGCGTCGCTAAATGATATGTTTAAAAATTTTATTGCACTCGCTTTCTAAGTTATTCCTTTCAGCGTTATTTCCATCGCATTCGTTCATTATTGCTCAATTGGCAGACAGAAAATACTGTAGATAAATTTTACATTGTTTTCTTGCAAATTTCATCAATAATACATCTCTAAAAGGAAGATGATAGACAACTAAAAATAAAACTCAATTTTCTATGGCTATCTTTAAAATTTATTAAGAAATAGTTAGAGGTCGAAACTAGCACTTTTAATAAAATCCCGGCATATATTAATTCAGGTGATAACCACATAAAATAGATATGGCAACCAACAATATGTTGGTAGGCGCCGAAGTTTTTGAAAAATTTTGGTGTGGGTTATTTAACATGTGGATTCTATCACATATAAAATAAAATAAAAAAGTAAAAAGTTGCGGTAATTCAATTTCAAATTGAATTCCTCCAGACAATATTTTTGACTTTTTTGATATATGTTCACACTGAATATTTTTTCTATAAATAGACAGATATCATTTTATTTGAATTACAACAATCTCAATTCATTTGAGAGAATTTGAAAGAAAGTTAAACTTTTGAAATATTTCCAAAAATTAGGGAGTGACAAAAATAGTGAAAAAAATATTTTAGGGTATTTTTGGAAAACACTTGTGTGCCACTATTTTTGGGTTTATCTCAAAATTGTTGTATTACCTCTAACCTGTGTCTAGGGAATGTTATCTTCTTGTACCCATTAATTTTTATTAGTGGAAGAAAAATATTCAGAATGTTGTCCATGGACATAGCACAAATTAAAAGGTGAATCACGTTAAATTGTTAGTGTTATTTTTTTACTGATTATTTTATTTCACATCTATTTGTATTATTTTACCTGCTGTGCCCAACAAGTGGTATCAAAGCCAGTCTGTCAGTCTTATAAAATTCTTAGTATGCTCTGTGGTTGCAATATTGACTGATCTTCCACATCAGAAAATATTTTATTAGTTTACTGTTAGCTGAAGAAGTTTCATTTTGTTTTAAAATGGAGACAAATGGCACCAAGATAATCAGCTTAAATGACACAACTTACCACATATGGAGAAACAAAATGAATGATCTCCTATTTGTGATGAAAATGCATCTATAGGTGTTTACTACAACTAAACCCGAAGGCAAGACAAATGAGGAGTGGGAGTTTGAGCACGAGCAGGTATGCGGTTACATCTGACAATTTGTTGAAGACAACGTATACAACCACATCTTCAATAAGACTCATGCTCGAACGCTATGGAACAAACTTGAACAACATTACCCGTCAAATACAGGTAAAAATAAATTGTTTTATTTGACAAAGTTGACGCAGTCGAAATACAAGGAAGGAACTTCCATAACAGATCATCTGAATGAGATGCAAGGGATCATGGATCAACTATCCAGAATGAGCATAAAGTTAGATGATGAAGTATTTGCTCTGCTAGTATTGGGCTCTCTGTCAGAGTCATAGGAGACTTTGAAGATTTCAATAACCAACACTGCACCTAACGGTGTAGTTAATATAGAGTCTGTAAAAAACAGTATCCTAAATGAAGAAATGAAAAGGATATCACAAAACTCATCTTCTTCATCACAATCAGATATTCTAATTACTGACTACAGATGAAAGAGTCAGTTTAGACAACAAATGTCTAGAGGAAAGAGCAGAGGCAAATCAAACAAATATGACAATATTGAATGTTATTACTACAAAAAGAATGGTCATATCAAGAAATACTGACGAAAGTTCAAAAAGTACCAGAAAGGCAAGAAAGTAAAATGAGATGACAACAGTGATGATGACATAACAAATACCATGAACGAATTCAATATCGTTTGTGATGATACTATCAATTTCACATCCCATAAGACTAATTGGGTAATTGATAGTGGTGCTACCATTCATGCCACGTCTCAGAATAAATTCTTCTCATTCTATACAGCAGGAAATTTTGGCGCTGTGAAGATAGGAAATGATAATCTGTCAAAAGTTATTGGTAGATGAGATGCTTACCTGGAGACTGTGAATGATACCAAATTAGTTTTGAGAGATGTCAGACATATTCCAGATATTCGTTTGAATTTGATCTCTGCAGGAAAACTCGATGATGCAGGTTTTTACAGAACATTCTCAAATAACCAATTGAGGCTTACCAAAGGTTCCATGGTGGTGGCTAGAGGCACAAGACATGCTACCTTGTATGTGATGCATGCAAAACTCTCCAATGACATTGTGAGTGCTATAGAGAAAGACAATGCTATTGAATTATGACACAGACGACTCGGTCACATGAGTGAGAAATGGATGACTACCCTTGTTAGAAGGAAGATGTTGCCTGTAATGGATGAAGTACATTTGGAGAAATGTGCTGACTGTTTAGTAGGAAAGCAAAACAGAGTTGCTTTCAAGAGTTCCCTTCCTTACAGAATGAAGAATGTGTTAGATCTGATCCATTCATATTTATGTGGGCCAATGCCAAAGTCACTGGGTGGTGTTCAGTACTTTGTGACTTTCATTGATGACCATTTGAGGAAGACATGGGTGTATACTTTAAAGACAAAAGATCAGGTGCTAAATGTCTTTAAAGAATTTTATGCTTCAGTTGAGAGATAGACTGAAAAGAAGTTCAAATGCATCCGGACAGACAACGGTGGAGAATACATTGGACCGTTTGATGTCTACTGCAAAGAACATGACATTCGGCATCAGACAACACCTCCAAAAATATCACAGTTGAATGGCTTGGCTGAGATGATGAATAGAACTTTGATGGAAAGAGTCAGATATTTGCTCTCACATGCAAAGTTACCTAAAACTTTTTGGGGTGAAGCTTTACTCACGGCTATGTACGTGTTAAATCTTTCACCTTTTATCCCTCTAAAGCTAGATGTTCCAGAGAAAGCGTGGTTAGGAAAGGATGTTTCCTATGATCATCTGCGGATTTTTGGTTGCAAAGCCTTTATACATATTCCAAAAGATGAGAGATCCAAGCTTGATGTCAAAACACGACAGTGTATTTTTATTGGCTATGGCAAATATTAGTTTGACTACAGATTTTATGGTCCAGTAGAGAAGAAACTTGTCAGAAGTTGTGATACTATTTTCGTTGAGAACGAGACCATTGAAGATATTGTCAGGACAAAGAAAGGTGTTCCTGATTCCAATGGTGACTCAACAGATTTAGAATTGATTCCTCCAATACCGGTGCCAATACAAGTTGGGGATGAAGATCATGTTGATCTGCTTGAAGAAAATAATGCTCCCATTGATAATCCAGAAGATGATGCTGAAGATGATGATGTTCATCATCAACCATCACTTGTGTACTCCCCAGTTCATGTGAGAAGGAGCAATAGAACAAGACAACCGTCTACGAGATATCCAGAAAATGAGTATGTGTTACTCACTGATGGGGGAGAACCATAAAGCTTTGAAGAAGCAATGACTGATGAGCACAAACAAAAATGGATTGAAGCCATGTAAGATGAAATGAAATCATTGCATGAGAACAATATTTTTGAACTAGTGAAACTGTCAAAAGGCAATAGGCTTTGAAAAATAAATGGGTGTTCATAATCAAACATGAAGAAAACAGTTCTCATCCGAGATTCAAGGCCAGATTGGTCATCAAAGGATTCAATCAAAGAAAATGAATTGACTTTGATGAAATTTTTCTCACCAGTTGTGAAAATGACATCCATCCGTACAGTGCTGGGGTTAGCAGCAAGTCTTAACCTGAAGGTTGAGCAAATAGATGTCAAAACTGTCTTCCTACATGGTGATTTGGAAGAGGAGATATACATGGAGTAACCAGAGGGTTTCAAACATAAGGGAAAAGAGGAATATATTTACAAATTGAAGAAAAGCCTCTACGGCTTGAAGCAGGCACCGAGACAATGGTATAAGAAGTTTGAGTCTGTTATAGGGGAGCAAAGATACCATAAGACTACTTCAGACCATTGTGTTTTTGTACAAAAATTCTCTGATTAAGATTTCATCATTCTTTTGCTCTATATGGATGACATGCTGATTGTTGGCCGGAATGTTTCCAAAATTAACAACTTGAAAAAGCAGTCGAGTAAGTCTTTTGCTATGAAAGACTTGGGGCTAATAGAGCAAATTCTTGACATGAAGATTATGAGAGATAAAAATGCCAATAAATTATGGTTGTCACAGGAGAAATACATTGAGAAAGTATTTCAGAGATTTCAAATGGACCAAGATAAAATGGTTAGTTGTCATCTTACTAATCACTTTAAGCTGAGTTCCAAATAAAGTCATTTTACATATGAAGAGAATGATGAGATGAACAAGATTCCATATGCTTCGGCATTTGGAAGTTTGATGTATGTCATGATGTGCACACGACCTGATATTGCTCATGCAGTTGAAGTAGTGAGCAGATTCCTTACAAATCCTGGAAAGGAACATTGGACTGCAATAAAGTGGATTTTCAGGTATCTTCGAGGTACTTCAAAAATATGTTTATGTTTTGGAGATACCAAACCTGTGCATGTTGGATATACAGATGTAGATATGGCTGACGATGTTGACTTCAGAAAGTCAACGTCAGGTTACCTGATCACTTTTGCAGAGGGAGCTGTGTCATGGCAATCAAAGTTATAGAAGTGCGTTGCACTATCTACAACTGAAGCAGAGTTTATTGCAGTAACAAAAGCATGCAAAGAGTTGTTGTGGATGAAGAAGTTCTTGAAAGTACTTATATTGTAGCAAAACAAATATCAATTATTTTGTGATAGTTAGAGTGCTATTCATATTGAAAATAATGTCTCCTTTCACTCAAGATAAAAGCATATTAATGTGAGATATCACTGGATCAGATATGTGATGAAGAAGAAATTACTACAGCTTGAGAAGATCCATACAGAAAAAAATGGATCAGACGTGTTAATGAAATTTCTACCAATATCATATTTTGAATACTGCCGATTAGCTGCTGGAATGGTGGAGCCCCTATATTGTCGGGAATGAGAGATTTGTTGGCAGGCGCCGAAGTTTTTGAAAAATTTTGGTGTGGGTCCCTTCACATGTGGGTTCTACCACATATAAAATAACATAAAAAAGTCAAAAGTTACAATAATTCAATTTCAAATTGAATTCCTCCAGCTATTATTTTTGATTTTTTTGATATGTATTCACACTGAATATTTTTCCTATAAATAGACAGATATCATTTCATTTGAATTACAACAATCTCAATTCATTTGAGATAATTTGAGAGAGAGTTAAACTTTTGGAATATTTCCAAAAATTAGAGAGTGACAAAAATAGTGAAAAAAAATATTTTTGGGTATTTTTGGAAAACACTTGTGTGCCACTATTTTTGGGTTTATCTCAAAATTATTGTATTATCTATAGTCTGTGTCTAGGAAAGACTCTCTTCTTGTACCCATTAATATTTATTAGTGGAAAAAATATTCGAAGTGTTGTCAATGGACGTAACCCAAATTAAAAGGTGAACCACGTTAAATTGTCAGTGTTATTTTTTTGCTGATTATTTTATTTAATATTTATTTGTATTATTTTACCTACTGTACCCAACACAATGGGGTCAAAAACTCCTAACAAATACAGAAATTCAAATAAGTAACATATTAAATAAGAAATAAATACCTAGTCTAAGATGTTAAAAATAAAACGAAACCGGTATAAGCAATATAAACAGAAAAATTCCATACTATGGTGATCAACCCAATAAAAACACAAAACAGGACGAAAAATTTTAAAAATTTAATAAGCCACAAGTATGAATATAAAGATGATTTAGAAAATAAACAATAATGAAGGACGTGTTTTGCAGTGAAGAAATCACAATTAACGCTCATATTTTAGCACAAATGAAGTAATTACAGCTAATAGGGTAGGCAATGCTCTGTTAAACTTCAAACAAACACTTGCGTGTTTAGTAACCTTTTTTCAACTCTACAAATAGAATGAAAAATGAGATACCATATATGTGCTTTGATCTCCTTAATAATCCTCATAAGAATTGTCAAATCGAAATTCAAAAGTTATATATCTAACTGCAAAAAAAATTTTTTATATTGAAATTTATGCAACATAATTTTCTGAACAAAAATAGTATGCATGAAAAACAATTTCAAAACCAACAAAAAAAGAAAATAAAAGAAAACTAAAATTATAAAGAGAAACAAAACAATATTTTTGAGAAATAAAAAATATTTTTAAATTAATTTTTGTACTAAGAATAAAAATTATTTTAAAATCATTAATAGAACAAATGATAAAGCAAAAAAAAGATAATTAAGAGATAATAATTTTTTCTTAATATATTATACTTTTTTTGTCTTAAAATTAATTTGGAGTGGGGCACAGTTTTTTTCTTATTTTTTAAAAAATTTCCAAAATTTCAAGTTTTCTTTACAATTCTAGTTTTGCAGCAACAGGAAAAACTCTACCACGAATGAAAATTTCACTACATTCCAATTCAAAAAGAGTAATGTCTACATTACTAGGCAACAGGTATAATTTGTAGAAAAAATATTGTTTTTTTGAAAAAAACTGTAAGATAATATATTAAGGAAAAATTAATGTCTTTTAATTATCCATTTTTTTTGCTTTATCATTTGTTCTATTAATGATTTTAAAAATAATTTTTGTTATCAGTACAAAATTTAATCCATAAATATTTTTTATTTCTCTTAATTTTTCCTTTATATTTTTTAAAATTCTATTATATATTTTTATTAATGATTTTAAAATAATTTTTGTTCTTACTATAAAATTAGTCCAAACTATTTTTTATTTCTCTTAATTTTTTCTATATATTTTTTAAAATTTAATGAAAAAGTGTAAAAAAAAAAAATAGTGTGAGATATGAAGAAGGAGAGATAAAAGAGAATGATAAATAAAAAAGTAAATTTTAATGTTTTAGTCCTTATTATGAGATGAGAAAAAAAATACTGCATTTAATCTTACCTAAAAATATATTTTTTAATTGAAAATAGTGGACTAATAGAAAAAAAAGTGTTAAAATAGATTGTTGAAAAAGAGTATTACTAACATTTTTCTTTTAAATAAAAGAGTAATTTAGGTAACAAGTTAATTTTTACCTATATTGCATATCAAAATAAATCAGATGCACTATAAAATTAGCCAAAAAATAATTTTATATTAGTAGAATTAATGGCATTAATCTAATTATCAAAAATTTATCAAAAAATGATTAAATTATTAATAAAAAATACTACAGATTACATAGAAGACTCAAATCATCAAATAAATTGTCGATTATATTACATATAAATTATAATTTATGTAGTTGAATTGGGCCGAACTTGTTGGACTGGTTGAACGGCAACTCTATCATGAGAACGTCTGATTCTTTCTCATAATCAATAAATAGGATTTGGACGAAGAGTGCGGATTCCAAGGCAATGAAAAGCCCACTGCCCACGGGCCACGTTGTGGGGGCATCGTTCAAAACGCACAAAATGGGCGGAGGCAGCGTCGTTCAGGGTTCAAAACTTAAATTCTACAATTGTCGATCTCGGTTCTCCTTTCATTTACAGGCGAACAGGCCTTTAAACCCTACTAAGTCTCTCCACGTCCTTTCCTACACTGCAATGCTCTGTTGTCCAACAAGCCTTCGTTGAAGAGAGAATGAGTAGCTGGAGAAGTCTTCTTCTTCGAATAGGCGAGAAGTGCCCTGAGTACGGCACCAGCTCCGACTTCAAAGAACACATTGTCTGTGGCTCTTTCTCATGCTCGTTCAATTTATCACGTATATTTGTATATCTTTTATGGCAAAACCCTAGGTTGCAGAGCAGTCTTAAAATCGCTATACTTTGCTATTTATGAACCGTGGTTGGATTATAATGAGCTCAGAATCTGTATCGCTAGCTTTTTGAGTGACTACGCGAGTCTTGATTCTGATTTTCTGAATTTGCAGGAAACGTGTTTTGGTGTTCTTCGGCGGGAGTTGGAACACTCGGCAGTCGATATCTTATCTGTAATTCTTACTCATTGTCTTATAATTTATGCATATGAATTCATGTAGTTAGAAGTGTTAGTGTTACGCATCTGTGGTCGTATTGCTTCAAAATTGCTCATTATTCCTATGGCTGAATTGGAAATTGAGGATCAGGGACAATGTGCATTGGTGCCATATGCTCATTTCAATATCTTTTACTAGTCGGTGCAGTTTTGACTAATGATTTTATGGATCTTAATTGTTTAAAAATTAGCATATTTTACTGAACAAATTGTCTTATTAATTCCACCTTATCCGAAATCAAATTACAAAATTAGATGTGTTTCATTAAATTAATATTCTGTGGGGATGCATACGACCTAGGTGTGGATGGATTATGTGCTTTGTGCAGAATTCAAATGCTCTTGTTGCTCTTTTTTATCTGAGGATTCTTTGATATTGCATTACAATATCTATATTCAGCTTTGTGCTTCTGTTTTAAATGCCTTGAACCATTTCATATTTATATCTATGATTGACTGAGAATTAGTCCTTTCTTCAGTGAAAGATGGTTCTGCTAATAAGCAGTTGACATGGCATTTACTTAATCTTTTTTGCTGACAGTTCCTTCTTCAGTGTGCGGAAAAATTGCCTCATAAGATTCCTTTATATGCGACACTGGTACTGAACTTTTATTTCCAGATTAATTTCATAGCTATTTGATGTTGTTTTTATTAGTCAGCCATTTCTTAAAGGATGCTAGTTTGCTGTTGTATCCATTAGTTAGCCATTGGTTTCTTGTCGCCCTTCTGAAGAAAACTGTCTTAATGTTTTCGAAGTTCACTCTTTCTCTTTCTCTTTCTCTATCTCTCTCTGTGTCTTCTTCGAACATTTGATAATTGTTTTGGGAACTTTCTAGTGAATTTCCCTCTTTCATTTGGGGATTTTCTTTATGTAAATATCTTCTTCTGATATAAAGATGCTTCCAGCTTATTCTTGTCTCTCCGTTTCTCTGTCCTTCTCAGGTTGGCCTATTGAACTTGGAAAATGAGGATTTTGTTAGGGAAATATTGGAGAATACTCAAAGTAATTTCCAGGTGAGTAGTCTCAGCATGAGTAGGTTTATTTGATGTATAAGGGATATGATAATTTAACTTTATATTCTTATCTGAGCATGCTATTCTTTTGGTTTTACTGATGCATTCTGTTTATCCTTTCAGGATTCCTTGGATTCTGGATACTGTGACAAGATTCGTATTTTGATGCGTTTTCTTACTGCAATGGTATGTTAATGTTGTTACTGCTATTTGATCATCAGAACTCAGAAGTAATCTATTGATAATTGGTTTCAGGGAAAAAATGATAATCATTAACAGGGACCCATAATGGTTCATTTCAATTGAGAATTTGGAGAACCTAGGGATATGGGTGGATCGAAGAGAAATAGGATGGAATAGATACTCTTACATTTTCTTTTATTTCTGTCCGTAGTTGCAGATGCCTAGATGTTGAAGAATTTATCTCTGCTGATTTCTTATAGGTTGACATTATTAAAAAAAAATTCAACATTCATATTCTTCTAATTTTCTCACCTGTAAAAATGAAATCAATTTCAGCATGTAACAAAATAACTTTTCCTTCCCAATTTTTACTCACTTTTGTTTTGGTTTATTTGTTGTTCCTTTTATTGTCTGGAAAATAAATATTCTCCTTTTGATAGAGAACTGGAAACTATATGCATTTCTTTGGTTTATAGATGTGCAGTAAAGTTATCCTACCAGCATCTCTAGTGGTTGTTTTTGAAACCTTATTGTCATCTGCTGCCACAACAGTGGATGAGGAAAAAGGAAATCCCTCTTGGCAAGCAAGAGGGGACTTTTATGTAACTTGCATTTTATCCTGTCTTCCATGGGGAGGTTCAGAACTCATTGAGGTAATGCTTCTTCTGATACTTGGTAAATATCTCTATTTTTGCGTCATTTTAGCTGGTTAATTTAGACATCTCTTGCACCATAAATATATTTCATTGTTTGTTAGATTCTACCCTGGCCTCTTAATGATATCAGATGTTTCTTGGAGAATGCATATCTTTTGGCTTCATTATATCTTAGAAATTCATACATATAATAATTGAGGAATTTTTATGAAAATCAATCTTTTCATTCTTGTTACGTTGCTTGTATTCCATGTCTCTAGGATGCTCTCTTGCATTTTCTTTTTGGTGCAATGTGGTAATGAAAGAATGAAACACATGAGAACTAATTGCCATACAAGCTTACTTTTGTAAGGAAATTCTGTGTTGTATTATTGAATTTTGACATTTATATTTAAAAACATTATGTTTTTTTCAAGGTGCAAAAGAATTGACTCTTCTTCTTCCTTTGCCTTCTCAGTATATTGCTTTTGTTTCTTTTTCTCTTTAGAATTTTCCTATTAATTGCTTTTTTTATATTTTTAATTCCATTTTGTGTTGTCAATTTTTAATGTGCTCTCTCTCTCTTTCTCTCCCTCATACCATTTGCTAACTTACATCCGTGACATCTATATGCAGCAAGTTCCAGAGGAGATTGAGAGTCTCATGGTTGGATTACAAGCCTATTTGAGCATTAGAAGGCATAATTCTGATACTGGCTTATCTTTTTTTGAGGATGATGATGAATCTGGGAAAGGTCCTGCTGAAAAGGTATAATTTTCATTTAGTTTTTACATCTTTTTCATTAGGTCTTGGTTGCTTTAAAAATTAGAGGCATTTTTGTCTGATGAATTAGAAACCAAAGGTGAATTTGCAAAAAGACTTTAGCTTGTATATTACCATTCAGTATGATTTTGTTAACAACTTAACATGTATTATGCAGTAGTCTTGTTTTTGTTCCTTAGAGTGAATCCACAGATATTTTATGTCAACTTATTCATTGATTCTATCCTTTAGGATTTCTTGGAAGATTTATGGGATAGGATTCAGGTGCTATCGGGCTATGGATGGAAACTAGACAGTGGTAACTATTTTTGCTTTTTTTTTTTTTCTTTATCTGCTGTCATTTGTTTCACACTATACAGCTGTTACTGATCTCTCTAATATGGGAAACTAAAGCATCTATACTCTTATAGTTGTAATCATGAAAGTAAACTAATAGCTATTTGCCATTAAGCAAATTTTTGTTTATAATAATGACTATATTTGCTTAATCTATGGGTAGTCCCGAGACCTCATCTCTCATTTGAAGCTCAGCTGGTTGCTGGAAAGTCTCACGAGTTTGGACCCATCAATGCTCCCGAGCAACCTGAACCTCTCTCACAATTTTCTGGGATAATATATGGTAAACTGAAGCACAACGCAGAGTTAAAGTATCCACAACGGATTCGGAGGCTGAATATATTCCCTGCAAGTAAAACTGAGGTAGTTGCTATTATACTGCTGATTTTTTTTTTAATCTTTTTAGTGTGTTAGTCTAACAACATTTTCTTTCTTCATGCATAAATTTGTTGCAAGCAAGCATGTTGCTTTGTCATATACAATTTACTTCCACTGAATCTTTTTTTGTGGGACGTAGACAATCACTATTTCGAAGCCAAGTAGAAGATTTCTATCACACCTTATCCGAATCTCAATGGATTTTGCATGGAAATTAATTAATTTGACATCTGCAGCTATAGGGATCATCTTCTGATGGAATCAAACTTTTCTTTTGTCAATCTTGAACCTCTTCTGAATTCTGGTACCTTTCTTTGAATATCTGTTAATTGGACATATTCCTTGAAAGATTAGTGTGGTCATTGAAGAAAGAGTGAAGATGATCCATGGGTAGGGTCAGGCATCATATTTTTGGTTCTTTAATCTTTTGTTCTGAACTACATGTCTAGGAAGGAAAATAAGGTACACATACCTTTGGCCTTACCCTGCACACAGTATTCTCTTTCTCTAATAAATTTTCTTATAGAAATATTAGTCTCTAATATAGGCTCTTTGGAGGATTGGGTGAGAAAGATGATAAGCATTCCTCAAATAATTAGCATCAAAATTTGTCAGTCAGAAGGTTTGAAGCAAAATTTAAGAATATATCCCTTGTTCCTTCAATTGAGCATAGTAAAAAATGTTAGCTGTTTTGAAATTTCTGTCTCAATAGTTATTTCCCATGATTAAGCTCTGATGTACCATTTAAGCATGTTTCTACTATTGCTTTTGCAATCAAAATGTGACCCTTGCATTGATTGATGTTTCATTATTTCATTATTCTTTTTTTAATCTGCATTTGCCGTATTAATTTTTCCTTTGTCTTAACAGGATATGCAACCTATAGATCGTTTCATTGTGGAGGAGTATCTATTGGATGTGCTGTTGTTCCTCAATGGCTGGTTTGTAGTGCACCGATTAGCCATCATTACTACTTTGTTCTTATTATGTGCTTTAATCTCTCTCATTTCAAGTAGAATGAATAGGCATTCTTTCTTTCAGTTTAATGAATTGAATATCTACACAATTGTTAGAGGTGATAGAAAATTGTGGTACATAAATGAGGGCTGTTGGATTGATGTTACTTAATTACCATGCTAAAAGTACGAGTTTATATGTGTCGGGAACATCTCAGACAAAAAATGTGTTAGCTCTTCCAACTATTGTTGTGTATGACTCATATACATAGTTAGTGGACAGATGCTGGAGTGTAACGATAAAGCGTAGCAGAGGGGAGAGACAACATCTGTCATTGGGTGGTTTCTCGGTTTAATTAAGGGGTTACGGTTTAAGTGAGTAGGGGGTGTGGGGGCAATGGCCTTGTAGTACGGTATAGGGGTAATTTTGTAAAACTATACCGTACGACTTATATATATTGTAACCCAAGTTTGACACATCTAATAAAAAAACCCAGCCGCTTTGTTTCCGTTGATGTAAGCACATTATTGAACCTCGTTAAATCTCGGTATTTTTCGATTTCTTTTATTCTTCTTCTTGCTGTTTCCCAACTAGTCATGAGTGAACTTCTTCCCCCCTGAATTATTTGCTCTTCATCCTGGATTGTTTTGTGATTTTCTGATTTTGATACGTATTGGAATTCATCAACTCAATGTTATTTTCCTAAAAATAATTGTTTCTTGTTTATTATTCATGTTTGCTCGTGTCCATCAATCCTAGATCTTTTATTGAACCTCTTCTAGATTCTTGTTTTAGTTATTTTTGTTTCTTGATTCATGCAAAGCTAGTCGAAAGGAATGTGCTTCATACATGGTTGGCCTGCCGGTGCCTTTCCGATATGAGTATCTTATGGCAGAGACTATCTTCTCTCAGGTAAAGTTCAGTTGGCATTTGACTTTTGCAAAACTTTTCTGCAGTGTGATTCTTCACTTTGGGAAGCAGCTTTATGTTTCCTGGTACTTTTAGTCTGCTGCATCTTGATGGTTATGCCAAGTCATTAAGTTTAATTTTTGTTTTCTGGGTTATCTATAATTTAATTTGAGAGCCGTGCTTCCGATTGGTAACGAATGAGAAATGATTATCCATTAAGCAGGGGAAATCTTATTCAAAGGCTGAAAATTTATGCTACTACTTTTGCACGGACGGACTAATAGGGTCAATGAATTAGCTTTTTTGCTAGTTCACATTTTCATCTTTCTTTCTTTGCAAGTCCTCATTTAAATATTCATTCAATTGCTTGGATCTTTGACAATTAGCAAAAGTTATCATGATTTGCAGATTTGCTTGAGATCTGCATCTTGATAAAATTTTGTTTACCAGAACTTTTTAAGGAGATGGTTTGCATTTTCATTGTGATTGTAGGCCTTTACTGAACAAATAACATTTTAGAGATCAAGCACCTGGACTTTCACGGTGGAAAAAACAAGTTGGCCTCTTTCTTGGATGAATTAATTCTTATGCCATAAAAAAAAGCACAATACCATATCATGTTGCTGAGACAGAGATGGGAAAAAACTAATACAAAAATAGGTGGAGGAGAAATTAGTCTTTATCTGAATTTGTAACTCTAATCAGATTGAACTATGTAAAACATGATTGTTTTTTTATTGGTCTTTAAATTTGCTAAATGCATTATCAATTTAAGTATTGGTGGTCTCACCTGACTACTTAAGAAAATTAATGATTGTGGAGACATTCCTATTTTTGAATGTTACTTGTGACTTTTGTACAATGCCCCATTTTGGGTTTCCTGGTGTTTGATGCACTGGAATCCATCTGGAAAGTAATCTGTTTTGCAATCTGCTCAAGCAGTCATATATTTTGCTGAAAAAATAGCCTAGAAAGAGAGCTTGTTAATAAATTATGATGATAAAACTTTGTTCTCTATCCAACTTGGCCAATTTCAAGTCATTTAATTATATTAGATTCTGTCTTCTGGGAATAAGTTGGAAAACAAAAATGTATTTATTCCTTCTTTTTATTCTACCCTTTTTGTTTTTATTTTTATTATTTTGTTCTCCTCTAGGAGTAGTGTGGTTGTGAATGAGTACTTGTAACAAGTGAAAAGTCTGAACTAGAATTGTTTGTAGAAAGATTTTAGTGTGTAATTCTTGGTAAACACCTAAACTGCTTGATCTATTTTCTTTGTAAATCTGGCTGATTTAACTTGTCATATCTGATGAAACAAGCATGTATATTGTTCTTGCAGTTGCTTTTTTTACCTCAGTCCCCATTCAAACCAATATATTATACGCTGGTTATTATGGATCTCTGTAAGGTAATGTGGAAACTATTACTTTAATAATTTTTTCTTTCATCATTTGGAAGATTGCATCTTACAAATAATGTTGTAGTCAGTCCACTAGCTTTCAAACGCTCTCTGATGATGGGTTATGATTGTTAGGCTCTTCCTGGGGCTTTTCCTGCAGTTGTAGCTGGTGCAGTTCGCACACTTTTTGAGAAAATTGCTGACTTAGATATGGAATGTCGTACACGCCTTATCCTTTGGTTTTCACACCATCTGTAAGTCTCTCTCTCCCCCCCCCCCTCCCCTCCCTTCTTTTGAACTGCAACCGTCTGTTAGCCTACTCTTTTGATTGTTAGCAAATGTAAGATGGGTGCTTTTTCTTCCTTTCTGTTTTCTTCTTCTTGTTTTTCTTTTGGAATTGAGGATTGGAGACTGGTTCAATTTGATGTGTGGACCTATGCCTTCACTCCTACAGCCGACCCTTCTCCCCCTTCCAGCAGAGGTGCACTTATTTTGTGATGTGTGTGGGCTTTTGTCATCTCCAAAATTATTTGCTGTTATTGCATCTTGCTGTGCTAATAGTAATACTTTCCTTCCAAAACTTTTTTAGTGGAAATAATGGGTTCTATTGGAAGTGGAGCATGACAGTGGGGGTGTTTGGGATTGCTGTTGGGTGTAAAAAAACAATAGGTTTAAAATTTTTTGATTTAATTGACATGTTTTTTTAATTTTTTATAAATTGTTTTCTCAAATTTGCTTCCGGGAAAAATATCTATTTATTTGTTTCTTTCCAAAATCAGTTCTCAAAACTCAAAAAAATTAAGAATAATTTTTTTTTCCAAAAAGTGTTTTTCCCAAACACAATGCCAAATAAAACCAATATATGGTTGAGATGATTTCAAGTTTTAATTTAGTGGGATATAGAACGATCTTATGTTGGCATGCATACAATTTTGACATTCCAATTTGAATTAGAGATTTGATACCCTTGTATATTTGTATGTGTGAGAGAGAGCCTCACTTGAAGTTTCTGTATTTGGTTGCTGACGAGTTTGAGTAATTTTGAGTTGTCTAAATTAATATTCCAATCGGTTTCAGTTTGGTATCATGATAGCTTGTATGATATGTACTAATGGTGTAAAATTTAGTTTGAAACTTTCTGTTGGTTTTGTTAAATTTCATAATGGTGTCTTGCTTTTGCAGGTCAAACTTTCAATTCATTTGGCCATGGGAAGAATGGGCTTATGTCTTAGATCTTCCTAAGTGGGCTCCACAACGTGTATTTGTTCAAGAGGTTTTGGAGAGAGAAGTCCGTCTGTCATATTGGGACAAAGTTAAGCAGGTAATAATAGATGCTAAAAGTTAAAATCTGTGCAGGAAGTTTGTCAAAGGCCCTCATTCTTCTCTCTTGAGGTTCAGAATTTGGACAGGGTTTTATTATTCTTATTTGTGACCTATGTTTTTGAAGATTAAAAGTTCATCCTCACTATGTCTTTCCTCTCACTTCCTTCACTGCTTTCACTTTCATGCCTTCCCCTCCATTTTACATTGCCATATACCTTTGCTTCTGCCATTATTCATGTTATTGACATGAACTATGCCCTTGTCTTCCACTTGTTCTTTTGAAGGTTAAACTATGTTTATACTTTATCCTTCAAGTTTAATGTGTGGCTTGCTCAAAATCATAATAATCCATTTTTATTTAATCATTGAGATTGAAGGAGTCAATTCAATGCAATATTTTTTATGAAACATTCAAATTCATGAAAAAAAATTCATTTAAGAATTAAAAAAAATCGATTTTTTTTATGAATTACAATTTGAATATTACATTCAATAGATTTATAGATTCAAGAGATTTATGGAAATATTTTATTGGTTAGGTTTTTTTATTGTAGACTGTAGAGAGAGTTTGGATTAGGATTTAGAAACCCAATTAGGTATTGATCTGGACATATCATATAATAACAAAAATTTTGATTTTTGCTCCCTACAAAAAAGTCTGTGTCTAATTAAATTTAATAGATACCTTGATCCAGTTTCCAATCCAAGTATTAAAGTAGATCATTCAAAATTAACATTGACACATTTTTTCTAAATAAAATCTGAAAGGTGCTTTTATTAAAAATGTTTATACTTTTCCTTCAAGTTTAAAAATGTGTATACTGCTATTCTTTCTACTTTTAACTTATTGAATGTGTATATATTGTTTCAAACTTCACGTTCACATTGCTGATATTTAAAAACTTAATAGATGTTAACAAATGAATTCAATCTTTATTCGCTGTGACAATGGAAGGTATGTGGGGACAGGGAGGATAATTGAAAACTGGGCAGTAGGAATTTGATACTGAGTCTTATCTTTTTTTTTTTTCCCTTAAAATTTTTGTGGCTGCTGTGATGCTGTTATTTGCTGGCATAATTCTCTCTTTACTATCATTATAGAGCATTGAGAATGCGCCTACATTAGAGGAGTTGCTTCCACCAAAGGGGGTTCCGAACTTCAAATACAGTATGGAAGAGGGCAAAGAAAGAACTGAACAGCATGCACTTTCTGCAGAGCTCATCAACAAGGTTAAGGGAAGGCAAACTGCTCGAGAAATAATCTCATGGGTAGAAGAAAGTGTATTTCCCCATCACGATTGGGAAATTACCCTTGCAGTGGTTGTGCAAACTCTTCTCGACATTGGGTCTAAAAGTTTCACTCATCTTATCACCGTTTTGGAGAGATATGGCCAAGTGATTGCACGAATATGTCATGATCATGATAAGCAGGTCATGCTGATAGCTGAAGTGAGTTCCTATTGGAAGAATAATGCTCAAATGACAGCTATTACAATTGACAGAATGATGGGTTATCGGCTTATATCTAATTTAGCTATAGTGAGATGGGTCTTTTCTTCAGCAAACATCGAGCAATTTCATACATCTGATCGCCCATGGGAGGTACATTATGATGATTGTTATTTGCTTTTCAATAAATTTTGTTCAATGAACGTGTGCTTTCAGTATATCTATTATGTTGATTAACGTTGAATGGAATAATATATATCAGAAAATAACTTCCAATTTGTTAAGAAAGTAGAGGTGTCTTTTCAAATGCTTTGTGATAACTGGAGCTTGCTATTCATGAATTCCTTTGGAACAGATTGAACCCATAGATTAAGAAATTTTCCTTGAATGTAGGATATTTTGATACCAAATGTTTGGCATATGAATTCTCTAGGAGGAAGGCTACAGAAAAAGTTACTCCTTCTCATCTTAGGCAAAGGCAATTGCCAATTTTTGTTTCATATGATAGGGAGGGTAAGGAAGGAAATAGAATATGCATGAGGCTAGTGAAAGGCCAGAAGTTGAAGCTTTATTTCTGTCTGTGTTTGGTGGGAACATAAATTACAGAGAAAAAGGAACCTTTGGGGATCAAATACATATTTGGTTAGAGAATTTTTTGGTGTTGGAGGGCACTCTGCAAATGTATTTTTCTTCTATGAAATTTCTTGCTCTTTATGTGGAGCTGGCTGTTTGGATGAAATTTTCTTGATATTTGCCATGGTGACGTGACTAATCATCATTTGAAATCTAAAATTTAAAGAGGATATGAAAACTATTTTTGTAATTGCATTGATGATCTGCTTTACATTCCTTGGGGCTGTTTTCTGAAATATGTCTTAAGATTGAAAAAAATTGCAGAATGTCTATCTTGGCAGATTCATATGATATTTCTTTGAAACTGCATGGCTGTTTCATTATCTTTTTTTCCACTAGACTAGTAGTTTTGTGCAAAGTGAAAATCAGTCACAGGGAAGTATGTTTTCCCCCAAAAAATTAGTTTGCTCAGCTCTCATCTGTTCCCATGTTCATCAGTAAGGAGAAGTAATATTATCAATTTGTCTTTGTTTATAATCTGACTTAGAAGAAAATTAGCCTCTGAAACCTGCCTTGTTTCCTATGGTCTTATAGTAACTGTTTTTATAAGTTTCTCCATCTTGATCTGTCTTTGAATTTTCTTGGAGGGCTGTAGAACAGACACAAGATGAAGATTGTTACTTTATTCTCTTGCTTCTAGATTACTTTGTTTAACCAACAATGCTTAAGAATGTTTAAGACTAGTTTATGCGACTCTGAAGATTTTTCTTCCAGTTTTCATTTCCCCCTTCTTTCACTCTCTTTTTCAGGTTCTTAGAAATACAATCAGTAAGACTTATAATCGCATATCAGATTTAAGAATAGAGATATCATCTCTTAAGAGGAGTGTTGTATCAGCAGAAGAAGCTGCTGCCAAGGCAAAAACTGAGTTAGACACCGCTGAATCAAAGCTCACCCTGGTGGATGGTGAGCCCATTCTCGGTGAGAACCCGGCAAGGATGAAGCGCTTAAAATCAAATGCTGACAAAACAAAAGAAGAGGAAATATCTGCACGTGACTCTTTGGAGGCCAAGGAGGCTCTTCTTGCTCGAGCCCTTGATGAAATTGAGGTAATCTTATACAAGATTAGTTGCCAGATCCTCAGTTTTTCTCTTCCTTCAATTGTTAATGAGGTGCTGTGTCTTGTACTATTGCATTTTCTATTAAAAATTTATGAAGACAATGAAGAATGTGGTGTCATCAGGTGGTCTCCGGTTTTAGACTTTTGAGAAACTTGTCTCTGGCCAGAGTCTTCCTTGATTTAGCTCATGGTTGGAAAATACTGCCTTCATGATAAACAAGATTTCTGTGTATGTTGTAGCTGGATCGACTGTGGCAATTGAGCCTGATATTGGCACATAAAAGGGGCATCTTTGTTTTGTCAGTGGATATAGGATACCATTGGGTCTCCTCCATGGATCTGTGTGTTTTGACTTGCTTGTCTCGCTCTTTGATTTTTTTATCAACAGCTGTGGAGCATTAATGACCTTTTTTATGTGTTATTGATAGTAATATGTATAGACCTTGCATATATGTCAAAATTCTTTTTTTTTTTTTATAACTTAATTTATCCATGTGCATATAACTTTGTAACATTGATTGAAGTCACTTGACAATAATTGCCTTGGTTTTTTCTTGTTCTCATGGAATTATATTATATATTTGCACACCTAAATGATTCATGCTTACGGCTATGCTAAAAGTTATAAAAGCGAACTTGATTATATTCCTATTTTCATACTCCTTAAGGCTCAGTTTGTTATTTGCTTGTCCTGACAATGATTGGCATGTACAGGCATTGTTCCTCTCAATATACAAAAACTTTTCAAATGTGCTGATGGAACGCCTGCCTGATGCATCCAAAGCTCAAACTTTGCGGGGACTGAAGTCAATTCAAGCTGAGGAAATAGCCGTTGATCTTGATGAATCATCGGAAATGGAAGTGGATAACGAGAACAGAAGAACCAAAAGGTTATTGTTCTCTCCATTCCCCCTGTTTGTCGTTTCTAAATCTATTCATTTTTCTCCCTTATGTTGAGTTTCATTGTATGATATCATGTGTCATTCACTTCGTTTTCTCGTGAAATCTGGCAGGCAGTCCAATGGTGACAAGGCAACTAACGTCTATAACATAGGTGAAAAAGACCAGTGGTGTTTGTCAACTCTAGGCTATGTCAAGGCTTTCACAAGGCAGTATGCTTCTGAGGTAAAATGTCTCGAAAATGTAAAAGTCACGCACTTCCAAGTGGCAGACACAATTTAGTTGAAATATTCCTGCTCAGTTGCTGATTGCGATATTTATCATGTATAATATAACAACCTTTCTGATACAAACCTTATATTGAATTTCCTGTGTTTCACTCTGTCCCTCTTCGAGAAGCTTTGTTAGAAAAAGCTTCTTTTGCTGTGAATTCAATGGTCCGATTCTATTCTACTTTGAGGGGTCACTCACATTGATCAAGCTGGCAACGTCATATGATGGCACTGCCAAATTGTCAGTGAAGGAGCCTGGCAATTATTTTCCCTGGGTGGTTTAGAAATTGGCTTTGGTCATGTTGTTTTTGGTGTTTTAGGATAGAAACTTTGTTCTTAGAGGCCTATTTTAGACTTGATTAATTGATATTCTTGTAGTAAACAAAAGTCAAGTGATATGCTTTTAGATGTTGTTTTACCCCATTAAGGCAACTGATCAAAATAATCCAGAGGTCTCCATTTATACTCAATGTCAGATGGTCTCTTTATCAGTACTGTACTTAACTTTTTACGTATATAAATTTTAGCAATGCAATTAAAATTGGCGGAAGACTTTTTTTTTTTTTTAATTACTGATTCAAATACAAGATTATTATTTCTGACATATATGCATGTGTCTGGCAGATATGGCCTCATATTGAGAAGTTAGATGCAGAGGTATTCGCTGAAAATGCGCATCCACTTTTCTTGAAAGCTGTTTATTCCGGCTTGCGTCGGCCTGCAATTGAGTTGTCATCAAGCTAGAAATATGTTGTAGTTTCCCTTGTTAACTTCATTTTTGTTACAATTACCCAAAATTTGTTCATGTATATGTATTAACAGATGGAAGCTAAAGAATTTTGAGTTTTAGCCTCAACGTTCAGGTTGACGTAATTTCTCTCTCCATCTATTTTTTACTTAAATTCTTACTTAGTATTCTCTCTCTAACTATCTGGCATAGCAGCTAAAGTCGGACGCTTAACCAAATTTATGAAATCAATGGCATGGTTTGTTGCATGATGTTCCAAGAAGTAATCAAGAAATATAGTACTTGAATTTTTTTTTCCTATGTTAATTGCAGGATTGGATTGCGTTGGCCCAACGGTCGGTGTATTTTTCTACTTAGTTTCAGTGTCCGTCCCTCCCTATATGAATTAAAAAAAAATATAAATGCTAAAAAAATTCTCTTATTGAAAACACTCTTCAATACTCCATTTCTAATTGGTTTGTAAGAAATGAAAAATTCTTTTTATTTTTAGATTTTTTTTTCTTTTCCAGGAAAAAATTGCAGTTGTGTCAGCAACACCTTTTGAGATAAATATGCTTTTAAATTTATATAGTTGCTCTTTTATATGTTGTTACTATTGTGGCATTGTCTAAGTAAACTCTAGTGCGTGGAGCTGAGTGGAGGCAGTCCAGCATTTGTGGTTTAAGAGCTGCACTTGCGTAGACAAGTGCTGTGCCGTTTTCTGATAGAAACCCAGTACAAATCGAAAGTTGCCTGCTGACCTGAATCATGTGAGGATGAAGTTTGAAAGTGCTTGTAGTGGCTTATGCTTGCAAGCCGAAGTTAGAAGAAAAACAAATATGATATATTTATACGTGGAGAAAATAATGCGATGAAGTGAGATATTATAGCGATAGCAAAAAAAAATTTCAAAAAAAAAAATTTATGGAAGATGTGATGAAAGTTATTGCAATTTGCAATCTTTTAATTGCTTAGCATGTGCATATTTGAAATAAATGCGTCATTATAAACTAATATTGATATTGAGAGTGATAATTAATATATGGTCTATAGTACGAGCATTTCGCACTTAAATGACTTTTTTTTTTCTTTCCATCATTGCTATCACAAAACCAACTTTTATACAGTGCAATACCTTTTTTTCCCCTTCTGACCATTATCTATTGAAACTAATTGAATTGATAATTTATTTTTTGCAATGGGAATTTTCATAAAAGTTTTTTCCAATCCAAAGAAGAGGTTTTTTTTATTGACATATCTTAAAATTTAAAAGGATTGTAATTTTATAAAAAATAATTAAAAGGAAACTAAGTATCAAAAAATTAAAAATACTCTCATTATTAGCATAGAAAGCCAGGTACAGTATAACAAAGTCAGTGAAGATTAATAAAATCAAATGTATAATGTTGCTGGGAAATTTACTTTTTGAATAATCATCCATCCAATTTCCATAGAATTGGATTTATTATAAAATAAATTTAGCGCATAATACAATTTAATTTTTTTATAATAAAGTAGATTAATTAATTAGTAGTGATGGTTGAGAAACGGATGTGGATGTTGACAATGCGACTGCCATTACCACCTAATTTTAGTTAATATACACACCTAAGCAAAACTTGTACAGATAATATCTGCCCCTGTGGCAGTTACAAATCCATTTCCCACCCTATTTTGAGTTTTGACCAAATGATTTAATTATTTTGACAAAAAAAATAAATAAATACCAGATTCTATAAATTAAATTAAAAAAACTTTTAATATAAAAAAAATATTAAAATTTTAATTTAATATTACTGATTTATAGATTGCAATTAATTATATAAATATAGTTTAAAATAAGTATAGAAAAAGTAAAAAAGGTTTTTTTTTTTTAATGGAAACTTCTTTGAGAGAGTCCGAACTCCGAACTACCCACCATTTTAGACCCCATTTCTTCACACGGAGAAATTGAAAGGCGTACTTGTTCAGTTGGTTTTCCTCTTCTCTTCTCTTCTCTTCTCTTTCTGCACATTAAATGCACTTGTAGAGAGAGAAAATAAACTCAAAAAAAAAACGCATTCCCAAGTTTAGAGAGAGAAAGAGGGACACCAGGCGAAAAAGGAAAACATAAACTGCGTTTCTCACCTTCTTTATTTTTGTTCAAAATTTTTTTCTTTGGTTTAATTTTTAACATTTGAAGCTGATATCAAAGTGGGGGCAACAATGGAGTTTTTGGGGAAAATAGTGAAGAAGGAGTTTACCGGCCACGGTGTTTTTTCTGGAATCGTAAAATCGTACAACGCTTCTTCTGGTTTCTTTGAGATCGTATACGAGGACGGCGATTCCGAGGAGCTTGATTTCTCTGAAGTCGCTTATCTGTTGCAGCACCAAGAAGCTCAACCGGCTGACCACAAGCATCGTCTTGGCCGGAGGCCGAAAAAACGCCGTCGAGTCGAGCCCAGGAAGCGGGAGGACCGAGGAGGTGGAGGAGAGTCAGGTAATTCTAATTCCAATTCTTATAATCAAACGATTGCTGAAACCCTAGGGAGACGAATTGTGGAGGTTAATGGGAATTTCGATATGAATCGGATTGTTGATTTGAATGGTGGGTTAATTGGGGTTTTGAGAGAAACTGAGTCTGGAAATGGGAATTCGGGAATTATGACTGTTGATTTGAATGAAGCTTTTGGGAAGGGAAGTGGAGTTGAGGAGAATATAAGAGAAAACGAGTATGGGAATGGGAGTTTGAATGGAAATGGTGGCATGAAGAAGGCGCTTGATTTGAATGCTGGGTTGAACTTAAATTTGAATGAAGGGTTTGATTTGAACGTGGAGGATAGTATTAATGCTGAGCTTCACAACAATTTAAAGAAGAGAGAGTTTATCGACTTGAATTTGGATGTGAATGGTGATTTGGACGAGAATTTAACGGAGCTTGATATGGAGAGTAATCAGTTAGAAGGTCAAAAGAGGAACTGCAGGTTTGATTTGAATTTGGGTATTGATGAAGAAATTAAGGATGATGCTGATGTTGTCTGCGGAGGAAATGCCAGGCAAGCTACATCAGATGAGATGGTTGAAGAAACAACTCAAAAGATGGTGGGCACTATTGGGGTTTCAGAGAGAGTTCATAATGAATTTGATATTGATAATGGGACGCTGCAAGAAGTTCTTGTCACTAATGATTCATGTTTAGAGTTTGCTAAGGGAATGTGGAAGAAGGATATTGTCATTGGCGAAGATTTTAGGGGTTTTGATCCTGTTGAAGTGCAGGATATTAAAACTATTCAGGAGGATTCTCCTGAGGTAATTGATGAGAATCAAGGTGATCGGAGAAGTGCATACAGAGAAGGGAGTGCTGGCCGGAGGAGAGGGAGGAGGAGGCTAAATGATGCCAATAATTTGAATGTTACACCAGAAACAATGCTCTTTGCTGATGCAACTGTAATGTATGGGAACCAAAATGATATAAGTGTACATAGAGAAGGGAACGTTCGTCGGAGGGGGCGTAGGAGGGGAAAGGTTGCTAATGCCTTGAATTCTACACCAGACACAATGATTGTAGGAGATGCTCTTGTTGTCAAGGAAGATTGTAGTGTGGAGACTGATGGGAAGCAATGTGATTCCAGAAGTGCATATAAAGAAGTTACTGGTAGTCGTACAAAGAGAAGAAGACTTTCTGATAATGTGAATGCCACACAGGAAATGACAGTGCTGAGGAGGAGTGCTCGTCGAGGTTTAGTTAAAACTGATGTTTCCACCACAACAACATTAAGTGCACTAAATGATATATCATCATCTCCTGCAGGTAGTGCATTGACTGAGGAGAAACCTATGAAATCATGTCATGAATGGCTTGAAGAGCCTTTGGTTCTTCCTGCAAAGGTGCAACTGCCACCTTCTTCTCAGAATTTGGATTTGGGTGGGATTTCAGTAGCTGACTTTTTCTCTGTTTACTCCTGTCTAAGATCATTTAGTACATTATTGTTCTTAAGCCCCTTTGAGCTGGAGGATTTTGTGGCAGCTCTTAAATGCTACTCTTCTAATTCGTTATTTGATTGCATTCATGTCTCCATTTTGCAAATGTTAAGAAAGCATTTGGAATATCTATCAAATGAAGGTTCTGAATCTGCTTCTAATTGCTTGAGGTATGCTTTTTGTTTCTTCCTGTCTGTCAATTCTTCTCTAGAACTCCTGTTTATCAATTTTTAAATATTTTTTAAATTTTCTATTGATTGGTGTAGGAGTCTTAACTGGGATTTGCTGGACTTGGTCACATGGCCTATTTTCATGGTTGAGTATTTCCTAATGAACGGTTTAGATTTGAAACCTGGGTTCAATCTTAGTCAGTTGAAGCTATTCAAAAATGAATACTATAAACAGCCTGTGTCTGTGAAAGTTGAGATACTGAGATGCCTATGTGATGGTATGATTGAGGTGGAAGCCATTAGGACAGAGCTTAACAGAAGGTCATCAGGAGCTGAATCTGACTTGGACTTTGAAAAAAATACAAATCTTGGAACTTCAAAGAAAAGAAAGAATGGGATGGACGTGTTAGGTGCCTCATGCTTAACTGAGGAGGCTGTTGATGACACTGCAGACTGGAATAGTGATGAGTGCTGTCTTTGTAAGATGGATGGGAGCTTAATATGCTGTGATGGTTGTCCTGCTGCCTATCATTTGAAGTGTGTAGGTGTTGTCAATGATTCTTTGCCAGAGGGTGATTGGTTTTGCCCAGAGTGTGCCATAGACAGGCATAAGCCTTGGATGAAATGTCGGGGATCAGTTCGAGGGGCAGAGCTATTAGGGGTTGATCCCTATGGCCGGCTATATTTTAACAGCTGTGGTTACTTATTGGTGTAAGTTTGTCCTACTCATAATTGCCATATTTGATTGTTAACAATGATTTATTTGTCATCATCATCATCATCATCATCATCATCATTATTATTATTATTGTCGCTGTCTTCATTTTTGAAGCCATTCTGTAGAATTTAGTTAAAAAAGTAATCATGAAGAGCTTGTCAAATTAACATGTTAAATTTGCTGCATTCTTAGATGGACTAACCTGCCTCATTCATTGCCATTGGATTAACCCAACATGATTATGAAAGTTACTCATGTAATTTTATTTTTGGAGGGCCAACATTTGAATAGGTATTAAAGTTTGAGAAATATAGTAGAACTAAGAAACTTAGGTTCATAAATATCTTAATTTAAACAAACATGAAATCCCAGCTACTTTGTTTTGGCTATGCTTTACAAGCTTGTGTAATCACCATCCCTTGAATTTTACTGTGGTGCTAACAATTTTGGCAAATATATATATATATATGTTGTCAGATTTTTGCTATATTAGTTATATGGGTAATACATGAGATTCATTTTTATATGAACATATTACTATAAGGGGGGGGGGGGGGGGTATTCTATGATTACTTTGTGTATAACCACCATTGGATGGTTGACCTAAAGTTGATCCAATGGTCATAGAAGCAAAGTGTAAACAAAGTAGATTAAAATAAAGTGCTGAAAACAGCTATAATAAGAGAATTATTTTAACAAATTTTCGTTATGAAAGGGAACAAATACATGAACAAACTCTTTTAATGACTAATTAAGCAGTAAATAACTAAATTGACAACATAGCATTGACAAACAAATATGGTTTTTTTTTTGCTAATTACCCTTATCTGTGAAAGATGTTGTTTACCCTTTCCGTTGATGTTACCTACTGTGTGATCAACATAAAAGATATAATTGTTGAGAGAACTCAAATCCAGAGAATTTATGGTTTATCGTTTATGTAAGAGAAATAAAATGGTAACTTGTTTGTTTACTTTAAATGGGAAAAGAAGTTATTAGTTTAAATTTCTCAATGAAAATCACCAAATCCTTACTTTCAACTTTGTGGTAGGAATTTTGAGGTTTCTGTTAAGCTGGTTTGATTAGGTGCAATTTATGTCTAATATGAACTTTGATGTTTAAACTGCATACCTCTTGGGACTTGTTTTTGTTTTGGGTTTGATTAGGATGAGTATAATATGTACAAGGCATAATTATGTTTTTT
This sequence comes from Triadica sebifera, assembly GCA_023653625.1. Classification (NCBI taxonomy): domain Eukaryota; kingdom Viridiplantae; phylum Streptophyta; class Magnoliopsida; order Malpighiales; family Euphorbiaceae; genus Triadica; species Triadica sebifera. The sequence continues at coordinate 28,722,092 of CM042906.1, forward strand.
ATGATGATGTACATCTTTTGGATTATGTATCTATTTGTGTTGGCATGATTATCTACACTTCTAGTTTCCTTAGTTTAAGGATGTTCTCTTTCATACATTGTGTGCTGGGTTTGAAGCTTCTTAGATTGTTGCTATAATTCTTGTTCATATATGCATATTTGTTGTGATTTGTTGAAACTTGCTTCTAATATTTGTTCCTTCCATTTGTTGTTGATGCTGCAGATCAGATTCTTGTGAAAGTGAGTCTTCATTCAATTATTACCACAGAGATGATCTTAATGCTGTTATTAAAGTGCTGAGATCCACAGAGATTATCTATAGCAGTATATTGGAGGCAATCCACAAGCATTGGGATATCCCTATTAGTTTGTATGGTGGAAGTAGTAATGTTGATCTTTTAAATAATGCTTTAAGCTTAGACATTTGCATGCTCCCAGCCGCATTGGCATCTTCAGAAACATGTAGAATTAATAACGAGATTGCTGATGAAAGGAAACCAATAGATAACTTTGTGGGAGGAAGTACTGGTCATATTAATATTGCGGCCTCAAAGTCTGCTAGTCAAACTTGTGTGAGTTCTGAGGGATCTGCTGAAACAACCCAAACAAATTTAGAGAATCAGAATTTCCCAAAAGAAGAATCCAATTTTTCCAATAGATCTCCTGGATGCTTAAATGAATCTGATATACCAAGTAAGTCCCTTCTCATGGGAGACAATTCTTTGTCATCTACCTGTTTGGATGGAAAAAGTAAGGATATTATAGGAACTGCATCTAATGGCGATCCTTCATCTTCCCTAAATGGATCAAATGGTGGCACATTCCAGGCGCAGATGGGAACTAGCTACATGAACTATTATAGTTTTGGTCATATAGCCTCATCAATTGCAGAAGAGTTGATGCGTAAGTCATCAGACAAAAGCATTGACAATTCCATTATAACAGATGAAGAAATAATTTCCTCTCAGACGAAGATTATTTCAAAAAAATGTGTCAACTTTCATTGGCCATATATTCCAAAACTAAATGCTGATGTTCGGAAAGAAAAATGTGGATGGTGCTTCTCTTGCAGGGTTTCCTCTGAAGACTTGGGTTGCTTATTTAATATGAGCTTGGGTCCTGTTCAGGGAGGGTTTGTGACCGAGGTAGCTGGTCTTCAATCAAAAAGAAGCAAAAAAGACCATCTTACAGATGTTATGAGCCATATTCTCGCGATTGAAGACAGGCTGCAGGGGCTTCTATTGGGTCCGTGGCTCAATCCACATTATAGCAGGCTGTGGCGCAAAAGTGTTCTTAAGGCGTCCGATATTGAGTCTGTGAAATATTTATTACTTACAGTAAGGATCTTTCTTTCATTAATTGGCCATCCCAACCTTGATTTAATGTAAAGCCTTTAAATTCTGAGCCTTTCAACCCCTTTTCTTCAAACTTAAAACAAACCTAAATTCATTTGGAATATTCTTCTAGCTTTTTTTCTTTTTTAGTTTCATATACCTACACAGCTAGAATGGATTTCAGTTAGGTTAATCATGGATTTTGTTGATACATGTATTATAGACAGGATGAATAATGTTTTTAGCAATTTGGTTCAGTTGGATCATTGAAAATCCCAACTGTAAACATATTCAAAGCTGCCCTTCCACATCTCTTGAAAAAGCCTAAGTTGTCCTGAAGCTCGGGTTTCCTTCCCTTCCTCCTTTTTCTCTTGCACTGTCTTTGCCTAGATTGTCATTCTCAGGAATTTTGGTTAATTCAGAGGTCCTTAATTTGGAATGGTCCAAGTTGTTCCCAAACTGCATTAATCTTTGTAGTGGTTCTAAATCTTTCTGTGGCTATTTGGATTAATTGATGTTGCTCTGCTATGTTGCAGTTAGAGTCAAATATTCGCTGTCTTGCACTTTCACCTGAGTGGTTGAAGCATGTGGATTCTGGTATCACGGTTGGTTCAGCTGCTCATATTATCATGGCTTCATCACGTGCATTCTCAAAGAATGGAATTAGTAGGAAAAGGGCCAGGTACTCAGAATTTGAGTCCTGTCCTTCAAATTCTGCTAGTGGATTGGGTATGCTTTGGTGGAGGGGTGGTAGACTTTCTCGCCATCTATTTAGTTGGAAAGTTTTGCCTCGCTCCTTGGTATCCAAGGCTGCCAGACAAGGTCTGGATTTTTCCCTTATATGGATTTTATTTTGCTAGTGCGTGCATTTTAGTCAACCGAGTAATTATTCTGAATTTGTTTGAAGTTTTAATTCTGCAGCTGGATGTATGAAGATACCAGGCATGTTGTACCCTGAGAATTCAGATTTTGCAAAGAGGAGCAAATATGTTTCTTGGCGAGCTGCTGTGGAATCATCAACAACTGCAGAACAACTTGCTTTGCAGGTGTGGCGTCTTATTGCATGCTTTTTCCAGCTGTCACTTGTCCATTTAATTCTCCTATGTTTTGTAGATCTGATAAAACAGAAAAGAATATGAATCCTAATAGTATATGTAGTTGTTTCTAGAGGTACCGGTCATTTCTCATCAAGGAGATTAAACAACTAAATGTTCTGCTGCTATTGTTGATTAAATGAAGCAAATGTAGTCCTGAAGTAAATGTTGTCATTTATAAAATCTCTATAAGTTAATAAGATACTTTTTCTTTTTTCACTAAGCTTGTTTCTTTTAAAGCTAATTGATTGGATGTGAAATGTAATTTTGCATCAAAAGTTATGCAATTTAATAGGACTTTATATGCTAGCTGTATCCTTCTGTGCCATATTCTGGATTTACTGCGGGCTCCCTGCTGGTGCAATTTAGCTCCAAGCAACTCTACTAGTTCATGTACACTGCTTGCAGCTGTTGTGATATATATATATATAACAATGTCAGCTTGTAAAAGACTTGGCCTTGTCCTTCACTAGACCCTCATCAAAGGAGCATATATTATTAGATAATGAGACCAGAACAGGCCTGTTCATATTATCATACTGCCACTAAATTTTTGAGATTTGAGATGCTTTGGCCTATCAGGGGACATCAGGTTTAGTAGAATTTTTGGGAACAATGGGGCTAGCAGTTGTGCCCTACTTGTATGATTTCAGCTTCCCTTCTCTTGATCAGATTTGTATATTTTGTATTATGATATTTTTCAGGTTAGGGAGCTTGATTCAAACATCAGGTGGGATGAAATTTGGAATACAAATCTGCTGTCACTGGTGGACAAGGAATTTAGAAAATCTATCAGGCTGTTTAAGAAAACAATTATTCGCAGAAAATCTGTAGAAGGAGATGGGACAAAGTATCTTCTTGATTTTGGCAAGAGGAGAAGTATTCCAGAAATTGTTCTGAAGAATGGATGTGTGGTTGAAGAATCCTCTAGTGAGAGGAAGAAATACTGGTTGAATGAAACTTATATTCCTCTGTATCTCTTGAAGAGTTTTGAAGAGAAAAAAATTGCCCGCAGATCTAGTAAGATTAGTTCTGGGAAACTTTCTGATGCTAGTATAGTAATGAAGAAGCCCTCAAAGAAAAGAGGGTTTTCACATCTTTTTGCAAAAGCAGAGAGATCTGAGTACCATCAGTGTGGGCACTGTAACAAAAATATTCCAATCAGGTTTGTATATGTTCGATCTTTTTCCTGTGTTATTGATGATTAATTTTATTGACATGCATTATATATTTTATTTTAATATTCTGTTTTTGCATTTCTCCTGCATCGACATCTGATGACATAGTGATGAATTCTTATGATATCCATAAGCTTTAATTAGTTTGATTTGGCCTGAACTTATAGTTCAGGAATAGGCTATTGGTTCATAATTTTAGTAGAAAATTTTCAGTTGAGTACTGCATTTGACATTTTAAATGCGTGTAAGACTGTTATGAATCTTGCTTCGTTTGAACCTCCATAATGTCATTTCTTTTGACTTGTTTGCTGCCTAGATCTTTAAAAGGTTTCAATTTATATTGCTGCTTAAGAGCTATCATTATTAAGGACAATGTATATACATATCTAAGAAGTTTGCATTTCTGTGCAAGTTTTTTTTGTTGTATATGTATTAGACCCTTGATAATATCTGGAATCATGATTATATCAATATTAGAGGTATGTATATTTCCTTGTTAATATACTTGCCTTTTTAAGTATCTTATTTGACCTATGCTTTATGACATTTTGAGTCTTGATTTAGAGTTACTTTTTGTTAATAGTTTTATTGTGCCAGGTTCTATGAATTCATTTCATTTTCTTGTAATTTCTGTTTTAATTGCTAACATTTTCTTTTATGATTTTTGAACACTTGGCAGGGATGCGGTTTGCTGTCAGTATTGCAAGGGTAAGCAGTTGATCTTTAAGTGAAATTCATATATTCATACTGACAGAATTTTCCATGCTAAACTACTAGGATTTTCTTTTTTTCTATTAGCTTTCTAATGGGAGCCATATTAATTGACCTAAACCTGATACTTGGCTTAAGCTTTTGTTTGCCATGTCAAGTTAGGTACTTATGAATATGATGTGAATTTCAGGGTTTTTCCATAAGAGGCATGTGAGGAAGTCAGCTGGTTCCTTCACTGCTGAATGTACGTATTCATGCCATAGATGTGCTAATGGGAAAACTTTGAAGAATGACTCCAAAACAGGGAGGAATAATGCAAGAAGTGGGAGAATTAGCAATAAAAGCAAGAAAGTTCAGCAACAGAATTTGGAAAAAGCTTCTGTCAGAGCAGTGCGACTTAAAAACTGCAAAAAACAATTGAGAAGTGCAGGATCACTAAAATCACAAAAAAATAAGAAAGTTACTGTTATTGTGCCCCTGCGTCGCTCACCCAGGAAAACTAAGTACAAGTCTTTGCAAAATAAAAAGGCTCGAGGACGCAAAAAGAATAAACAGGTCAAGCCCAAAAAAGCTACATGTAAGGAGCCAACAAAAGTTACTTCATGGCGCAAGAAGAGGACACAGGCTTATCATAGTTACTGGCTTAAAGGTCTTTTGTTGTCTCGAAAGCCAGATGATGAACGCGTGATGTGCTTTTGGAGGAAAAGTTTTATTGCCCCTTCTGAGAGTGTCATTCTTGGTCAACCCAAATGCTGTCTTTGCTGTGAAGCAGGATATAGGTCTACCTCAACTTATATTTCTTGTGAGATATGTGGAGGTATGTAAATTTGCTATTATTATGTTTGATATACATTTTCATTTAGGTACCGAACCACTGCAAATTGATTCAGACATCTTTAGTGGTTGGCATATTTGGTCTCGTGGCGCAATCTTAAATAATTTTCATTACCTTTTTATGCATTATGCAGAGTGGTTTCATGGAGGTGCTTTCGGACTTAGCGAGGAGAACAGCAATATGCTGATAGGATTTAGGTGCCACATGTGCCGTAATAGTGCCCCTCCTATCTGCCCACTTGTACCAATAATTGAAAATCATGGATCTCAATTTCCTGAGGTGCAAACTGATGTTGGGAATGAAATTTCTGGGGAACCAACCAATGTTATCCCACAGCTAAGTGAGATAAACTTATCACAAGAATCATTTGCAAATGAGGTTCGTCAATGTTCACTTCCTGTTGAGGAGTCTGCCCACAGGAAGGAGCAACTGAGTGCCATTATTTCAGATCAATGTTCTGTGCCTGAATCTATGTTGGAAGTAGACAATGGACACTTATTTGATAATGTAATGGAGAATTCTGATGCAATGAGAACTTAAATACAGAAAACACAGTTGAATCAGGGGATGATGTAGTTGTAACTACAAATGATCATCAAGGTGTGACGGTGTGAGGGATGGTTTGATTACAACCATTCCGAAGTATTCAATTGATGGAAACCATATTTCCAAAGAGAAGACTATCAAATCAAGTGATGCAATAATATCCTCATTTGATCAGATGCAACCTGCGTCCTGAAATATAGGTGCGGATGTGATAGTGACTGAATTGGCACCATCAGGGTGTGAAAGTGTAAAGGATGGCTTAACACCACCCATGCGGCAGTCACCAACCAATTGATGGAGCTACTTCTTGAGGCCATCGGGTTGCATTGACTATCCGTTATGGCATGAAGTGAATCATAATGTACGGAAGGAAAAACAATTGTAGATTGATATGCACTCAGTTTAATGGTGAAACAAAAACTGTAAAGGCTAAAGGTAAATTACCCGTAAATCTTCAAATGATGTTGAAATTCATGGCAGAAGATCGAAAGATATGCCGGGTTGACTTATTTGGGACAGAAAATAGAGAGCTTAATGGGGCTGTCAATTAAACGACTTTTGATCTCCCTGAAGGTTAGTATGCTTCATTGCCGTGTTTTCGAGATTGGGAAGTCCACAAGAGCGCAGATGACCTGTGCTTGTCTGGAGAGGCTTTTTGATAATCCTTTTATAAGGTCCGCTGACATTTTCCATTTTTCATGTCCCGATTCCGCCGCCTTTCTTCTGCAATTAAGGTTTGTTTTGTTCATTCGGAGGGCTCTGAGGGCTCGACAGGAGCACATAACTTCATAACCAGGTGAGTGGTTTTAGTGTGTACACTAGGCTTTAACATTGATAGTTTTAGACTGACTTTCAATTGAAACGTAGCAAGTAAAAACTTGATGTAGACAACATATGAAAACAGTCAAATTGATTCTGATTGCATATTGTTTTTTTTTTTACTTCAACTGTGATAAGAACTAATTACTTTCATCTATCCGTATTTCATGTGATTGTATATAAAGGAAGTAGGCATCCGGTCGCGCATTTATTTTGATACCGGAAAATTATTAGAGAAGTTTTTATAAATATCTCTGTCTTCTGAAAGCTCGTATATTTGTATGATCAATACTGAAACCAAATTTTATAATATTAATTTTTGACATTATTTTCCATTATAGTGGTTTGAATGGCTGCACATAATGGAAACACGCTAATTGTAAAAATTATTGAGATTCTAAAGTGAACTAACACAATTTCTTCTCGTCTTTCTGGCAATTCATTGGATGCAGTTTATAGTTCAAAAAAAGTAAAATATCTACTCAGCAGTACGTTTCTTTCTAGTTGCTTGAAAAGATTTCTGAGCAATAACAGGTTCTCAGTTTATGTAGTATTATCTATAATTGAGTACTCGGTGGTCAGAAATCAGTTCAGTTGCGAATTTTAACGTATTTTTAAGCGATTATATCAATTCTGATTTGGAGTTCGGAAATGTTCTCATGATTGAGACTAGAGACCATTTACAGTGAAGCTTTTGAGAATTTCTTGGGACAATTTCTCACCTGAAAGGGTAACAGATGAAAGATTAATTTGAGAAATTTATTTAGAAGTTGCAGATGAATGTCTTAGATAGATTTGGACGAATTTATTATAGCATTTAACTTTACTTAAAGATATTGACAATTGAAATACTGCATTGGGTTGTTCTCAAATGTCGTTTTATAATTATTCTTTTCCTCATTATTTGATACAAAAGGAAAAATAACAATTTAATTATGCATATTTTTGTTTTTTTCCTTAATTCTTATATCATAGCCTTAAAAATAGCACTTAAAATGGACCGGACTAGATGTAATTAATATATTGAGCACAATTATATATATATATATATATATATATATATATCTTAACCTTAATTTGGATTGAAATACTCATTCCAATTTTAGTGGCTTTGTTTTGGTCTTTGGTTGTGACCCAATTACTGTAACCTACAATTAGAAATGACAATTAGATCCGCATGCATAAAATCTATATCCAAACTCGATCCGAACATAACAGTTTTTTAATAAATGTCTCGTTCTCAATCCGAAAATACTTACATTTTTAATATAATTAATTTCTGAAAATAATGAATTAAAAATATAATATTTATTTGAAAATAAAAAATATTTTTAATATTAAAATAAAATAAAATTTTTTAAGAACTAATAATTTTTTTCCATTAGATAATATAACAGGATCTGGCACGGAATGATGGAAATGGAAATGGTGAAATTCACTTCGAATCCGCCCATTACCATTCGTATCTCCGGTTATTATAGGGAGTATAAGTTAGGCTCCAAAGATAGCGCGTGCGTATTCTCACACAGCTAAAAGAGAGAGAGAGCAAAGGTAATGTAACAGCAGAATGTCATAACAGACAGATAATGTGATAGCTAAGAAAGCAGCTGTTAGCTCATATTTCTCTCCTCTCTGTTTTCAATTTTGAGGCGTACCAAAGACGGCTTTCTCTCCTACAACTATTCGTACTTCCCCTCCTCAGCTTCAATCTTCCATGTTCTTTCCCTCTTTCAAATTACATTTTCTTCTTTCTTCTTTTTCTTACTCTTTCAAGTCTCCTAAACAATCTTTCAATCGTCGTTTTCGTGTTGTCTTTTCTTATGCAAATGCTACTCTGAAATCAACCAATGGCGCCGTGCTTGCTCCCTCTCAGAAGCTCGACTCTTTTTCCTATGGCAGGCAGTACTTCTCTTTAGCTGCTGTTGTCGGCCAGGTCAATTAACTTCTCTCTCTATCTCTCTGGAATATCATTTACAGAACATCTGGTTTCTTGATCAAATTTTCCTTTGCTTGTGATACAAACAGTAAATAGGGTTGTAATTTGTTTTTTGGTCTTATCCTGCACTGCTCTAGCTTTTTTTATATAGTAAATGCTGAATTTGTCGATAAATTTTCAATTAGATTATGTCAAGCAAGAATGCCATTTACTAATTGGTAAAAAAAGTATAGTCATGTTGCAAGTCAAATTATTATATGATTAGTATTGTTATGTGAATAAATTCGTGATCGTTTTTTTATGCTGTGTTATTTAAGTGTGCCATTTAATTTACAGGATGCTATCAAAACTGCTCTGTTGCTAGGGGCAATTGATCGTGAGATTGGAGGAATTGCTATTTCTGGAAAGCGAGGAACAGCCAAGAAAGTAATGACACGTGGCCTGCATGCTATATTGCCTCCCATTGATGTTGTTGCTGGGTCCATAGCAAATTCAGATCCATCCTGCCCAGAAGAGTAAGGTCACTGAATTCTTCTAAGACTTTTTCCCCTGCAGAATCAAAACAAAAAAAAAATTGATTTCTAATAATTTGCAATGGTTCTATTTTACACCCATTTAAGAGGAGGATTTATGTTTCTAATTTGATAGTGTAAAACATACGGACATTCTGTTTCATCGCCATTTGAATGGAGGATTTATGTTTCTAATTTAATAGTGTAAAACATATGGATTCTTATCTCTTTCCCGGTCATTTGCTTATTTACTCCCCTCCGACTATGTCTATCTTGATGCATGCAACAATGATGTTGATGCCACCATCGTGATAGGAATCTCTATTACTAGAATTGCAGTATCTGTTTGTCCATGCTTGGAAAATTGGGCACTTCGTATTTTTAACCAAAATCAACGATAATGTATATCTTGAATTTAGATTTCAGCCAAATATTCTTACAAATTTGGCCTTTGGCATTCAAGACTGATGCATATTTGACTAAGGAATTACTCAGTTGTTGATTCTAGATAACACTGTCAAGTGTCATTTTGTCCTCTTAGAATAAAAGATGTGGAAACATCACAACCTTTTATTGATAAAAGATAGAAGTTGCACATGTGAAATAAAAAATTTGGATGTCACAGAAACATTTTGTAAGTTGTCAACTTTCCTACTCTTTTGACTGTCCTCTCTACGTAGTTTTTGAGGGCAAAAAGAATGGCAAGAAAAGCTGGAGCACTGGTAATGAATTATGATGAACACATAATTAGTTGAACTTATTTTTGATTTATCTGAAGGGGAAAAAAAAAATGAATTGGCTTACAGTGCACAGTCGCTCTGCAATTTATTTGGTGCTTTGAAATTAAATGTTGTGTACCATTCTGTGGAAGTTTTGAAACATTAAGCAAATTTCTGTTGCATAAGTTGCTGCAAAGAAATAAATAAAAATCCATAATTCTGGTTTTGCATTTCTAACTGCACGTACCTAAATTGTTGGACATCTAAAGAAAGCTATTGTACCTTCTACACTGTTTGAATGTGAGAGAAAGAGAGAGATTCACTGATAAACCCTTGATGCATTTGGATTCTTATATGTGTAGTTCATGACAGGTAATATTTGTGGTTGATGCAGGTGGAAGTATGGCATTGAATCGAATGCAAAATGTTAAAGGTGCTGCACTTAAGTTGCTAGCTGAGAGTTATACAAGCAGGGATCAGGTAACTTCATGAGTAAATTTATACACTTTAAAGGTTGTAAAACGAGGATTGGGTTGGACTTTTATTTGATTCTTTGTTGCCTAAAGATTAGTTTTTGATGGTTTGAAAATTTTTGAAACATTAAACAACAATCATGCCATCAAACAATAGTAATGCAGCTAATATACATATGAGACTAATAATTATAAATAATTTACAAGTTGTGAGTGTGGTTTTGCACAGTAGGTCGCTAGCTTTCATATTTACCATGGTCATTACTAAACTTTAGTCTGGTTACGTGAAGTAGGTTGCTATTATTCCCTTCCGTGGAGATTGGGCAGAAGTCCTTTTACCTCCTTCCAGATCAATAGCAATGGCAAGAAAACATCTAGAAAGACTTCCATGTGGTCGTGGTTCACCCCTAGCTCATGGTCTAACAACTGTTAGTAGATCCGACTAATTCCCTAGGTTGCTCATATCCTGACAAATAAATTTTCCTAAGATTTAAAATGTTTGGAAACATGTTTGAATTTGTGCTTAAAAATTCTCTCTCTGTGTTTTACACATCATGAATGACTTTGCTTGTATTTGCTGGAGACAGAGACCCTTATTTATCTTGAAATTGCTGGACATTCTTCCCTGTACTAAAATTATTTATGTCGCCATTCTGTTGAAGAGACATCTGCACAGTTTTTCTGATTTTTCATTTCTAACTTTTACTAAGTTCAATTTGTTCAGGCTGTTAGGGTTGGGCTAAATGCAGAAAAGAGTGGTGATGTTGGACGTGTAATGATTGTTGCAATAACTGATGGGAGAGCGAATATATCACTAAAATGGTCTAATGACCCTGAAGCTGTTGCTTCTTCAGCACAAGAATTGAAGGTAAAGTTCGATCACTTTGATACCCACATGTTAAAGTGCAATTTGCTAGGCCTGCCAAATAGTGGGCTTACCTGTGAGATTGCATTAAGTAATAGCTGCAATGGTAATCAGTCGTCTGATTATAGTATAAGCAAAACTTAATCAAGATTCAAGAATGTGGTGCCGTCCATACGAGCATCTATTACTGTCACTCTGAATTATCTTGTCATTCCAGTTTCTCCCCTATGAAATTTTTAGACCCCAGATGCTGCTTTACTGCAACGATAATGCTACTATTTGTTGTTCTGGTAAAGGATGAGATTCTTGAAGTGGCGGGGAAAATATACAACGCGGGGATGTCGCTTCTTGTGATAGACACAGAAAACAAGTTTGTTTTAACTGGATTTGCTAAAGAGATTGCAAGAGTTGCTCAAGGTGTGTTTTCTTTATCATTTTTTTTGGGGGGAACTCTTAGTTCTTCATATGTGAGAGGATATAAAAAATCGTATCACAAATTCTTTTCTGCAGGGAAATATTATTACTTGCCCAATGCTTCGGATGCTGTTATTTCTGCTACAACAAAGGAAGCTTTATCAGCTTTAAGGAGTTCATAGTTTCAACCAAACGAGAGAAGTTTGTTACGCATTTTCTACAAAATCAAAAGCCAAAGTTTACTGGGTTGATTTACCATTAACCTTATGAGAATTGTCTATAGTTACATCTATGTCGGTCCTGGTTTTTAATATTTTATACCAAGGTCTTTATTATCACTCTCTTTTCTGACTCCTAACAAACAACATATAATGTTTTAGCTATGATGCACACTATTAGTATTATCGCTTCCCAAAATTTGAGAATCTTAGATTTTACCACTTTGTAGTTTGTAAGCCAAGAAATCTCAACTATACAAAATAAATCAAAATTACATATATATAATCAAAATTATAAATTTTTTCATACAAATTTTTTGTTAATATATGAAAAATGATCAGATTAAAAAATTAAGAAATTTATTATAAGTGGATAATAATTTGTAACACAAGAAAAACAAAAGTGAATTGAATTCACTAAAAACTGCTAGTAATAAAATTGAGTAATTATCAACCCGCTATTTAGTTAGGATCCGTTTGGCGTTGATTTTGAAAAAAAAATTTATTTTTAATTTTTTTGAGTTTTGAAAACTGATTTTAGTGAGAAATATATAAATAGATATTTTTTCAGAAAACAGATTTGAAGAAAACAGTTTATAAAAAGTTAAAAAAATCAAACAATTAAATGAAAAAATTGTAAATATATTTTTAAATTGTAAACATATTTTTAAAATCAATTCCAAACAAACGCTTACTTCCACATAAGTGAGTCGGAAACAAATCTGTGAGCTACAGCTTTTGATCAGAAATCAAAATAGCTCTCAGTATTTAAGTTTTAGTTTCCCGCCAATTAACCGAGTTATCTGTCTCCGTTGCAGCTTTGGGGGAATTAAAAAAAAAAAAATATCTGACCACTGATCCCAGCCTTGCTGTTAATCGAACTATATAAAAATTTTCAAAATTAAAATTTCAATTCTATCATAATCGTTTCTCGCCATCAATGGCCTCTCTCTGACCCTCCCCGTTCAAGCTCCTAATTCTTCTGCTACTCTATTTCGTTAAAATTATTCAAGTGTTCGATTTTAGGGTTTCAGCTTTGCTTGTGACCGATCCAGATTCATTTTCTGTTTTGCCTTTGTGATTGAGGCATAATTTTAAGGGAATACTCTGAATCTCTCTCCTAGCTGAAAGTAAAGGTGCATTTCTCATCATTTCATCCGTCTTCAACCTTGTTTATTTCGTACTGAAGTGCAGGTGCTTGCCTTCATAACTTCTGTTTTCTTTCTTGATAATATTTTGGTCTGCTGAATGTTGTTCTGCTAATTTTTGCTGCAGATGGAAGCTCTGTATGCAAAACTCTACAATAAGTACGAGGCTCTAAAGGTTTCTTATCACATTTTAATTAGAGCTGTTGACTGTTGTTGATTAACCAAAGATAATAGAGGATTTTTACTTTTTTATTTCACCTTTCTCGTTCTTTTCTTTCCTTTTTTATGGATTTTCTTTTTTCTACTTCTTGTTTCCCATTTCTTTCCTGGCAGTTCAAGCATGGTATGTTAGATTATCCTCTGATTTGGAATTCTTGTGTTTTCCTTTTTTCAGAAGAAGAGGCTTTCCGAATTGGATGAAATCAACAAAGATCAAGAAGTAAAATTTTTGAATTATGTATCTGGTATGCATGCCTTATTGTGTGATTATTGTGATCCATTTCTGTTCTTGAATTCATAAGCATGTGTCAGAAATTATTTTTGAGTATTTTACTCGAGTGTGTGAAAGGCTATGCCTAGAGTTAAAACAGTCTTAAAATTTTAATTCTTTATTGTATTAGGTTAAGTTTGTTGCAAACTTTTTGGCTTTGATTCAACAATATCTGATTCAAAACTATCTTGCTGATTATTATGGTTGAAAAGGACATGAAAGGATTTGATGCATCGCTAATAAATGGTTCCTGAGGTTATTTAAGATTCTGTAAACTTGTAATAGTATGATCTTCCCTTCCCGTATGACGAGTTCCCAAGTGCCAACCCTTTAAATAGATTTCAAAACCTGAGATGTTACTATATGGTTGCAATCATTGATTTAAACCCTAACTAAAGAAGTCATGTATGCTAGAATACCCGAGATTGTTTACTACAGAGGTATCATGAAGAATAATAGTAAGATATTATTAGACTATCTTCGGTCTAATTTTAGTTTGAAATTGAATTATTTCATTTTTTTTTCTTTTTGGTATGAATTTTATATTATTCTCAATTCTCATCAACAGTTATATTACCAATAGCCTTGTCTAAGAACTGGCCCCTGCAATTTTATCAGTGCTTCCTTTGCAGCATGGCTGCCTCCTTTTTCTAGTGTTTATGATATAAATATTACTTGCAATAGAGCTCAAATTTTAATGTTATCTTACTGTGTTTTCTTGTTTATGTTTTGTCACATCAGCCGCGGAAGAGCTGATACAACACTTTAAAGATGAAAATGACAGGTTGCGCACACAAGTTAGTGAGTTGAGAAGGGACGTTGCTTCAATCAGGCATGGTTAATCTTACTTTTTCATTTTGGTGGTTGTGTCTATTTTGATTACTTGTGGTAATATTCATCTATGCAATTTGCATAAACAGCATGAAACATATTTGTCTTTGCCTTTTTTTTCCCCTTTTTTGCCCACAGGTCTACCAAGGATGATGAGTGTGCAAAATACCAAAAGTTGTTTATGGAAGAGAGCCAAAAGAGTAAGGAACCAAAATTGCTGGATGAATATCATAATTTCTTAATTTTTTTGGCTTTTATCGATTTTGTCAAGTTGCAAATTAATTATCTATAGAGGCCTTTGACTCATTTGTCATTAGTTGGAAATATCATTTACTGAAAGATGCAAACCTACTAATTGGTTTATGACCTCTTGCTAATTTAGGCTCTAGTTTCTTGGGTCAAACAGTTGAGCACAATGAGTTCATTCTCCAAGTTTAAGCATCTTGCTATCCTACATTTATTAATTTGAACTGTACATCCTGTTGAACTTTGTTCGTCTACATACATGCTGCTATTGTGTACATCTGGAATTATTCAGTACTATGAGGGACTTTTGCTTCTTTTTTTTCAGCAGGAATAACATTTTAGCACTCGTACCCATGTTTGCATACTGAGGGGGTTAAACTTATTTGCTGTAGGCAAAATGCTTTCCAAAGAAGTTGAGAGGCTTCAACATCTTCAAGAGCAACTTTCTTTCCATTCAGAGGATGGCAAAAATGCCAATAGACAAATGAGTATGACTGAACTGGCTCAAGTTACAGCAAGAGAGGTCACCTGCAACTCAACAAGAAATATGACAAGAAAGCATACCCAAGAAGCTATGGCTGAGATGGTAGTGAAAACTCTTGCTCAGAGTGATCAAGATGCTTTTTTGTTAAGAGAATCAGCAAAAGGTTTCCCTGGGGGAACTCTGTCCAGTGGGAATCTAGAAAATGAGCAGCAGGTATGTAATTTTATGCTTTTATAGAGAAAACTACATGGTTCCTTTTCTTTCTCTAACTACGGTAGTGCTATTCCCCCAGCCCCAGTGTTGTAGAGGAGCTGTCCAGAGACCAGGTAGGTTCGGAAGAACTTTATGCAACACGTCAGGTATGTTGTCATCATGCTAAGTTTATATATCTTTCTTTTCAGGTGTTGGTGTTGACGATGGCAATGCTTATACCAATTGCCAGTTTCAAGCTCTTCTTGAATACTTACTAGGCATGAAATTATCTGCTGTTAATCAAACTGAAGGGATATGCATTTCAGCTCTGCATCAATCTAGTGGTAATTCCTACTACATACGTGTGTATGTGTGTGTGTGTCCCCTTGCATTCTTCTTGTTTGGTTTGCTTCTCAATCTTGATTATTCTGATCTCAATTTGCTTCTCAATCTTGATCATTCTGATCTTGGTTTGCTTCTCAATCTTAATCGTTCTGATCAATCCATCAATATTCTATTGACTGCTGTTATTCGTGGTTGGAAATACTGTTTGAACTCAGTTTTATTGGTTTCAGAATTATTTCAACAAACATTAACAATACGAAATCAATATTTCAGCAAACTTGAAGACATATAACAGCAGTAACAAAATCATGGTAAAATAAAATAAGCGATCATAACCACTGGTGATACAGGTGAAGAAACACAAATCCTTGTGAAATTTGGTGAACAGCCGCAAACACTAGTAATACAGTTTTAAGTCATGATATAAGTGAAGAAAGAATCCTATTATAGATCATTACACCTTATAGAATCTTGAAAATTATAACTAATATCCCTAAATTTTAATCTGCTCATTTGCCATGAGATATGTTGGAAAATTTCATATCCTTTATAAGATCTATTCTTATCATAAATGGTTAAAATGTTTAGGGTTTTCTTCCATAAATAGGTGAAGTGATGCGCTGATGAGACATTGACAGCATGCATTGCTGCTGCTTATCCTTGATAATATATCTCAAATGATATTCACATTTCTGCTTAGAGACAAATCTTCAGCTAAACAAGGTTTTGTAACTTTGTATTAGGTTTGTAACTAGCATTGGTTTTGAAAAATACATGTTAGGAGACATCTGCCCTGAGTTCGGTGGAGATTATACTGATGAGTTTGGTCTATTTTTCTTTGATAACGTACGAGTTACCAGAGATTTATCTCAGTTGGAATTATGGACTATGGTGGACCTTTGAGTTTCTTTCATTTGTACTTTGGATGAATAGTGCTTTTTAGGTTGCATGAACTTAAATGATATGCTTACAAAAAGAAAGTGTTGAGCTATATTTCCTTAAATAACTGGTAGCTTCACTGATTCTATTTTCTGAGCTTTTGATTGATCAGTTGGGTGTAGATTGTAATTATGTTAATTCTTGTATTTGGATGTAACAGGTTACTCGTTCAGTCTAACATGGGTAAAGAAGGCTGCAGGAGAAGAACCTGAGTTGCTATACCGTGTGTTAACGCTAGGGACGTTCGAGATGGTGGCACCAGTGTGGATGAGATCGACCCTCATTTTCAGCACTTACATGTGCCCAATCTTCTTGGAGAGGTTAGCTCGGGTACTCAAGGTGCATCACTGATGCTCGTCTTTTATCCCTGCTTTCAACTTTAAGTTTTGTTATTACTACATCCTATATATATCTATTTTCTATAGTAAGTTTCCAAAAGTACTGCTTACTGGTTCAGTTTTTTAGTATTTTACTACTACTGTACTGTATTTGATTATGATAATAAATTGTAGTTTCGTATTTGTCCCACTTGCCTAGTTGAAGAAATATTTCTTGGATAGTCCGATAATGGTCTCATGGGCTGAGCTTAGTCTGGCTTAAAACCCCGTTTGACATTGCGTTTGGAAAAAGCGTTTTTAAAAAAAAATTATTTTAAATTTTTTTTAGTTTTGAAAACTGCTTTTGGAGAAAAACAGTTAAATAAATGTTTTTCTCATAAGTAGATTTGAGAAAAACAGTTTATAAAAAATTAAAAAAATCAATCAATTAAATCAAAAAAATTATAAATCTGCTTTTTGAATAACTAACAGCAATCTCAAACACACATCTCAACTCAGTTTGATAGTTTTTAAAATGATTTATCCATTTTACCTCCAAACTTCATGAAAAATGAAAGTGAGTAAAACCATAAATCAAAATCATAATCGTATTTTTATGTAAGACAAACTGTAAAACGAAAATCACAATTTTATTTCAGAGGAACACAGCAGAAAGCAACAATGCCTTAGACACTAAAGGTTCGTTTGGCGTTAATTTTAGGAAAAAAAATTTTGCGAAAAAATTTTTTATTTTTAATTTTTTTGAGTTTTGAAAACTGATTTTAGAGATAAAAAAATATATAAATATTGCTTTCAAAAACAGGTTTGAAAAAAATAATTTATAAAAAATTAAAAAAATCAGTTAATTAAATCAAAAAAATTATAAATTTACTTTTTGGACTTCCAATATCAATTCCAAAACCCCCTAAAGGGACGCAAAAGCTACTTTCACCATGGCTATATTTATTTATTTATTTATTGAAAAAAAATTATATAAGATTTAGAGGATGTTTAGTTTAGCTGTTTGAGATGACTTTTAGTTTTTTCTTACTCAACAGCTGATATAAAAGTGTTTAATAAATTTTACTAAACAGTAGTCAATAGCTTTTTGAAGTTCCAAATAGCTATTAATTGAAAAGTTTTATATTTGAATTTTTTCTGAATAACTAAAATTTTTTAAATATAAAAACTAAATTATGCATATATATAAAGAAGTAATGATTTTGAATTTATTTTTTATTTAATTACTTTTATATTATATTTGAAATTTTTTTATTCATTGATTATTAATATTATTGTGATTTTTAATTAATTAAAATAAACAATTATATCAAATAAGTAATAAATTGTACTTTTTATTTATGTATTTATTATAAAATAATATATATTTTGAATTAAATAAATAATATTTTTATTGGTAATTTTATATCCTAATAGTAACAATTTAATTATTTTTACCAAATAATAAAGTATTAAATCACTATCATAAACAACCAATATAAAAATGTTAGCTACCAACTACTAGTTATCTACTAGCTATAATAAACTAAACATAATTTAAATAAACAAGTAACTAAGGAGGTGTTTGGTTCAGCTGTAACTGATAGTTTTTTTTGCACAACAGCCAATATAAAAATGTTTGGTAAACTTTTCTAAACAGCTGCTGGTGGCTTTTTGAAATTCCAAACAACTGCTAATTGAAAATTTTTATGTTGAAGTTTGTTTTGAACACCTGAAATTTTTTTAAATACAAAGATAAAATTGCTCTTACATTAAATTATTTTTATATATAAAGAAGTAATAATCTTGAATTATTTTTTATTTAATTACTCTTATATCATATATTTTTTTGAAATTTTTTGTATTGATTTATTATTATTCTTGTTGTTGTTGTTGTTGATGTGAATTTTTATTTATTAAAATAAACAATAATATCAAATAAGTAATATATCATACTTTTATTTATTTATTTATTATAAAATAATGTATATTTTAAATTAAATTTTTATTGTTAATTTTATATTCTAACAACAACAGTTCAATTATTTTTATTAAACAATAAATACTAAACAGCTATTAGTTATGAGCAATCAACTACTAACTATAAACAATCAGCTATTAGTTATTTTCAATAGTTAAACTAAATGAAATCTAAATAAGGGATTGCTCAGTGTTATTTAAGGCGTATTCAGCATAGTGATATGTTTTTTTTTATTTTTAATTTTTTAAAAACCAAAAACTATATT
This sequence comes from Triadica sebifera, assembly GCA_023653625.1. NCBI lineage: Eukaryota > Viridiplantae > Streptophyta > Magnoliopsida > Malpighiales > Euphorbiaceae > Triadica > Triadica sebifera. The sequence goes on from CM042906.1 coordinate 28,740,983, forward strand.
TGATTTTTGTATATTTGTTTCTTAAAAATAGTTTTTAACATTTTATAAGTTATTTTATATTTTTGAAAAATTGATTCAACAATCATAATAATAATAATAATTTTTATAATAGTTAATAGTGATGAATCAAACCAAGATATCCTTTAGAGGTATATTAATCATGTTATTGAGCTTTAGTTACTGCTAAACATGAAAAATTGAACTAACTTTTTAAAACAATTATCTTATACTGTTGTTTTTATGAATATGTTTAAATGGTTATATAATAAATTGCATATAATTGATTTCAATTGTTTAATATTCCAAAATTATTATAGATCAAACATCAAATAACTAATTTGAGTGGAGGTGAATATGGTTGGATGGTTGGTAGGATTGACAGTATGGGCTGAGGAAGAGATGAATGGATGATAATAGCTTCAGACAAGATTATCAAACTCGGACTGGGTAACAAACTGAAAAAAACAGTGGATGAACGGTTTAAGATTCAAATGGAGTTGAATTGATAAAAGTGAAATTTCATAAAAAATATAATTTTTAACATTTCTATACATATAAATATATATATATATATATATATACTTAATGTATTTCATGCAAAATAATATGCTCAAAATATTAATATTCATTATTCAAATTAATACATATCTATGTTTAAAAATATTAGCAAATATGATAGCATTTATTTTTTATTTTAATTATAACAAAATTAATTAAATTATATACATATAATTTTTAAAAAATAAAAAATGAACAATTTTTAAAAAAATTATAATATTCATTTATCAATTAAAATAATATTTTTAATATATATCAAAGTAATTTTTATGAAATTTTTATGAAAAGACATCTAAATTTAATTTTATCAAATATTATACCTGTAAATACATATTTATATTGTATATAAAATTAAAAGTGGCCAAATGTGCTGAGCTATATTAGCTCATCCCAAATTCGTGCCTTGGTGAAGGCAAATTTAATATTTTTCAATTTTTTCCAGTAATTAGCTAACCAGTCTAATCAATAAAAACTGAACTAGTTTGTTCGGGTCACTGTCCTTTTTTCTTTTAAGCCAAAACATCTTCAGTTCTATGGTATTAACCAGCTCGTTTTTCTAACCGATTCACGGATTTATCGGTCAGACCAGGCTAATTTTGATAATCATGACCTCAAAGATGGTTGAGTTGTGAGTTAATTAATTTAATAAGTAGTAAATTTTAATAAAATAAAATAATTTCATATTAATATTTCATATAATTTTTAGAGAATATGTAAAATAATATCAATAATATAAAATAATATAATATTAAAATATTAATTCTAAGTAAAAATTGTATTTTACATTTTAAGAAAAAGAATCACACAATTGAAAAGCAATAATCAAAATGAGAATAAATAATGATTTTTTTATTTTAGTTTTTTAGAAGAATATTTCTTTTAAACAAATTAAAAGTAGAAACAATCTCTCAACTAAATGCGTTTTTGCTTTTATTTTCCAAAAAAATAAAGTGAAAACTTAGAAACCTAATCATCAACCCGAATGCCCCTATAAATTACCTGTTTTCGGTATTTTTCTTAAAGATAATCGTTCGACAAATGTTTTACTCTCACTTGAGCCTTCCTATTCCATGCGGTTTGTGGCTAAAGCGAAACTCTCAATATATGATTTTATTTATAACTTAAATTTATTATAAATTGTCATATAAAAAATTATTTTTATTTTTTTTAATGTAATATCAAGTCGGATGTATACATACCAGTGATATTGTTAATATTGAATTGAATCCAATGGTTGGACCAAAAAATTAAAAATCAATTATTAAGTCTAATTTGGTTTAGCTAGAGGATATATGTTATTTAGTAAAAATAATTGAATTGTTGCTATTAAAATATAAAATTATTCATATAGACATTATTTATTTATTTCAAGATATACATTATTTTATTATAAATAAATAAATAAAATGTATAATATATTAGTTATTTGATATAATTATTTATTTTAATAAGTTAAAAATAATAATAATAATAATAATAATAATAATAATAATAATTCAAAAAAGTATAGGATATAAGAGTGATTAAATAAAAAATGATTTCAAAATTATTAATTTTTTATATATAAGGATAATTTAGTGTAAGATAATTTAGTTTTTGTATTTAAAAAAGTTTCAGTTGTTCAAAAAAAAATTATAACATGTAAATCATCAATTATTTGGAATTTTAAAAAGGTACCGGTATTAATTATTAGATAAAAAAAAATTAACAGTTACTCCGAACAATCGAACAAAACATTTTCTTAATCCAGTTCATCCTAACCAAAAACATTGATTTCCATTTATAATATATTGCTTTGGATTTTAAAAAAATAAAAAGTTAGAAATTAAATCATTTTAAACGCAAAATAAAGCCAAAAACTTCCCATCTATGTCATTCTCTTATCTTAGTGCCTTTTTTTTTATGGATTTTTAAAATTTTTATTGTTTTTCTTGAAGATTTTTATAATTTTTTATTTTTTATATTACAGTTTAAAAAAAATTATATTTAGAGAAATGCTAAGTATATTCTATATTTTTGAAAATTCTCCAATATTTACTTCCAAATTAGTTGATAAATAGAAAAAAATCTAAAAATAAAATATTTTTTTGAAAATGCGTTGGAGAGTATATAAAAAAAAAAGAATATCTTGGCATTTCTCTTAAATTTATAGGGAAAAAGAAAAGGATGATTAAATGAAAAAATACCTTCAAAAACATGACAATACGGCGCGTTTATTTTAGCATATGAACAGAACGCACGTTAAAAGCTAAACTAGCCGTTAGAGATGAAATCATGAAAGAGAAAAACAAAGACAACTAATCCATAACGTTCAAAAACATTTTGAATTTCTCTGCCCTCGAAATCGCCTTTTTGTTTAGCACGCTCTCCCTCTTATAAACTGCACTTAACTTTCTTATTTCTCTCCCTCCAACTCGAAGAAGAGACACGCTATCCTTTCTTTTCTTGAACCTCTTCTTCTTGTTACCTTCTCAAAACAAAAATTCCTTATTTATATATATAACTCTCTTTTTCTTTTCTTGATTTGAAACTCTACTCTTCTTTTGTTTGCGTTTCTGTTCGTACCGCTGAAGAAAGAAAAAAAAAAAGAAAAAACGATGGCTGCTGTTAATGGTTACCAAGGAAACACTCCCGTTGCCGCTCCTGCTGCGGCCCCATCTAAACAGACTGCTCCAACGGCGAAGACTGTTGATACCCAATCCGTGCTTAAACGGTATTTTTCAATTTAAAACAAATTTGATTGGTCGCTATTAGAAATTAAGCGTCTCACCTTTCGTTTTTTGTTCTCCCCGTCACCGGTTGTGGACTTTGGGATATTTCGGGTTTTTCTTTTCCTTTTTTTTTTGTCTTTTTCCAAATTTGTATGTTAAGAAGATGGATTTTTAATTTAGAGTGTCTGATTCGTGGATTTGATTATCTTATGTATATCTATGGATTTTCTTTGGTTGTTGAGCTACCTTTGTCTGTTACTCTTATGGAAGATAGCGCCGTCAATTTGTAAAGCTCAATTAAATTACTAAATTTTTTTAACTAGGTATCAATTTAATTTGAATGTTCTTGAAATAGGCATTCGCTATTTTCGCCACTTCTGAGCTAATTGATTAATTCAATTACTAGTCTTTACTCGAAAATTTTTTTGGGTTTCTGACATTTTATTCTTTCTTTTTTGCCTTTTATTTTGGAAACAGGTTGCAGTCTGAGTTAATGGCACTGATGGTAAGTAAACCTTCTTCCATCACTCATTTTTGTTTGTAATTTTTTATCATTTGGTATCCAAAAATTCTGAAAATTTATAAAATTTATATATTTTTTCTTGTTTCTCATTTTCCTAAGCAACCACGCAGAGAGTGAAGTTGCGATTGAGATTTGTATGACTAACTCAGTATTTTGTGAAATGGGATTCGCCAGATGAGTGGAGAAATAGGAATATCTGCTTTCCCTGAGGAGGATAATATATTCTGTTGGAAAGGAACAATCACGGGAAGCAAAGATACAGTATTTGAAGGAACTGAATACAAGCTATCCCTTTCTTTCCCAAATGACTACCCCTTCAAGCCACCAAAGGTGAAGTTTGAAACCAGCTGCTTCCATCCTAATGTGGATGTCTTTGGCAACATTTGCTTGGACATTCTTCAGGTAAATATTCTTACTGAACAATAATATTGTCGCATGGTTCGTCATATTTCTTCTGGCCAGTTTTTGGAATGAAAATTTATATGATTATGGTTTGTTTTACTAGGATAAATGGTCATCTGCTTATGATGTTCGGACGATACTCCTATCTATCCAAAGTCTACTTGGAGGTATATGTTTTTTCCTCATTCTGGATATCCCTTGAACTAGTGTCAAATTATAGTGATAATTAGAATATGGCAGTTTCTGGCGCTTAATTGCTTGTGATTTTGTGTCATGACAGAGCCAAATATAAGTTCGCCTCTGAATACTCAAGCAGCCCAACTTTGGAGCAATCAAGAAGGTAAATACTTGTGACATTTGCTCTCATTTTTCATCATGTAATATGTGAATTTGTCTCAGTAGTTGAATTTTATTGCAGAATATAGGAAGATGGTGGAGAGGTTGTACAAGCCTCCAAGTGCATAATTCTGAGTCTGAGGAGTTGATATCAGTTTAGGAGCAGAAGATTATACAGATCTCTTTTTACAATCTTTTGATTTAATGTGCTTGTCCTTTTTCATAAAGTCTATAGCTGTTGCCTTTCTTCCCTGATTCAATGTAAGCTCATATGAATTGAATGCAATACATGATGATTCTTCCGCCCTCTCCCGTGAGTTTTTTAAGTTGTAAAGGCAGTGGTGTGTTCATGATCTGTCAAAATAATAACAGGAAATCATGGCATGGAGCAAATACAAAGGGCGAATGGTGTTGGTCTCAGTACACCCAGGAATACATAAAAACTCTTTTTTAGCTTTAGTGCTTATTTATCTGTGTCCTGTAGAATTGGAGAACTAGAAAATAATTGTAGACATACGGCACGGAGATTTCAACAATCAAACCAGACTTCGCTAAATAAAGGAAAATAGATAGAAATGTCCCATGCTTCCATCTCATCAACCCATTAGTGGATCCAGGATATAATTACTTTGGGTGATGTGAGCTGCCTCAGGCTGTACTTGTCCAACTCCTTATACGTCTCAACAACCCCAATCAAGCACACAGTCTGACAACGTTGCAAAGGTAACCATGTTAAATGATAAACAAGAAAACAACAGAATATATGCTTAACGAGTGACTTAATTATTTCAACTACAATTGTGGATTGCTAAGATCAACTTTATGTAGTCCGGGAACAGATTTTGCCACTGAATTTATTATCTTCATCCTGTCAATACATGTTTGCACGAGCTTACAATACTGCAAAACTGCATTGGAAGAAAGAAGTTGTTACTATATATTGTTAGATATGCAACTCAATTCAGTCATGAATACACCCTCTCTCCACCACGAAAAGATGTGCAAATAAATGATTTGACTTTTTATCTCCGTAATTCCTAAACTGCTTTTCTGTGTATGATGAATTGGGAGTTTAATTTGGCAATGTTGGAAAAAGTGAAGATATCTCAAGTATAATTCTCAAGTATAATCATTGGGATGACCTACAAAAAAGGTCAATGCATGTACGATGCTGTCTCTGACTACACTGGAATTTAAAATTCCCCGTCAATGAACATGTGATATCCCCATTATTTTAATAAATCTCAAAAAATTAGGAATCAAAATCAAATTCGTGTTAAAATTTTAGAATTTAAATTAGAAAGCCAAATTAATATCACATGTTTTAATATTATAAGTTAGTGAACATAACCAACTCGTGGAATAATTTTTTCCAATTCTAGTGCTTGCTCAAAATCATACAACCATAAACAAGTTGGACCAATGCTATTGATTGTCGACTTAACAAGTAACTCCTATTGGTCCCATCTTAATTATTCATTGATATAAGAGAGTAGAACAAATGATCAAATTAAGAGACAGATAGTTGCTTATAAAAAATTAGTCAAACATTGGCTTGCTGATTGAAATACTCCTTTCTTGTTCCTTCCAGAAATGAAATTAACAATTTGGCATATCCTAAAAGGTAAGGTGAACAACAGTGAAGTTCAGTAACCTTCTGTGGATCTTGAGAATCCGGAGGAAAATGTTTTGACACTATTGGAGCCACTGCTTTTGAAATTTCCTCTCCTGAAGCGTAGCATGAAACTTCGACCGGTAACACTCTTAAGATGAACCTATAAATGGAAACCACCCTGAAAAGCTAACCACAGCATTTTTCTTATACACCTTGAAAAAGGTCTTCACTTCCTCCAGCACTAAGCATAGGCCAATATGCTTCTCTATGCACCATTTCACACATGAAAGTCCAAATCTAGTAGCCTACATGTGAAACATGGTGCAGAGAGCATAAAGATCCAGACAGCACTGGTTGGAAGCTATCTACTTCATATAAAACTCCACAAATCAGCAATTCACAAACCTTGACATGTGTTTCTTTGTTGATGCAGCAGATGCCATCATGTGCTGTGCAATATCTTTTGGAGAAGGGTCTCTATCTCCCTTGCGCATTTGAACAAAGACAACACCATTGCAACCTGAATCAAGGTTCAAAAAACGCCTCTGCACAAACAGCACAACATTGCATAGCAAGAAAATTATAAAGATGAGGTCATAAATAGCAAGGATGGAGGCCATCTTTTCTGATAGCCAGCAAAAATAATGGGAATTAGAGACATGAGAGTATGAAACTGTTTTCACTAGCATTCCATATAGGATACTTCCAGAAAGTAGAATCAGGATAAACAATAAATTTAATTTTTATAACATTGAGTACAAGTAAGTTACGCAATGATCAGACAAAATAAGGAAGATTAACATGATGATATACTATCATAACAACATGGAAACAAGGAGAAAGAGCACATAAAAAGAACAAAGTATTATAAAGAGAAAAAGCTACAAGCTGGAGAACTTTGGCTGCAAAATCAATTTTGTGGTGCATCTAGTTGCAAAACTATTATTTACTATTTTCAGGACAAAGAAAAGCACACGAAAATAATGGGGTGAAAGAAACAGTATGATACATACCTTACTCTTATCTCCAAGTTCTTTGAGTTCATCTTCAATAAGCTTATCAATGGATTTCTGCTCCATATGGACAACAGAATTCGAAACACACATTTCTGTGCATTGCTTCTTTGCTAGTGGCTCCTCAGCTTCTTGTGTTTGATTTTCAGGATCTTTACCACTCTCCTGATTATCATTAGTACTTTCTTCTGTTTGATTTCCATGGCATGTATTCTCCACATTAGGAGAATCTAATTTATCATTTTTTATATTTTCATTTTCGTCACCATTGGCTTGGTTAGTATCTGATTTATTTTCTTCTTCTCCATTCTTCTCTTCTTCTTCATCAGAATACACAAACTTGATCTTTTTATTTAAAGGTTTATTAGGCAACTCCGCAAACTTCAAGCATGAATCCTTTCCATGGACTAGCTCTTCATAAAACTGCAAGAGAGCATAAATGCTAGCAACTAAATAAGCAGTACTTATTCTGATTTTACCTCACAAATAAATGAAAAAGAGCATTAACAACCTTAAAATTGCTATTATGAAAATCTCAACAATGACAACAAAGTGCTAAAAGGACATGACTTATGAGAGCACCAAAAAACATGCTCTTTGGACGCAATGCAAAAATATTATTTAAAATGCAACAAATTACAGAGTAAACTGAGATTTTCTATGAAAGTATCTTGATGCTGCAATTTAAAAGACAAGCTGTTTATGAGATTTACTCAGTACAGAAATGTAACTCACCCGTGCAACCACATTTCATAGCATCTGCTAGCCAAATTTCCATTAATCCAATTATCAACTCTTCAAAAGCACGGACCTCAACTTATCCATAATTTTCTCCAATTTACGATTGGATTTATTCACTCTGATACATAAAATTTGCCTATTATGATCTCTTTTCTTTTCCTTATTTCATATGCACTTAAATATCCCACCTTCACTCAAATATAAAATACCAGATAAAAAAACTAGTAATAATAAGCAAAAGAGTACAGGTTTGATAAGAAAACAAGTGTACAGCGTTTATCAGCAAAAAAAAAGGTAAAAAAAACACATGATAATACCCTTTCACAAGTTAGAAAGAGTAAGAGAACGTACAGAATCAATAACATTGATAGCCTCATGAGAGGCTTGCCGCTCTCTGTTGCCACCATCACAAGTTATAAAGAAGCCCCGAACTCCTGGGCATAATGGGTACGCCCCCTTCTTCTTCACTGGCTTCTGTAACACATACAGAAACACGGACTCAATTGAAAGAAGCACAAAAGCAATGGCGACTAGCAAGAATTAGTTACATATGACCATACTGAGAGACAGTAAAACAGGAAAATTACACTGCGGGGGAAGATAACGTTGCTTCCGCTTCTTGCTGTTGTTTGAATTGGCGGTGGCGGCAGACTTTAGCTTGTTCTCGGCGGCCATTGTACGCATCGTCGCGAGCTCTTCAGGGTTTAAAAAAAAGGGAGCATGGAGGGTAAATTTAAATAAGAAATAAATCGATGATAGACTCAATTGAAATTTGCAGGCCCCAATGGGCTTCGAGTTGGGCCTAAGTTCTGATTGAAAATGGGCCTCTTATCTGCTTTTTATTGTGCCGAGAAAGGTTAAAGAAGGGGGAAAGGAAAAGAGGAGGGGGGGGGGGGGGGGGGGGGGGGAGGGAAAGGGGGATAAAACATCAAAGAATCAATGGTGACGGTAAAAGTGTAGAAGTTATGGAGTTTGGACTTTTGGGTCCTCAATGATTAGTGCCATACACATATTATACGGCTATATTCAAATTAGTTTGATAGATTATAATTAATTAAATTATAGTCGAAATCAATTATAATAATTTATTATAGGACTCATGTGGGCGTGTCCAGTATACCAAATTTGAACAGCCTTATGCAAAACGGCATTATATTTCTCGCTTCAAAACACTAATAGAAGCAATTGAGTTCCAAATCTAACAGATGTGTCGATGATTATCTATTTGATTTTGTAGGATTTGCTGCTTGTCTCCGAAAGGACACCCTAGCAATCCCGCTACTGTATAGGCTGCATGTGTTGTCTCCAATAATTTTTCTTCACCAAACCAACACCGAGAGTACAATAAGAACGTGTCCCAACAGCAAAATTTGCACTATTTAGTTCCAACTTTCAAGAGACTGAACTCAGGATCGCCTTCCCAAATGATGGGAAAAAGTTTGGGGAAATAAATCAAGAATTTTTCCATGGTGGACGTACATCTAGTTGTGCATTCACCATTATTACTGGAGAATACGTAGTCAACTGAAACAAAGGCTTTTCAATTAGTAGCGTATAATTAGTGACAAATCACACTCGCAGCAATAGTGGCCTGTGATGCCAATGGTTAAGGTGGGCGGATGGGAAAGCAATAATGGGTGCGAGAGAGGTCACGTGATAATGCCAATGGAAAGGGACGGTCAAGGCCAAAAGGTAGCGCCAACCAATAATAATATTTGTTGGTGGTGGTGGAGGACAACTGGTGGCTGAAAACTTTGGACATGACCACAATAATCATGTTTCTAAAGTCCCACTCTTCACAATGTCACGCATTGCCTCTTCACACACTTTTAAGGCCTGATCACATTATTCACACATTGAGCAAAACACAGCAATTAGAAATATAAAGGGCATCATCACTTTTCATTTCTTGATAAACAAATAACATTTTCACATTGACAGCATCAATATACAACAGACCTATAAAGAACCAAAAATAAAATAAGTGATGAAAACAAAAATGAAAAAAGCGAAGGGAAAACAAAAAATTAAAGAGCATGAAGATACAATAGAGACCCATTTGGCAAGATGAGATTTCAGAGACAACCCTTATATTATATCTAAAAGAAAATTCTACATTTACAGGAGCTATACGTATATATATAAATAAATATTTATTTATAGCAACTGTACGCTATCCACACTGTAGGATGAATATGAAGCAGCAAGGAGAGCAGCTCCAATGCCTGAACCATCTTCGGCGACCTTAAGAATGACATGCTGGGCGATTTCTTCCCCCAATATTTCATTCAAGGCTTCGTGCATGTACTCCCTGAACATTGTATATTTCGTGTATAAACCCCCTTCAATTGCCACAACCGTTCTTTTCATCTTTATGTCACTCCTGCCCCTTCCACTAGCGATGCCCCCTGTCCCATCCCGGCCGATTTTCTTTAAGATTCCCACAATCCCAGCAGCTACCAATCTAGCAGCCCTACGGGTCACCACATCACATATTCTGACGACAAGTTTTCTGACCTTCAAAGGAACTTCTTGAATCTGAGATTTAAAAAAATTAAAGGGACCAAAAATATTTATTTATTGCAGTCAATGAATATAAAAAGAGAATAACATAAGCATGCAAGACATCTACCTCTAGAATTTCTCTTAAGATTCTAGTTACTTCCTTCAGGTCAGGAGAGTCGTCTTCATGCATTTGTGCCACATCAAGGGTTCTTCAGTAACACAAAACCATGACAATTAGTGTTTAAACAGCGAAGAGGCGTGAAAGCTTCAAAGGACAATAAACTGTAAAGTAAAGCATATATATATATATGTATGTGAAGAGACATCCATCTTACATAATCAAATAATAGCATATGTAAATTTTACAGCTACACACTCGGGCTAAATTTTATGCACAGGTGTAAAGCTAAATTTTACAACTAACAAGAAATCATGTGTTCCAGTGATTAGACTACCTAATAAACAAATGCAACCAAACATTTCCAGTGGATGACTACCTTTTATGCACAGGTGTTTAAAAAAACAAAATAGTAATGATAACAGAACCACACAGAACTCGACCAGTAAAGATAACATCAAACAAATCAATACTCTAGATATTGAGCTAAGTTGCAGTGAAGAGCATGACAGCAAAACAGCAAGTGATTGTGTGTGCATGTGAGAGAGAGAGGCGTATACCCCAGAGTAAAGGGCACCAGCAACCTCGAAGAAACAGGTCCAAAGATATCTGATTCCTGGAACATTCTGAGAATAACTCTCCTAACAATGTCACCTAGATACATTCCCGATATCATTTTCTCAAAACCCTGCAGCAAAATCCAGAAAAAAAATTCAGCTGGTCTATTCATGGTAATCCATAACTACATTAGAGGAAGAGTTCCTGACCTGATCATTTGGATTAGGGCTTTCAGAGTCCAAATCAATATCATAAGAAGTTCTCGGCAAATGTGATGACCAGAAATTTCCCCATTCCATGTTGACAACCTGATTACAAGACAATTAAATTGCATGAGTATCACATTTATCAGAATCTTTTTCTGGAGAAAACTAGGGATTAATGAGGCAAAGGAAAGGATACCATGCCTCCAGAAGTTGTGAGCAGGCCTTGACACTTTATAATAGCATCTGCTCGCTCTAGGTAGCAAGTATTAGTACCCCTTCCAATTATTACTGCCACAACAGTGTCAGCATCATGATAATGTCCAACTGCTAGTGTCCCCACAGTATCACTCACCTGCTTAATACAAAACAGACAATTACTAATTTTTTTTCGTTTCGTTCTAAATTCTCTTTTCCTTTTGGTAATATATTCTATCTGTTACAACCAGAGATGAAGTTCCAGTTTGGTCCAACTGTGACCACAACAAAAGATACATAGCAATAGATGAATAACTTGAGCCACCAACGATGACATTTTATTAAATTGATCCATTCAGCAAAGGAACAATGACATAACAAATGGCAATAGTATTTTCTATAAAAACAAAGTTCTCACCAGTACTGTAACCTGCATCTCTAAACCATTCCTGGTGAGTCCCGCTTGTAAGTATTCAACAACTTCTTTTCCAACCTATAAAAATTCATGCAAAGCACTAGTAAACATCTGTACTTTAACTTATGAAAGGAGGGAGAAGAAAAAAGAAGTCAAACATATATTAGAGACTTACAGAAATTGTACAAAGCTTCTACATAGAAGATTGTAATTATTCAAAGTGGGATCACAGAAATTTACTTGTTCTCATCCCTTACATTATTTATTATGGTCCATGGGTGCCCAATTGTTGATTTACTACACCTTGGGGGTAGCAGAATATTCATTTTAGACAATATAGACATCAACAGAGTCTAGAGAGGAAAAGATGCATACACCATTGTCTTTTTTCCTCTTTGTTAATAAGGATAAATACCATTCATTTACAACACCCAAGGACAAACGCAGTTTAAGCATTTAAGTTAGCTTCTGCAAAGTTTCCTAATCTTAAGCACCTCAGTAATTTATTATCAGAATTTTGTCCAACTAACCATTTCTTCAATATGGAATCCTTTCGTCCACTTGATAAGGGCCCCTGAACTAACAGACATTTGTTTCACTGGAAAAGAGAATGTCAATCCAAGTTCCCTTGTTCTAACTGAAGAAAACTCGGAACCACTTTCTTCCTTTTCAACGAACTGTTTTAATGTTGATGCTATAAAATTGAAGAAATCCTGCAGATAAAAAGCACAGTTTAAATCCCATCTTTATAAGTAGAATATAGAATTTTTCTTTTTTACCCTTTTTTCCAATGAAAGCATAGTCAAAGAAAGCAGAGTATATGTAGAAAAATCTCAGTCACCTCACTGGTGCTTGTCATCAAGTCCACTGGAATAGGTTGTTCTTCCACATCTTTTGACAATATTGAGGAGTTTCCACCTCCTAGCTGAACCCGCAACACCCTAAAATTAGTACTCCCAATATGTAGAGCATAATAAGTTCCAACCTCACTCCTGACAACAACATAAAAAGATTAATTTACCAATACAACCCAAGCAAACATTAATACAAAATAAGATGTAAAAATTTAACCAAAAATATGCCAATCACCAGTCATGACATCAAATAAAAGAAATCAAAACCAAAAACAACCAGCCAGTGAGTTTAAAGATAGAAAAGTTTCAGCTTTTGACATCCATTCTGAACAAAACAAACAGGGGGTTGAACAAATCAATATATAAGTTGAACATAAGCTAGTTTATTTACACACACACACACACACAAACACAATATTTGAATACCAGAATAGTTGTGGCAGACTATGCATCAGTACTATGGAACCGCAACAGTGGAGCAACATAGTCCAAACAGTAATTTGAACAGAAAAACTCAAGTTGGTGCATATTTTAAAAGTAATTGAATTAATGCCTTTACTTTGAAAAGAGGACAGAAGCAACAGCGGATTCAACATGAAGGCATAGGATTCCTTTAAAATGCATAACAATAGATAGACGGAGGATTAATTTGCAGTAAATTATTCATATCTTACCATAGGAACAGATGTACCAAACAACTAGTAGATTAGACATTTGATCTACAAAGATCATCACAAGTAAATTTCAAATTGATAGGATATTCATTTGAATCCTATCTATTATTATCAAGTATATCACATTAGGCTCTCAACTTTATATTCGACATGCATGGTCAGCATCAAAGTATCAAAAGCAACCTCAGTGAGATTACACAAATAAAAATGCAAAGCACGATAATGGAACCTCTCGCACCTGGTGTAATTTGAGCCTGCCAGTTACAAATATACACATTGAGTCAAAAGGATGGACTAAATAGGTCAGTGACGGTGAACATTACCCTTACATCATACAATTTAACATCTATCATATAGCAGGTCATGAATAGTGTGGCCATCCTAACAAAGAAAGCCTTCCAGGTCAATGATGGTGAATATTACCCCTACATCCTACAAGTTAACATTTATCACATAGCAGGTTATGAATAGGGTGGTCATATTAACAAAGAAAGCCTTCCACTTGGCAACTAGAATCCAGTTTGCTTCTATAAAACACAAACTGAAATCCTCAATTATTTCAAGGCAAATGTTATATATATTTCAGCCCAACATCAGAACCATAAAATTAGAATAACATAGTAGCATCAAGGAAAAAAACAATCGACACCATCATTGTTAACCACATAAGATTTGTTAAGTTTAAAGAAGTGATTGAAAACGCAGATTATATTCATTTATTCTTTCATCTAAGCAATGTCATCCACAATAGCATCAAGGAAGAAAACAATTGACACCATCATTGCTAACCACATAAGATTTGTTAATTTTAAATAATTCAATGTACTGCAGATTCTATTCGTTTATTCATTCGCAGGAGCTATGCCTCCCACATGGAGAAGAAGCAACCGGTTCCACTTGAGGAAAATAACACTGTATTCCAGGAACAGTTGAAACACACTTAAAGGGAAATAGCAGTGGAATAGAAACAGAACCTTTAAGATTCTATAACCTTGTGCCGTAGGTGTTGAAGCAAAATATTCTCAACTCAAGCAGTGTAAAGTTTGATTTACCACAAGGGCAAATGTCAAAATAACAGATAACATGATATGTGGTCATAATTCAGAAGCGTATACTTCTATAAATAACCTCAATTCCAAAAACACAGTGTCAGAGTCATCTAAAATAATGAATCTGGTGACAGATAAAGAAATAAATCTCAAAAATGGGAAAAACAAAACAAGGGTGAAAATATTAAATAAGCCATAACATTAAAACAAAAATGAAGCTGAAAATAAAGATTGGAACTATACCCCTAAAAAATACAGACAACCCACAGAAAGAGTAACAAAATTACAGCATAACAAGGCCAGGATTTCAACATATAAGCAAAAAAAAAAAAAAAACAGTAGAAAACCCGTGGACAGACTATCAATTTTTAACTAAAAGAAAACAAATAAAAAGGATAAAGTAAATGCAACAAACGCAGCGAACAACAATAGAACGGAATTCATGTTCAGATTGAAAGGCATGTGGCAAAAGGAAAATTATACACCCGGGAAATAGAAATAAACACCATAACAAAAGTAGCGAGCAAATAAGATAAGAAACACAGTGAAAAAATTCCTCATAGTCAAACAACGAATTCAATTCCCACCTCCCACGCCCCCAAAGAGAAAAGATAATTATGAAGTTATGAGCTCAGCTGGGCAGCTGCTGCTGCTGTATTCACTTCACTTCAGCCGAAGAAGCTGGAACAGTACACGTGTTGCTCTCTTGATATAGGTTTCGCATAACTTATTGTTAGAGTAGTGTTAGTTAGCTCTGGCTCTTAGAGATGGTTATTTTCTGTTAGCAGGATTCAGCAGGTAGATTGGTGTGACTTAGTGTAACAGTTTTTAGTTTTCTTCTTGTAACCGTTTTCTTTTAATGGAAGCTCATTAATGGAGTTTCTCAATTGATTCTTCTTCAATTAATTCCACTTTCCTTCAGACAACTAGGCGTACAAATATCATCGAGAAACTAGAAGAAAGAACCACTCAATCATTCCCCTTTATTCCAACGCCAACAAACAATCAATCAACAATCAAACAAAGAGCCATTAGAAAGGCACATCTCTCCGAAATGAAAAGCACACATATTACCTCCCACCAATAACCAGAACAACGAAAACCCATTAACCCGAAATCCGCGAAAGTAGCATCTTTTATCTGGCAAAGAATAGATAGATTATTACCCAGTAGGCAAACGGTCAACAAAAGTGAGCAACATTTTGAGCTTGGAGCCTCCTTCAGAAGCCAACCCAGCATGCATCTCTACAGCCATAGCATCTACCACCTGCCTCAACCTCCCCACTGCTGTCTGGCATGATTCCTCCAAATCTTTCAACATTCCAACTACTCTCCTCCACTTCCTCCTACTCCTCACCCTTCTACCCACCACCACCCCCGCCACCGCACAAGCCACCACCGCCAACCCAACCGCCACTCCCAGCACCAACCTTCCCATCAGCACCAGACCCTATACGTACCTACGTATTCAATAGTCGATATAAATAAATAATCTCAAGCACGAAAACGTCGCCGTTTCATCATGAAAAGCCGGTTTTCAAGCTCTGCCGCTCTCGAAATGACCTATTGTATGAAACCCAAAAAGGAGAAACACCCGTTCTATATAGCCCGTTGATTCCTTGACCAATTCGGGCTTCAACCGGCGGTTCGTGACCGCTGTCGATGAACTGTTCGAGGAAAGGATTAAAAGAGAGCAAATTTTGTGTTTTTCTGGAGAGAATAATCTTTGCACCAACAAGTGTTGGAGCGCGAAGTCAAGCTTACTTATAATGTGCCATGGAATGACATATCTGCCCTTCTTAATGCAAGAAAATGACGGATTTGTTGGAGGATCTTTAATAATTTTTTACCGTTTATGAAAGATTTTGAGGTTAATGGGAATTTCGACTCATTTTGTGGGGTTGGTGTGCTTAATTACCACTAAAGTTGTGAGATATTACAATTTTGGTGATGATGATTGATGATAGTATATATGTGCAAAAAGTTGGTTAACATTGTTTTTGAAAGGTAGGGTTTTTAATTGTGTTGACTCGATTGATTAAGACCTTTTTCTGGGAAAGAAGGGTAACAAGTAGCAAATTGCCTTTTTAATTTTTTTATTCTTTGCCTCTTTTAATATGTTTACTTTATGGGACCAAAAACTTGTGTTAATTAATTTAGTTTGTGATTGTGATTTGTGACCTCTAATCTATAGTTACTCTATTCATAGTAGTGGCTAGGGCATACCAAATTTCCTCCATGCATAAATATAAGTGTGCTCTTAAGTTTTTTTTTTAATTAGGAATTTTGGGTCTTAATGGTATGACGACAATATGGACATTAGTGATGATGATTGTAATACTTTGATAACAATTTTTATTTATTGATTATTATTTCACATACATTACATAATATAAGTATATTGATTTGTGAATATTTAGACGAGGGATGATTGATTCGTTTCTCAAACTCACATATTAAGAGCAGCATGGGATTTGAAGGATCAAACATTCCTTTCTTTCTTTTTTTGGCTCTTGAATGTATATTTCGTTTGCATTGCAAAAATTGGTCATGAAGTGTAAGCAGGGCATTTATTTTGTTTTAAACAAAAAAAAATTGTTATTAACTTAAAAATAAAATAAAAGTTCCTTTCGATTGTTAATCGGAATAGGAGCTTTGCTTTCTTTCTTTTTTGCTCTTTTTGATTTGTCGTATCTTTCAATTTTGCTGCTGAATTTTTTTCGCATTTAGCACATAGTTAACTATCCTGTTGACTCTTTTGTTCTTGATTCTCCCCCTCAAAGCCTTCATACTGAGTTGTCTCATAATTTAGTAGGATACATTTTCGCTAGTTTATTTATTTTCTTTCTTGTGAGTTTAATTTACCTTCGAATACCAAAAAAAAATACAACTTTAATGGCTATTTAACTAAAACACCAATTAGCATAGTATTTTTCGTTATTACTATTATATATTGAATAATGTGTAACGTTATTTTTTTGTCTCTTTTTACTTGTGGTAAAAATTAATTTTGTATTTCGTAATTTATAACACAAATATTTGCAGAGTTCATTTGTTTTAGAAATAAGTTCAAGATATCATTCTCTTTTGTTTTGCATGAAAAATACAGAAATAAACCGAACTTTTGATTTCTTTTTTTTTATTATTTTAATCAAACTTATTAAATTTAAAATGAACTACTTTCAAGTGGTTAATATAAATTCCACTATTATTCATTAGATAAAACTAATATACTGAGAATTTTTTTGGAAAAAATATTTCATGAAAAAAAATTCACTTGTAAAAGATTGTTACATTTCGTTTCAAGTTTACATAAATGGTAAATGAATTTACTTCAAAATTTAATTAATTTTGATTATTCGAAAATTGAAAATCGAAGAAAATTTTGCAGTGTTGTGACTTGTTAATTTAGAGTAAATTTTCAAATTCTAACCAAATTTGCAAAAGTAACAAATAAAATATATGGAATAGTAAATAAATTTAGGCACTATTTGGTAATACCAATTTAAATTATAATTTATTTTGATCACAAAAAAATTATCTAAATTGACAAATAATTTGTATTTGATAAAATAGTTTATTTGAAAAAAAAAACTAGATTATAATCTCCAAAATTAAAATATAGTAAAACTATATTATTTTTATAAACTCATAGATTATAATTTTTCTTTCATTTCTTTTTATTTTTTTATCATTTATAATAATAATATAATTATAAAATTATGTATAATATAATTATAAAATTATTTTATATATATATAATAAT
This sequence comes from Triadica sebifera, assembly GCA_023653625.1. NCBI lineage: Eukaryota > Viridiplantae > Streptophyta > Magnoliopsida > Malpighiales > Euphorbiaceae > Triadica > Triadica sebifera. Next base: position 28,759,222 of record CM042906.1, read on the forward strand.
AATATTATTATTATTATATGATAAAGAAATACATTATATAATTCATTCAAATATATTTTATATAATATTTTTGAATAATATTTTTATATTATTTTATATTTTTCATCTATATTTTTTTAATTAGTTTTAACATATACTTTTAATTGAATCAATTAAATTATTAACTACCAGATTTTCAGCTAATAACTTATCAATTATAATTAGATTATTAGCTTAACAACTAACAGGTAGTTTTACCAAACAAGATACTAAATCAAATATAATAAGTATGGATATTTAAATAAAATTCATAAAATGTTATCAAAATAAAATTCATCAAACAACAACAAATTTCACAATGTTTACCTCGTGGCAAATGTCTTTTTATCACAAAAAAGGAAACACATATTGGCAATGTCAATCGAATGGAGTGAATTATCAATAAATTTATCATTTTATGCTTTACTTAATTAATACTTATGAGTTCTAACATTAATTATAATTACTTCCAATTAGTTGTCAATTTAGGCAACTGAATTAGTTGTCAACTTAGGCATCTGAATATATGATAATTGAATGATTCAAAATCTCATAGAAGGGAATGACAAATTAAATCAACATCTATGTAATATAATTAATATTTAATGAATCATTATCAAGTGAAATTCTTGTTTGACACTCTCTCATCATTAGTTTTATCTATATAAACTTGGTCTATACAATAATTTTTCCAATTATTTGAGTGAAAAATATTTATTTATACCGGTTTATTAGATGAAGGCAAGATTGGCTCAGCTAATAAATTAATTAATTGTTTTTCCCTCACCAACTTTCTAATGAATCCTTAACTTCAATGACTAATCTTGTTTTAGGTTTTAAATGTAATTTGGATACAGAGAGAAATTTATATTATTTAAAATATTTTTTTTCTTCCAAATATTTCATTTAAAATTTAATACTTCATAATTACCATCATCCAATATTATTTATTTTTTAAATTATTTAATCTTCCACGTGAAGGATTCTCATAAACAAAGATAAAGTCACTATCAGCTTAATATAATATGTAAACGTTAATCACTCAATCCTAAAACCTGTTTTGACTTTGACCAAAAAAAAAAAAAAAAAGAAAGATCTAGCTTGGTAAGAAGCTAAACCTCCATTTGTAGATTGAGGTAGGAAAACACAAATTTGATAAATGAATTTCGCAATAAAAAAAAAATTTAATCAACTGTATTAGTTTTTTAATAATAAGTCTTGAGTAATAAAATTACTATATGTATTAATATTAAATTTATTTATCACCATTCGATTATATATAAACAAAGCATAATCGGGTTATTTTAATTTAAAAAAAAAGAGAGAGAAAAAGAAAAAATACACAAAGGGGACAAAAATGAATGGAGAAAGGGCATAATGTAACAATGAGGAAATAAGTGTCCAAAATAGGAAAGTGGAAAGATAAAAAGAAGAAAGCTAAGGACCATTTCTGATTTTCAACATATTTTTTTTAATCGGTTGGTGGTGAGATTTTTTTATTCTGCAAATAAATATTAGAAAATATTGAAAAATAGAGGATCGTATTTAGCATTTTTTGATAAAAAAAAAATGGTTGGCATATATACTAAAACAAGCGAAGGGCAGAAGAGGAAAATGAAAAAGAAATTGCAGGTGGATTTGGCTCTGTTTTCTTTGCAGATATAAAGAGAGAATATTTACTGCTGCCTGCATTTTACCGAGCGGGAAAGAAAAAGTGATCCAACGGCGACGGTAGGTAGCTGCGTATATGCCTCTACCGTACTTGCCAGCTGTGTCCCCTCAAAATCCAGCTGTGCTCACAAAATAAAGCTGCTCTGCCGATCATCGTTGTTTTTTTTTTTGTTTCCTTTAATAAATATATATTTTTTTTTTTCGTAATACCAACTGTCGGTTATAAGTTAGATTAGAGTTTAGAACTGCATTAATTATTGTAGTATTTTATCGTTACTATTTCTCTAAGATTATAAATTTAATATAAATGTCTGTTCCCTCTTTTCAATTTAAGTATATGGTTGGTAGGAAGATATATAATTTCATTTGAAAAATCCTAATTTAAAAAAATAAACTATCAACTTCCTTTATATTTTTGTGACGTTCCTTATATTCACAATTCATTTCCTAATCTAATTATATGATATTTTACTTTTGCGGTTAATTTATTTGTATATTCTCAAAAAATTATTTTTTATATATTTATTATGCAATTATAATATAAATCTATTGTATAATTTGTGAATATGGGGTATGAGCCATATAATTTACTTTTCTCTTTTGAGATTGGTGACGAATATGGGCTGTATAATTTACAAAGTTGTACTGCAATTGGCATTCGACTTCATTTTGTACCGTGGTATCGATTTCAGAACATCAGATAATTTATATGTGTGCCATATTTTATGTTCGACACATTTTGAGTTTTTGATATATTTAAAGAATACAATAGTTGAAAATAAAGATATTTAAATTAAAAATATAAAATATAAAAAAATTAAAATTTTGGAAGTTAAAAATAATGAATTTTGTTAAAAATAATAAAATGTAAGAGATGAATTTACAATTTTTAAACTATGAACTCATAACTTTTATACAATAAATTTACAAGTTATAAATAATAAACATGTTAATAATAAACTTACAAAATTTAAATGATAAATATGTAAATTTTAAACGATCAACTTGTAATTTATAAAATGATAAATTTGTAAGTTTAAAATGATAAATATGTAAATTATAAATAATAAATCTATAAATTTTAAACAATAAATCTGTAAATTATAAAAATGACGAACTAGTAAATAATAAAATAACAAGTTGCAAATATGAATTTGCAAATTGTAAACGATAAATCTGTAAGTTCAAAACGATAAATTTGTAAATTTTAAATAATAAATCTGTAAATTCAAAACGATAAATTTATAAATTATAAACTATATATACTTGTAAGTAATATAATAAGAAGTTGTAATCGATGAACTTGTATATTGTAAAAAATAAATTTGCAAATTGTAAACGATAAATTTATAAATAATGAAACAACAAATTATAAATAAATGAACTTATAAATTCAAAATAATAAACTTACAACAAAACAATAAATTACAAATAATGAATTTATAGTTTTTTAAACAATAAATTTTTAAATTAAAACAATAAACTTCTAAATTATAACTAATTAACATATTATATATTAATACCAAAATATATTTTCAGAAAATACATTTTATTTTTATTTTTCACTCATAAAATTTGTTTTCATATAATAGGTAACCCTATGAAAAGAGTTAGACTCATAAAACCCGAGTTTGAATTCAGTATTTTTTTTATATTTTAAGCACGTGCTTTTGTTAAAAAAAAAATTGACAACTACGATCGAGAATTCTGGGAATGCGGCCCACTAATAGGGGACATTTACATAATTATTTTATTTGGCTTTTTTTTAGTGAACTTTATTTGTCAATTTTTATACATCTGGTAGTTTCCATTTCGCTCAAGCGATTGAGCAAACCTTTACCAAAACTCCTGACCGCATGAGCAACAAAAATATATATATTTTTTAATTTTTTATGAAATTACTCAGACTATCCTAGTATAAATGAGTAAAATTATTCATAAATTACTCAAATTTAACTCATAAAATATTTAAATTAAATTCGAAATTAATTGAATCGAGCACAAATTTTTATAACTAAAATAATTTATTGAGTTGAATTCGATTATTACAATACCTAACCCATAAGAATTACAAGTTTAATCTAGATGTAATTTTTTATTATTTATTAAATTATTTTTATATTCTTAATATTTAAATATATTCGAACTTAATTTAGTGAATTAATTCAAGTTGAGTAGAATACATTATTTATTAAAATTTTTAATTAATTCGAGTATTTTAAATTTAGATTGAGTAGCTAAAATATTTATTTAAATTGAGTTTCGAACAATTAAAAAAATTTGATCGAATTCGAACCGAATTCGAATTTTAAAATTTTTAATCGAGTCAAATTCGAGTTCAACATTATATCGACTCAACCTCGACTCGATTATACCCTTAATTCGCATATCAAATCAATTTATTTTATTATGCCCCTTGAAATATTTGAAGAAAATCCAAGAAGAGTATTACAAAAATATTGATATGAGCTATTCCGATTTAAGTACGTGTAATAATTTCATAATTGATAACGGGTTCATAATTAATATAAGTTTAGTCGTATTTGATGTATGCGCTCGTCCAAATCTAACTATCTAATTATATAATATATTTTTTTAATTTTAATTATATATTATTGAATTTTATTTATGAAATATTTATGATTAATTCATATTTAAATTTTGATTGCAATTCTATTTTTAATTACCATTTATAACTTATAAGATATTATAAAATTTGTATTTAATATTTTCTCCATTCGTAAATAAATGTTAGTTTAAGGCTTTTATACACTAATTAAGTAATATATTTGAAATATAGGTAAAATATTATATTACCTTTAAATTTATACCAATTATTCTTCTTCTTATTATTATTATTATATAATAGGTAAAAAATAATTAATATTTATTGATAATTATAAAATATTAAATATTTTTGAATAAAAACAAATATTGTAAGCGAGATCTATTTATGAAATGAAAGAGTAGTTAATTAAATAGTTAATTATATATACATATATGAGTAATTTTTTTTCTTTGGAGATAAAGATGAAATGCTTCATTAAACACTTGCATATCATATCTACAATCAATGTTGCATACAAAAAGGGAGGACGGCGCTGTCCAAAGAGACTACATTTAACTCAGAACAATATGCTCTTGTTAAGAAGTAAGTAACCTTAATTATTTATAGATGAAATAATACTTATTACTTCCTTCGACCCTTTATAACTGTCGTGTTTAAAAAAAAAATTAAAATTTCATTTATCTGTTATTTTAAACTGCCAATTAAATATTAATTGTACTTTTACATATGATTTACAAATTTATCCTTATAGATTTAGCTGTCATTATCCTTTAAAAGATAGTTAATGAATTGTTTAAGTATTTTTAATAAACGGTATTTTAGTCCTATTAGAGGAATTTTTTTTATTTATAATTGAGTTATTTAAATATAGTTTATTAATCTGTGTGAAACTATCTTAAACGGCTAATAAAATGGAACGGAGGGAATAATTGAATTTGTTATGGTTATGTGCAACAGAACGGTAATTATAAATAGATCTACAATGAGTGGGGATAATTTAATATTAAATGACAGGACAATTTTGAGGGAATTTAATTACCTGTTGCAATATTCTAAAATTTGTTCAGCGTTTTTGGTCAAAATGTGCAATTAAATAAATATTTCTACAATATTTATTTATAAAAATGTCATGATAAAAGTTAAATCTGTTTATGGAGATTTTTTTATGAAAAGTCTTGAGGAAAAAAGTATAACCCTAGCTACTAGAAATTTTTGTTGAGAAAAAATGAAAATTGCAAAATGAGAGATAATTTATAGACAATTCAAAATCAACTTTTTTAAAAAAAAAAAAGAAAAGAGGTTTCCATATCGGATATAATAATTGTGTAGATGCTCAAATGCTCTAATTAGGATCCTAAGAAAAATTAATTAAATAAGGTAGAGAAATTGCGAAGGAAACCCTAAATTATATAAATGGTGGTCCTTTTCCACCCTAATGAAGATCGAAAGAGAGATTATGACAAGTTTTGTTTGGACGTGGTAATTGCTAGGGTTTTGATTTGACTGAAGTAAGGGAGAATGAGAATACCGTTAAGCAATTGGAATATTCCACACCTAAAGTTCCATATTTGAAACCTCAAAATCATATAATATAATTTATATATAATGTGGATTTGATATTGTCGCGAGCTTTAATTAAGTCTCTCTTATGCATGCACCTTTGTTAATCATAATCGATTGAATTGTTGTTGACCCATGGAAACTTTCACATGCTAGCAAACCAATTTTGAATTTTTTGGATGCAATATTTATATATATATATATATATATATATTAAAAGTATAATCAACCCATTAATTAATCTTAGTTTGCATTTGTGTTGCTTAATTGTATGTTTGTCATCACTTTTATAGCGTGCTATATACATGGGTCATGACTCATAGCTCTTATTTTTCTGCAGGTTTAGCTTTATACTTAATTTAATATATATATATATATATATAAGCCATTAATTAATCTTCGTTTGCGTTTGTGTTGCTTAATTGTATGTTTGTCATCACTTTTATAGTGTGCTATATACATGGGTCATGACTCATGGCTCTTATTTTTCTGCAGGTTTAGCTTTATATATATATATATATATATAAAACTGTGTTCATTCTTCAATTAGAAAAGGAAAAAAAAAAAGTTAGAGATTTCAATAAAAATACAGTTGAGAATTGGATCCTGATGAATATGAGAAAAAACAATAGTTGAAAAATTCCAATAAATTGCAATTTTATAATAAATAATCAACAGTAACCATGTACGCATTCTGTAATTCATCCCAGACAGTAATAATTTTCTTTCATTTATATTTTTAAAAGAAAAATAAAGCAAAACTGTTCGCAGCCATTTTCATTTTCTGGTTATAATTATTTAGCTTTTCAACAGTATACTTCGATAACTTATTGTTAAAAAAATGAAATGAAAAAAAAAAACATGACAGAGACAAAGAAAGAAGCCGAAATTATTCAAAAGAAAAATAGAAGAAATAGCGATAATGATGTGTCCACTTAAGAGTGGTTGTTTGCTGAGATTGTCTATCCTATATGGTAATTAATTAATAACTACCATATTAATTTAATTAATTTAAACATGACATGACTATTTAAAAAATTTATATTAATGAAATTATTTTTGTGGCGCCCCCATAATAATGAAACCAAAAATCACTTTCTTCGCAGCTCATCGTTTCTTTAATAGGTCAAAAGCTTCGCTATGGCTGCTGCATTATTAAATTCTTCATTTTGTGGCAAAATGTTAAAAATTTATTATAATATTATTTTATATATGTGTGGTTAGAACACTAAAAGTAAGTCGTAAAGTCGTAATCATGACTAACAATAGGATTTTGAAAATTGAATGATTAGTATTATTAATGCACTTTCAGAAGGCCACACAAAGAAAAAGCATACGTAATTACATTTTTCAAATATATTTATTAGTTAGCATTTTGAGATTTCAATTGCTTTAGCTCGAACCCAATCAAGAACATAACACATATTTTATTTATTTAAAAATATATTATATCAAATTAATCTATTCATTCATTTATGTATTTATGTATTGAAACAATAATATACAGATGCGATTTTTGAAAATGAGATATTCTGATATGAAAAAAATAAAATAATCTGTAAATTAAGTACTTGCAAGAGAAACAAAAGGACCCTAAGTTTATTCTATAATTTATTATTAATTTAGCTTATGAATAAAAATAAAAATATAAATGTAAGTTAAAGAAATATATATATATATATATATATATATATATATATATATATATATATATATATATATATATATATTGTTTTATTTATTAGGGTGGGGATGGTAAGTGGGGGTAAGGAGGGTGATGCCTTTGCCTTTTAATTAATTAATCAACTAAGTGAGATAAGCTGTAATTAATGACTTACAAACAGTAGGCCAATCTAGCCCAATTAGAGAGCTAGAAATCTTTATTATTCTTATATTAGTAGTTGTATTACTCTTTTTTTTTTAAAAAAAAAAATCAATTGATCACACAAGTACATGTGTAATTATGAGTATAATCCATAATTACTCAAAATCGTTTAAAATCCAAGATGATTTAATTCCAAAAAAATAACAAATCAAAATGACATGATTTGAAACAACCCAATAGTCAAGCCTGAGTTTAAGGATTAAAAAGTATAATCTTATATTTAAGTAATTATAATCGGTAATTATTTTTACACAATTTTAATAATTAAAATCAGAATGCATGGTTGATTGAAATAATGTTATGTAATGAACAATCATTGGGTTTTTAAAACTCAAAGTTGATTTATAATAAATATGAAGTAGTCATCTTGAAGTAAATAACATTCACTTTTTTTTTCTAGAGAAAAATCCCAAATTGACTTAAATCTCAAATAAATGAATGAATGTGAAGTTAAAAATAGAATCACAGAATGACCCATGCATGCTTCTAAAAATTAACTAAAAACGTTTTAATTTCGTCAATAAATGTTTTTATAAATAATAAAAATCTGTTTCCAAAAAAATGTGAATATAATACACAAAAATGTTAAGCTTCAGCACATTGACTATTTGACTTTGGTTTGAAAAGAAACTCTCTCGAATAAATGATGAAAAAAAATATAACTGCTGACCAAAAGTGCACATTCAGTAACCTGACATCTCTGTAGATATTAATGCGACAATGTCCAATAGCTTTTATAAATTCCAGTTGTTTCCGTTAATATAGTTGTCTAACTTTATAAATTTTATAAATTTATAAATTTATTTAATAAAATATCCATTAATATAGTTGTCTACTTTTATAGCTAACGGAGTAATGCTAACTCATGAGAGAGAAAAACCACACACACACACACATATATATATATATATATATATGGGTTCTTTAAAAAAAAAAGTAAAAAAACAGAGAGAACCTCAACTTTTTTTGGAAAAAAAAAAAAGAAAAGGAAGAAAACCCAACTCGATGAACTCAAATTTTCACCTGATATTATTCCACTTGTGCCTTTTTGGTTCGATTGAGACCACTTTTGCTTTTATTTAGTTTCTGTATCATAATGTCGTTTTTTTTTTCCTGAAAAAAAATCAAATTTCGATTCCCTCAAAAAAAAAAAAATCGATAGACTTTTGTACTATTTTGGCAAATATTTCATAAGGAAAAGAGAATTGAGAGCAACTTAACAAATTGGGATAATGATGTAAGTAAGACCAATAATTGATGAGTACGGCTAGTTTAGTTAGGAATGAAATGCTAGTTTGGAGCAAAATTCTCTATTCATATTCTCAATCTCAAAATATATATTCCGTCGTCGACTCTATTAGAAAATAATTATAGGTTATTTTCTCTAGCATTACACTTGGATGAAGATCATTTATTCTAATTTTTATTTATTTTAATATTAAATTAAATTTTATTTTAGATGAGTTTTATATTTTAATTTTATTATTTTCAAAAAAATTTAATTATGTTAAAGTATAAATAATTATATATATATATATTAAAGCGGGAGATGAACATACCATCCCGCTAAAAAAAATCAGGATAAAATATGAAAATGACGAAAAAATCAATCTCATTTGGAGAGGGATCAAAGCAGAGGACCACATAACCGATATAATTGACATCTCTAAATTTGGCGGCTATTCAAGGATTTTCAACATTTCAGGTAGCTGTCTTTGTCTAATTTCTAAAGTAATCTCCAATTGCCAATTGGTACACATATTAATAAAACTAGGATTTTGACGTTAGCATGAAATGTCATTGCATCCGTCACGTTCTGTGTCTCCTATTCATCACTAAATCAAACTGTGCAGGAAATGCATTTCATTTCTTATGTTTCGTTTTCACAATTAACCACAAAAAAAGAATTGCACGAATATATCAATTTGACTTTGTTTAATTCTCCTATCTTTGTTTTGTTTTGTTTTGGACCCATAGTTATTATGTTTCGTTAATTATATATCAAAATTGGGATAACAACCGATTTCTGCTCTTTCCTTCTCCAAATTTCTATCCTCACACTCCAATAACTATGCATCCAAATCTGAAATCGTCCCTATCCTCTCCTGCGTCATGGCCATAACACTTTCGACACTGCCAAAACTAAGCTCTCTGAAATCGAATCAGACCTCTCCATAGAGCTCAAAGAAATCATCCACTCAAGCGAGAAATTTGTCCCCTCGAAGAAATCATGATTGGGTTTAATTGTCATATCTGGGGCAACGTCGCTTTTATTTGGAAATTTGGGTACAGGAGTAATCAAAACTATTTATTCAACAACAGTATTTTGGGGATTATGCTTGGTTTTCTTTTTGCCTTCACGCGTAGATCTAGTAACCCAAACATTGTTGTTGCTCTTTCTTAGACTTCTTTTTCGTTGCAGCTGTTGTCGTCGTCTGAGTCTTGGTTTCGTTCGATCCATTATTATTGTTGTTGTTGTTTTCATCAATTTCTGCAGGTTCTTCTTCTTGTTGGTGTTGAGTGAGAGACGAAAGTTGCTTTTTATTTCAATTTTTTTCATTATTATTATTATTATTAATTTTTCATTTTCGTTTTCCCCAATTTTTTAACATCCAAACAACAATCAAAGTATTTAATGAAAAAATCTAGCAAAATATCAAGAAATGAGGTTAAAAAGAAGAAGAAGAAAAAAAAGATTTCCAAATTTATTTGGTTCCTGAGAATTTGAGTATGAAAATTTTGCCTCTGGTTTGGATGAAAATAAAGAGGAAAAATCCGAGGAAGAGGATGAAAGGACGCTGATGTGGAAAATTTGAATGCGTCATTTTTTAAAAATATATGCCATTATATATATTATTGATTTGAATTGTAAATGAACACATAATTTAAATCAAATATAAATTTTATATTTAAAATTCATGAAATCAAGAAACATTATGATTGTAAGAATATATTGATTATTATATCTGATAATTTTTTAATCTATCTGAATATTAATCTCTTGCAATATACTGTATTTATAAATATTATTATATTAAATGAATTGAACTGTCACGTTCCCATTTGTGTTAAAAAAAAATTATAAAATCAATAAAATTAAGTTGAATGGGGGACAAAATTTCCAAAGAAAAGCATATATATATATATATAACAGGCAGAGGACAAAGAATTATTTTTTTTCATCTGTTCTTTGAGAAGGCAAAAAAAAAAAAACATTAATATGGGTTATTCACATGAGATGCACTGTGACATTTTTGTACTGAATTAGGGAAAAAAAAAGAGATTTGTTTGGAAATCTTTTTTTTCTTGTGAATTTGTAAAAATTACTTCTTAAATCTCTTAATTGAATTTTTAATTTTTCAATTTTGATTTCACTGAGAACTTATTTTTTGAAAATATAAACTGATAGCTTTTGAGCAAACCACGTGAAATAAACATTAGGAAAATTATCTCCCTAATTATTTTTTTTTAATTTCACGCACCACTAATATATGTAGAATGTATGTTAATGTTTTGTGTTAAATAAATCTTTTAATAAAATAAAAATTGAGTTAGAGGATTAAATAAAACAATTTCGATTGGTTCGGGGAAGAAAATAAAAAGTTGCATTTTTTTTCCAAAATGTGTTCGAGTCAAAAGTGTAAGCACGAGGGGAGAATATGCTACATCATGGCACTGTTGGTGTTGGCACATGCATCATAAGAAAGGCAAAAGGAAAGAAAATATGCCATATAAACATTTTCATTTAGATAAAATATGGGCATAACTTATAACCCAAAAACATGGCAATTTAAGGATTTATAACTTAAAGTATAATGACACGTATCTCATATTTTCTATAGCATTTAAAAAAATATGTCACTCGTTAAATGAAAAAAGTAATATATAAGCTAATAAAATAAGTACAAAAAAATATAGATGAATTGACATAAAATTCTTTTTGTTTAATCAGATATATTTAGTTTAAATTCTGAATATGCAACTAATCCGGCCAAAAAAATAAAGTATTTCCCTAAACTATATGGGTAAGGGGTAATCCATATTGTGAACCTCATCAATGCTAATTGTCCAAACCAAACAAGCTCTATATCACATATGAGAAAAAAGATAGCCCATAATACATGGATCCTAAGGCCCAAGCCGAATCTAAAAACTTCAGGACCTGAAAATCCTGACGGGCAATGTTTCTGTTGGGAGAAATTAGGCTAAAGTAATAATCTGGCCCTTAAAAATTAAAATTGTTTGCATCTTCAATTTGATTTAATAATTACTTTTTGGATAATTAAATCTAAATATATATATTTTTTATTTTTAGATCATATGTGTTCAGAAAAACTCATCATTTATCAAAATTTGAACAAAAATGACCATAAGTAAAAAATTCTGAACTAATGTGACAAAAAAAATTAATTTTGAGTCAAATTAGACATTGTCAACTTTTAGTTTCTGATTTTTTTTTTAAAAAAAGAAAAAATTTAAGAGACATAGTCAAATTGATAAAATATGTTAAATATATGAATATCTCATCTTCACAAGAAAATCCTACATGCTACAGTTACGCACTACAGTGCAGAGTAAAGAGGAGAAGAAATCAAGAATTGCGTAAGAATATTTATATTTGTGGGCACCATATGTTTCAGGTTTTTCAACTCTCCTTGTGAATCCCATGATCAATTTTCTCTCTCGTGCCTGAACATGGCTTCTAGCTTTGAAAAATCCAAATCTTTTCTTTCTTTTTCTTCCAATTATTGCCATATCTTCTTGAGTTTCAGGATGGAAGATACTCTCAGAACATTCGCTGGTTCTCTCTATCGAGAGCTTGAACGCAGAGGACTTCTCAGCTTCAAACATAACGACAAACTTCTCAGAGTTATTCGATTTGGTGCTTAGATGAACTTGTACGGATCATTGAGTGCAAAGAAACAAAGGGTCTATCTGTTCTGCCCATTTTCTATAATGTAGATCCCTTTCAAGTGAAAGACCAAACATGTTTTTTTTTTTGCAGAGCTTGAAAATGATTCTTCCAGGGAGGATAAGGTACATAAATGGGGGAAGCTCTAACCAAAGTTTCCTTAATTGATGGCTGGAATTCTCGAGACTGGTAATCCAATTGACTGCTGTGAATTTTTCTTTTAATTGTTTTATTTGTTGGCTTAATAATTTCTTCATCACTTTTCTTGATAATGATTTGAATATGCTTGGTATTTGATTTTCTAATGTATACTGAAATAAAACTATTCAAGTTAAGTTGTGTTGGGTATTGTTGATCGTTTGAACTCGATGGCATTTTCATTATATTTGGTAGGCCTGATGATCATAAGTTAATTGAGGAAATTGCAAAATGTTATTCTGAAAGAATGGAGTCATATTTCTTCAGGTGACTTTAATGGCTTAATTGGAATCGATTTTCGGGTTGAGCAAATTCAATCGTTATTAGACATGGAGTCAGCAGATGTTCTATTCCTTGGAATTTGGGGAATGGGTGGTATCGGTAAATCAACTATTGCCAAAGCCTTGTTTAATAAAATTTCCAATAGATTCGAGGCTTCTTATTTTGTTCCAAATGTTAGGGAAGAATCAGAAAAACGTTCAGCAGTTCGTTTACGAGACGAAATTCTGGCAAAAATTTTATAGGAGAAGCATTTGAATGTAGGGATGCGTAGTGTATTACCCAGGTTTATTGTGAATAGACTGCGAATAATGCAAATTCTCATTGTTCTTGACGATGTTAGTAATGTAGATCAGTTAGCAACATTAGCTGGAGATCATAATTGGTTCGGTGCAGGAAGTAAAATAATCATAACGAGCAGAGATAAGCAAGTGCTCTTAAATAAAGCTGATAAAATAGATGAGGTTAAAGGATTGAATTACCATGAAGCTCTTCAACTACTTAGTTTAAAAGTTTTCAAAAAAATAATCCCATTGAAGAATATGTTAAGCTGTCCATAAAGAGTTGTAAATTATACTAAATGTGTTCCTTTAGCTCTTAATGTTTTGTGTTCCTTTTTTGTACAAGAAACAAATGGAGAATTGGGAAAGTACATTAGAGAAACATGAAGAATCTCCTAGTCTGGAGATTCAGAAGGTGTTGAAAATAAGTTATGATGAATTGGAACGGGTAGATAAGGATATATTTCTTGATATTGCATGTTTTTTAAAGGAGTTAATGTAGATTCCGTAACCATCCTGGATGGTTGTGATTTTTTTCCAAGCATCGGAATGAGTCGTCTCATTGATAAGAGTCTCATAGAAATCGCAGACAATAAGTTAGACATGCATGATTTGTTGCAAGAAATGGGTCAAGATGTTGTTTGCCAAGAATCGAATGACAAGCCTGATGAACGTAGCAGATTGTGGGATCCTGAAGATGTCTATCACGTATTGGCAAGTAATAAGGTAAGCACTCTAATCATTTTGTATGATAATATTATTCAATATAGAGCTTAAGTGTTTAGATGTCTGTATGAAATTTGTGATGATATAGATCATGATTGTCTATACTTTGTTGCCGTCTCCATTGTTAGGGGACCATTGCAACTGAAGGTATATTCCTGGATATTTCCAAAACCGAAAAAGTGAACCTGAGTCCTGCTACCTTCTCACAGATGTGCAATCTGAGATTGCTCAAATTCTACCAGAACAGCACTCTGTCGTGGAAAAATCCTACTGGATTTATATCAGAATGTATAACGGACTCATTGGATGCTCTTCAATCTCTTCCTAATAAGTTGTGTTATCTCAATTGGCATGATATCCATATGGATCTTTGCCATCTAATTTTTTCATGGAGAACCTTATTGAACTTAACATGCCATTCAGCCGAGTTAAAAAGCTCTGGAATGGAGTTAAGGTATGCGTTCAGCATCATTTATTCTTTCAATCCTCACATCAAGTTTGTATACGTTAAATCACTGATTCAATTTCATCCCTTTCACAGAATCTTCAAAAGTTAAAACAGCTTGATCTTCATGATTCTGGGAACCTCACTAGACTTCTGAATCTATCTTCAGCTTTGAACTTAGAAAGGATAATTCTTGATAACTGTACAAGTTTAATTGAGATTCCCTCATCCATTCAGTGCCTCCACAGGCTTGTTTATCTTAGTCTATCTAATTGCAAGGAGCTGCAGAGTCTTCCAGGTCTCATTCCTTTTAAATGTCTTCAGATTCTCAATCTCTCTCGCTGCTCGAATCTGCAGAAGTTCCTAGAGATATCAGAATATATTGAAGAACTGCATTTAGATGGTACTGGACTAGAAGATTGGCCCTCTTCTATTCAATTTCTTGACAGGCTAAAAATCTTTTCCCTGCATCACTGCGAAGACCTTAAAACTCTGACAAGCAGCATTCATCTCAACTCTCTTCATACCCTTGATCTCTCCTGGTGCTCCAGTCTCAAGAATTTTCCAGAGGTTAAGGGGAATATCAAGCACTTATATTTAAAGTCTACTGCAATTAAAAATTGCCACCATCAATCGGGTGTCTCTCTTCTCTTGTTAAATTGAATCCAAAAGACATAACAATAAAAGAATTGCTCTTGACAATAGGGAATCTTACTTGCTATTTTGAATCTTAAGGAGAGTTCAATAACAGAACTGCCATCATCAATTGGGTGCCTCACTTCACTTGTTAAATTGAATCTGGCAGTGGCTAGTGTTGAAGAATTTCCCTCATCCATTGGACGTCTGTCCTCACTTGTTGAATTCATTCTCGAGAAAAGTTCATTAACAGCATTACCTTCATCAATAGGATGTCTTGCTTCACTTGTTAAGTTAAATCTGGTAGTGACTTAAATAGAAGAATTGCCCCCATCAATTGGAAATCTCTCTTCACTTGTTGAGTTAGATTTGAGCCAATGTCCAAGGTTTCGATGTCTTCCAAGCAGCATTGGTGAGCTCAAATGCCTTGAAAAGCTCTACCTCTGCGGCCTTAGAAGGCTGAAGAGTCTCCTTGGCAACATTAATGAGCTGAAACTCCTTCAAGATCTTTATCTCAATCACTGCACAATACTTAGCAAATTACCTCCTCTATCTGGTTTTGATACCTTAAGAGACCCTGTTTTAAGCTACAGCCTACACAGGAATAATAAAAATCCCAAGCACCCCCGGTTATTTATCGTCATTGCAGGTTCTACTTCTGAAGGGAAACAATTTTATGAGGATGCCTGTAAGCATCAACCTGCTTTTGTGGCTAAAAGTCCTTGACATATCCTACTGCAAGAGACTCAAATCTCTACCAGAGCTTCCATGCCGAATAACAACTCTCATTGCACACAATTGTACATCCCCAAAGACAGTATCAAGTCCATTCATTCAACTCCAAGAATCACAAGAACAATCAACACTTCAGAAATATGGATTCACATTTGCTAATTGCGTGAGCTTGGAGAAGAATGCTTGTGGACACATTCTGGAAAACACTCTGCTCAAATTCAATATTTAGCAACTGCATTATTGGAACTTCCGCCTGTATACATCTCTCTCGTTGCTCTTATTAATTTCATAGCCACCTACTCGCTATAATATTCTGTCATTTTTCCATTTTTTTCTTACAGTGAGTAAAGGAGCTTCAATAACTACTCTGCTACCTCCCCATTGGTACAGTACCAAGTTAGTGGGTTTCACTTTCTGTGCTGTTATTGAATTGGAGAATCTTTATTACCGTGATGGTTTGACTTTTGAATGCAATTGTCGTCTTGAAAATGAGTGTGGCGATAGCCTTGAATTCTCCTCCAAGGAGATTGGAGAATGGGGGATCCAGTTTGAGTTCGAGTCGGATCATGTCTTCCTCTGGAATACAAGATGCATTTATATTCTAACTGAGGAAAGATACCAGCGGCTGAGGGAGAATTCTTGCACAGCCATGTTTGAGTTCAAATCGTATGTGGGGGAAGAATTTAAGGCGATGTTGCCTGGTACAAGCAAATTCAAGGTGAAAAGGTGCGGGTTCAATCCAGTATATGGAAAAGATGAGAAGGAAATTAGTCCTTCCACCGATCAACCTGGGTCTTCTTGTGATCCAATGCTGATTTGCTTGAGGGATGCAGCAAGAAATCCAGGTTTTGGGGAACAGGTGATGGAAATCCATACTAACAAGAAGAGAAGCAATGAGGACTACAAATCTAGTAAAGATGGAGCTGAGGAGGAAAAGAAACCGCAACATAAAAAATTGAAATAAGATATATCTATTTATTGAAGTAAATAGAGAAGGATATATTTCTTGATGTAACATATAGAGGGTTTGAGACAAACATTCTAAATGGTATTTTTTTTTGGGGTGAGCTTTGGGATTCTACTTTGCATATATATTAGAGTATGATCGGATTGATTTGTGATGGATTTAGTCTACTTTGTTGTCATGATACAACAAGGTGAGTGCATTGGGCAACAGGCAGGAGATAGTGATGAGTTAGGGAAGGTAGAACATGATGAACAATTGGTGGAAACGGTCCCAAGCCCGGTTGGTTTAGCTCTCAATTGGAATTAGCTTGGTGACGATCAGAGGATGAGCAATTGATTGCAACTGGCAACACTCCTACAGCTGGAAATAGTTTGTTATTAGTTTGTAAGTTTGTTAGTAGCTTATGGGGGGGAATATAAGCTGAAAAAACACAACAATATCATTGGTTAGTATTAGGTACCAAAATGGCTTGTACTCGTTATTTCATTTCCATTTCCAGTGTATGAACTCTATAAATACTTGGATGTAACAAAAAATCAATATGCAAGGAATGAGTAGTTGAATTTCCCTATCAATTTTCTTCTCTCTGTCCCCACTCTTCTTCCTCTTCTGCTTCTACTTCTCTCCTTATTCTTCTTTTCCTCTGTTTCTTGCTTCTTCTCTGCCTCTCTCTCGTATCAATCTTCTTTTTCCTCTCTTCTATTTCTGCTTCTGTTTCCTTTCTCCTTCTAAACTCTTCTCTTTTCACCGGTTATGTCTTTGGGTCATTACAATTGGTATCAGAGCCCGATTGGACCTACGCACTCCGCTAGCTGTTTTGTATGTTCACGATGATGGACAACTCCAGACCTAGAGATTTTGAAGAGCTATTTCAGAAGCTCAAAACCAAGCTTAATGAGATGCAGGAAGCTCAAGATTCGATGAGCTGGAAATCAAATTTGAGAAAATGATGCAGCGGCTATGGGAGAACATGAACTCGAGCAAAGGTAAGGAACCTATTCACGCTATCCTAGTACCTCATACAAGTTCAAACACTGACAAAAACCTGCTACCTACTCCCATATAGTGGGAAGACGGAGAAGGCAGTGCTAAATGAACTAAGAATAGTAATTGTGGTGATGAGTTAAATGAGAGGAATAAAATTAGCCAAGATTCAAGTTATATGAAGAAAGCAACCTATCCAAAAGACGTTTGTGAAGATGCACGAGGGAAATTTTTTCTTGCTGGGAATGTTGCTTAGGAGAAAATTGATTCATTCTTGAAGACACTTTCATGCACTCCAGGTGTTTGTCAAAATGCGATTGCTCCGAACCTGAAATTTTTCATTATTGATGAAAGTAATTTCGGTGGAATTGATTTTGGTGAAGAAATGAGTACGGAAAAAGAATCTTATAACAACGTTTTCAACAAACTTGGTTATCTTTACTATTATCAAGGAAATGAAGTTTGAAATGTGGTGAAGGCAGAGAAAAAGAATCAAATTGCACAAACAATTTGCCCTTTTCTTTTTCTCTTGTTATGCCACACTTTATGCAGTAGAGTTCCACAAGAATATTGTTGGTCCAATTGATCCATTGCTAGATTTTGTCTTCCTCTGCTCCCAGTTTTTATACCTTCACCTTAAGGGCAAAGTGGCTCAAAAGGGGTAGGGATTTGTCATGATACAGCAAGGTGGGTGTATTGGGCTACAGGCAGGAGATAGCGATGAGCTAGAGAAGGCAGAGCATGATAAACAATTGGAGGAAATGGCCCAAACTGGGTTGGTTTAGCTCCCAGCTGGGATCGGCTTGGTGATGATCAGAGGATGAGCAATTGACGACGGCAGGCAACACTCCTGCAGCTGGAGATAGTTTGTTAGTAGCTTATGGGCGGGAATATGAGCTGAAAAAACACAACAATATCATTGGTTAGCATTAGGTGTCAAAATGACACGTAATTTTTCCTGTTATTTCATTTCCATTTCCAGTGTATGAACTCTATAAATACTTAGATGTAACAGAAAATCAATATACAAGGAATGAGTAATTGAATTTCCCTCTCAATTTTCTTCTCTCTGTTCTTACTCTCCTTCCTCTCTTTTGTTTCTGCTTCTCTCCCTCTTCGTCTTCTTTTCCTCTATTTCTTGCTTCTTCTCTGCCTCTCTTTCTCTCTCGTTTCAATCTTCTTCTTCCTCTCTTCTATTTTTGCTTCTGTGTCCTCTTTCCTTCTTCTAAACTCTTCTCTTTTCACTGGTTATGACCTTGGGTCATTACATTTGCATAGTTAGATCCATTTTAATTCTCATACTAAATATACATGGAATTATTTTGAAAGGAATCTTTTGTACAAATAATTATTATTGTAGGTAATGTCTGAAATTTCTACTCATTTTCATTCTTTTGTATTCAGTGCCTGGAAGAAACTTGTTTGTACCAGTCTATCTAATTACATAAAAATTTGAACAGTAAATTGGAAAAAAGAACTGAGGAATATAAACTGGTCAGTATTTTGGAAGGGAAAAATGAATAGTGTTGCTTAGGCCTCTTTGCCATCTGCTCGCGTTGCTCCTCTTCCTTTATCAGGTGGAGTTGTTCTCGATCCTCCTTCCTTGCAAGTCTTTCACTTTTTTTCTCTTCCTTGACTATGTCCTGGAAGCTAGCTTCCACGTAAATATCAGAACCATCACCACCCGCGGACCTTTTTGTATTAAACATTCTTCTGATGATGTATAGAGCCTTTTCACCCTCATAATGATCATCCTCAGAACCAGATATCTGTCTGAAAGGCTTTTTCTTCGATGATTTTTGCTTCTCTATTGGCTTGTTTAGGTGAGATTTTGATGCTACAGATAGTTTGAACCTGATTTTAAGATTAGGCTTATTCTTATCCGATGCAGGGGCTTTATTCTTCATGCTGGCAACATTATTTTATATAGGCAAGCGCAAGCCTTATGGTTGTGTCCTAGTCCGGTTCGATTTAGCTCCTAGCTTTCTCAAAGCCATTGATGCGACCTTGGATTTTCTTACAAACACCCTCTTGGAATCTACTTGAGAGTGAAGTGGGCTAGATTTTTTTTCCTGGGGACCACTATTGTTGGATAACGATGCAAGAGGAGATATCTTTGTTGGCATCAATTCCTGATTATCAGATTTTAGGAGGGAGTAATCTCGTGTTTCCTTAACACTAAGTTTGGTTTTATTATATTCGATTTGTTTAATTTAATTATAAAGAAAATGAAATATGGCTCGTGAAAAAAAATTAAAAAAAAAAGTTTTTAACATATAAAATGACATTTATGTTCTTATATTAATGGTGATATTTTAGTAACTTTACTCTCTAAGTTGACGTGGATGTTGCATTTCTTCTCTTTTTCCACCTAGTTGCTAAGAAATCTCTAACCACCTTTACGGCCAATCGAGAAGTCTGACTTTCCTTCTCTTCTCCTATTCTTCTGCTTAAATTTCGTCCCAGTGAAAGAAATGAGCCAAAATTCTTTTATTTTTTATTCTTTCTTTCCAAATACCTCAAACAATATAATGGACCATATGGGATTGCTGTTACATATAAAAAAATATATTTATTTTTTAAATTTAATTAACTGATTTTTTAATTTTTTTAACTATTCATAATTGGTTTTCAAAATTCAAATAAATTAATTTTTTTTTTCCGGAACAATCTAGTTGAAAAAATTGTCTGAGAAGGGCCGAAGAACGGCCCATGGTTATTCCTATGAGCTTAGTGCTTTTTTCTCCGGTCACGGAACAGGAAACCCACTTTCCCGGTCCCGGTGGCCGGTGCATCTTCTTTGGGCCTCTGGCCTAATGCCAGATACTGGCCTTCACCCATTGCAATATATATTCTTATTTCCAGTGACAAGGAAACAGAGGATAATCTGAAGATGATATAAGGAACAGAATATATAAAATCCTAAAAATTAGAGAAATCGATGATTCTGTAAGTTGCAAAGTAAAGGAAATTTAGAGTATTAATAAGACACTATAATCCTTTCCTTGCTTTAGATTCCTGATAGTTTTTCTTTTCCTGCTTCCATTTGGATTACTAATTGGATTTTTTTTTTCAATCCAGTAAATTTTGGGCCTTTTCATTTTCCTCTTTTTTCCTGACGATCTTAGGATTACTCTGCCAACAAGTAGGCAACGGTCAGAAGAGTGCCACGTCATCATCAATGATAAACTGAAAAATGGCGATGATAAGATGTTCGTCTTTTATTTTTTTGGTGAATAAACCGCAGAGTGTGAGATAGACAGAGGAATGGCGGGAGCTCTGTTTCAGTTGAAGTTCACTACAAGAAGCGTAATTGCATGCGCTAAAGAGACCAAGCATTACGATAATAGCAAAGTTCATCTTCCCGAAAAGGCTATCAACTCGAGGGTTCTTGTATTGGGTGGAACGGGTCGGGTTGGCGGCTCTACTGCCATTGCTCTTTCCAAGCTTTGCCCAGACCTTCGAATTGTTATTGGTGGTCGAAACAGGTAATTCGCATGCTCATTTGTAGTTTTTTTTGGGAAGAGAAATTGTGGGTTCTTGTTTTATTGGGTGAAAAGACTTCACTTGGAATTTCAGGGATAAAGGTGCTGCCATGGTGGCTAAATTGGGGGAGAATTCTGATTTCACTGAGGTCAACATTTACAATGTAGGCTCATTGGAAGCGGCTTTAACTGGTGCAGTAGTTCTTCTTTTAATTATATCATTTTGATTATTTATTCATTCTTTTTGAAAATAATGCTATTATTTTGAACTCGACTGCTATCGTTTTCCCCTACAGA
Organism: Triadica sebifera; assembly: GCA_023653625.1. Classification (NCBI taxonomy): domain Eukaryota; kingdom Viridiplantae; phylum Streptophyta; class Magnoliopsida; order Malpighiales; family Euphorbiaceae; genus Triadica; species Triadica sebifera. The sequence continues at coordinate 28,780,870 of CM042906.1, forward strand.
TGTGGATCTTGTGGTTCATGCTGCAGGACCTTTTCAGCAGGCAGAGAAATGCAACGTGCTTGAAGCTGCCATAGAGACCAAGGTGAGGAAAGGTAATTCGTTTCTGAATTTCAACTTTAAAGTTGGATTTTTGATTTGGATGTATAATACTTATTAGGAATGCATGTGGCCTTGGTCCAAGTATTAACTGGGGCAGTGTATTTGTCTTTCAACAGACCGCATATGTTGATGTTTGTGATGATACAAGCTATGCGTTGCGCGCAAAATCCTTCAAGGATAGAGCTTTAGCTGCTAAGGTTCCTGCCATTACAACCGGTGGAATTTATCCTGGAGTGAGCAATGGTAAGACTACTGCGATCTTGATATATTTGGTTGTCCTTTCAGCATAATTATTCCTACATTATAAAAATTCTATGTATCCATTGTGGTAGGAGTGCTATACATACTGATCATTTCTTGATGTTTATGTGCAAATCTTATGTGCAACATATGTAATGATGTTGTTCTGCAAAGAAAGTAGATTTCAATATCATACGGGTTTCAGTATTAATTATCAAAAATATATCTGAACTATCCTTAATCTGTAAGTATTTTCGAATCATTCTAGCATTAATGCTCATACAGTTTGTGTAAAGGTTGTTCCACTGACAACCAAATGCAGAACTCCTGTGAACTTTAAGCTCTCAAATTGAAAAACAATGAAAATACTTAACAGTACACTTGTTGGAACATGACTCTGTATAAATAAGGGAGACAGATTTAAATTTTCAGCATAGAGACTTTACCCAAAAAAAAGGAAAGAAAAAATTTCAGCACAAAGAAATGTTCTTATACTGACATGATTACTTTGATTGAATATTAATTTCGATGACTATTGTTGCAGTGATGGCAGCAGAACTAGTTCGTGCTGCTAAAACAGAAAGCAAAGGGAAGCCAGAGAGGCTTAGGTTACTGTTTTTCCCTTTTTGTATTTGAGGTCTAAGAATCACTGTACAATGCTTATGCTTCACTTGCAGCTTTAGGTTTAATTTGATTATTTCTAATATTTCAATTATCCTTGTGGCTATTCTCATCTTACAGTATATGGTTTCTAAATATAAATTTCAACTAAGCAACATATTCATCTCTGATTGCTAGCTTTACATCAGGAGATTTTGGTGGTGCATACCAGCTTTAATTCTCAAATGACTTTTCTCTCTAACACCACTTTGCTGCATAGTGTGCCTCCATGACCAGCATCCTCAATCTACCCTTTTGATTTTGCTCAAAGGAAACTTTGGTCCTTTTTATGGTGTCTTTTACCCTTGAAAGCTGATTAAATTATGTTATGCTACTTGTTTAAATTAACATGAAACTGGCACATCTATGCATGTTTAGAGAACTGTTATAACACAGGTAAAAAGTTTTAAACTAAACCTTTTTCGCCTTTTCCTCTCTATTTTATGTAATTGACACTTGAATTTACTCCTTTTTAGGTTCTATTACTACACAGCGGGAACTGGTGGGGCTGGTCCTACCATATTAGCCACAAGTTTCTTGCTTCTTGGTGAGGAGGTAGTTGCATATAACAAAGGTCCGTTTCAACAGCATTTTACTAATTTGAATATTAAACTCTGTTATCTGGATGGTGCACTCTTATAAATGAAACTCAACCAATAGTCAATTTACTGTAATCAGGAGAAAAGATCAAATTGAAGCCATTTAGTGGAATGCTCAACATTGATTTTGGAAAGGGGATTGGAAAGAGAGATGTTTATCTGTTGTAAGTTCTCTTTGGAAACTATGAATTCAACAAAGTACGAGAAGCATCACCACATCACTTCTTCTCTAGCAGAGAAATACATGCTGGTTATGTTGATATATTGGTGAATTACAATGGAATAAACTGCATAATTAACAGTTCCTAAATAAAACTTTTCTTGCCTTGAATTTTTTCTGAAGCATAAAAAGTTTGGGCTGGGTTTTTCAATTTGAGGCATACAACGAATGTGATACAAGAAGCCCTTTAGTTTTGTCTAGATGTTGATGTAAATCATGTAATGCTTATTTGTGGCAATTTCTGTTTCTGCTTAATATATCTTTATTTTTAGGAATTTACCAGAAGTACGGAGTGCTTATGAGATTCTAGGAGTACCAACAGTCAGTGCTCGATTTGGAACTGCACCATTTTTCTGGAATTGGGGAATGGCAGCCATGACTAACCTTTTCTCTCCAGTATGCTCTTTCTAAGCTGATAGACAGTTACAACAATTTGGAAGTAACTTAGTTTTTGCTTTTTTCTTTAAAAAAAAGAAATTCAAAGTCTAACGGAAAATAGGTGCCTTACATGCAGTCCAAATTACCACATAATTCCAGAGGAATGAATTATGATGCTGTTCTGCAATTTGATATTCTCTTGCAGGAAGTTCTAAAGGACAGAAGCAAAGTCCAAGAGTTGGTTCGATTGTTTGACCCTCTTGTCCGACCAGTTGATGGGATTGCTGGAGAGCGTGTATCAATGAGGGTAAGATAATAAAAAGCTGGTAAATCACAATGGTTCATATCCAGTTACTTATTAGTATCGTCAGATATTTGGTTAATGAAAACGAGGCAGAAGTTAATTGATTGTTGAGTGAACTATTCTGCCATTTGTTCTAATTCATTGTCCACTTTCCATTCTTTGGTCAGGTTGATTTAGAGTGTTCGGATGGTCGCAATACAGTTGGCATATTTAGTCACAGGAGACTCTCCGTGTAATCCTCAATTTTCCATTTCTTCAATTCTTATTCACATGCTGACCTTATTCCCCACAAATATGCCTCCGAAATGCATTTGTTGCATCAAAATGATGAGGTTTTGAGAGAGCCTTGAAAAATATATTTCGTGGCTGCTTTGATTGAGGAATTACGAGCGTGTCTGGCTTATGTCTTTTAGGTCTGTGGGAAACGCAACAGCTGCTTTTGTTCTTGCAGTTCTCGAGGGAAGCACACAGCCCGGGGTCTGGTTTCCGGAAGAGGTATGTATAACAACTAAATGTTTGCAGATCCAAGTGCCACGAGTAAACAGTACTTTAAACTCTGTCAAAAATTTTCTTGTAGCCTGAAGGCATTGCAATTGAGGCAAGGGAAATTCTTCTCCAACGTGCTGCAGAAGGAACAATCAACTTTGTAATGAATAAGTAAAGATTCTGATCCAAAACCTTCTTCCTTTCTCTTGTTTATGTGGCATGCTGATTTTTGCTTTTTGAATAGGCCACCATGGATGGTAGAAACAGAACCAAAAGAGATCGGATTAGGAATATACGTGTGATAAGAACGCTTGGGGAGCTATACAAGTTCGCCTTAATTGTCATCCTCAGCTTCAATACTACATCTTGGATGGAGTTCTGAGTTTTAGTTTAGCATATATTGCTTTAATTTCCAGGTTCAAGAAACTTTGGCTAAGTTTCATGCATCACTTGAGACGACAGATTCGTGCCATTTAGTAATATAGACTCCTGGAAGATGGTTCTTTCGAGGAAAGTGAGGATAGAATGTGCTATCCATAGCAAATATGAAATTTTCCATATTGTTCTGTATGGATAATAATGATTTTAATTGAGATTCAAATGTGGTTTTAGAGTAAATTGCTTCCTTGAAAGTTATTCCATTCTTCAGTTAATCAGAGTCACGAATGGAAACTTACAAGCATTGGAAACTTACGCTAGTAAAAGTTTTGTCCACACTCATGGATTCAGATTTATTTAATAAATAAAAATTTTATTTAAATCAGATTTAAATATTTATTTATAGTCTGAATCAATAATTTGTTGTTTATTAAGAAATTAGTTTTTATAATCAATTTCACACATATATGTATGTCTAAAATAGTTTCTATAATTAATTTTATATTTATAAATAAATATAAAATTAATTATTTATATAATGATCTATTATTATCTGGGTTCATAAATAAAGATATATATATATATATATATATATATATATATATATATATATATATATATATATATATATATATATATATATATTATAAATACTCTAATAAATCCTAGAAAGCCATATATTGCCAACTTAGAATCTCGCAACCCTCCATCTTTTCCTCCAAATTCGAGGTTAAAATTTTTGGTAAGGATGCGTATAATACACTTTTGACCAGTAAAGATGAGTTTGACTTGGAAGATAAGCAGTCGCACGGCGTCGTTTTGGAATGTTCGTAACCGAAAGGAGTGATCATAATAAATTAATAATACTTTATATTTAAGCCAAAAAATAAATAGTCAATAATGAAAGAAAAAAAAAAAAGAGAGAGGACGAAAAATAAACAGATAATTAGGTGGCTAAGTCCTCGAATCTAAATGCATCACCTGTTTTCAACATTGGACAGATTTCAAAAATTATAACGTGGCACGTGAGAATAATGCAACCACATCACGTGGTAAAAATAGTGGAAAACAAAAAAAGCCTTTAGTGCACGTGGAGATACAAACAAGCACGATTCTGTTCTGTCCAAATTGGTGCTCTCCACTGATAAAACACGCAAGGCGATGCTAGGAGAATTTTTTTGAGTTCAGGGCACGGATTTCAGAGAAGGATGTTGTAATTCCTATTCCAACGGGATAAAACTTTCATACAGTTGTGGGAAAAGCACAGGGCACTAATACGTAGGAATAATCAGTCTCCTCCTAACGAGAAGTCCGTAGACTCTATGGAGATTGTCCCACAAACAGCTCCAAGTAATGATTAACTTTTGGGCCGTCCTCCTGATGGGTTGTTTTGGAAAAAGTCAGTCCTCACCCGGAACCAGATGTGAATATGGAAACTAATAAAAATGCAGAAGATGACACAATTGAGAACATCTCTTCGAGAGATGAGTATCCTATATAGATTCGGGATTGCATAATTAAAGGAATCAAAGCCTCGTTTTATAATTTTTATAATTTTTTTTTATGTCCATCATTACATGGAATGGTCAAGGAACAAGCAGTGCTCCTTTCCTGCGCACTCTCTAACTGTTGCTGCAGCCACATAAGCCTCATTTTCTTGTTTTGATTGAGCCAAGAATAAGTGGTGTACGAACATATAATTGTATAGGAAAGACTGTACCAATTTTCTCATAGAGTACCGGTCTTGAGTAGAATCTGGGTACTTTGGTATGATTTCTGAGCGGTAGAGATAATTGAAAGTAATGTTCAATTTGTTCATATGAAAATCACATGGGCGAATAGTTTTTTGAGCTATTTTATTGCAGTCTATGGTCATCCTGTTCGCTCAACGTGCAGTGCTCTCTGGCCCTCTTTGCAAAGGAGATCCTTCGCTTTTAATGGGAGATTACAATGCTATTATTGCTAGTAGTGAAAGAATTGGAGGTTCTTCCAACAGATCAGGTGTGTTCTATGAGTTTGCTGATTAACTTATGCATCCTGGACTAATTGACATGGGGTATGTAGGGCCAAATTTTACTTGGCATAGATGAATTCTTAATGAAAGACTTGATAGAGGCTTTTGTAACCCAACTTGGAGACCTACTTTCCCAAAATCTCGTATTTTTCATCTACCTCATGTTCATTTAGATCATCGGCCGCTTCACTTGGATTTCTATAGTTTACCTCTGGCCGAAGGAAGCAGGCCTTTCCATTTTCTTCAAGCATGACTCACACATTCTGATTTTCATTCCTTTGTGGCAAGCAATTGACAAAGTCATTCCAATTTTTTAGAATCGATTAATGCTTTCATTGATAAATTTGATTAAGCACTAGAACCAGGATGTGTTTGGGAATGTTTTAAGCAAGAGAATAGATTTTAGCTTGCATTGCTGGAGTGAAGAAAATGCTTGATAAGCGCTCTGATTCGTATCTTGTTGATTTGAAGAGTAGACTGAAAAAGGAGCTATATGAAATTCTCCTCAGGGAGGAACTAATTTGGATCCAGAAGTCTAGGAGTGAATGGGTAGCGTGGAGAGACAAAAACACTTCCTTTTTTCACCTCAGAACTATAAAAAGAAGAAAGAAAAATTTGCGAGATGAACATGGGAACTGGATTTGCAATCAAGAAGAGCTCAGAAGTATGGCCATAGTGTATTTTAAAAATATTTATTAGGAGGATATCCGGCCTCATCCTAGCTATTAAATCCGGAGAGCTTTCCCTCAATGCGACAATGTTTTGTTTAATTGGCTTAATGCGCAATTTTCGGATATGGAAAGTAAAGAGGCTCTCTTTCAAATGAAACCTTGAAAATCTCCTGACATTGATGACCTGCAAGCTGGTATTTTTCAAACTCAATGGAATGTGGAAGGAGGGGATCTTTGTAGAGAGGTTCAAAGAGTTCTTGACGGAGGAAATTTGCATTCTTCTATGAGAAAACTATGATTTGTATCATTCCTAAGATGGGGAGACCACAATCTGTTGCTCAGTATCAGCCTATCTCTCTCTGTACTTTGACTTACAAAATAAGGATAATTTTTACTTACGCTGCATTAATTATATGACTCTCAATAATTTAATATCTTAAATTTTATTTGTAAAACTATATTCTTTTTATTATTTTGTAATACAAAACACCTTTCATCTAAAGGTGTTAACTCACTTAAATTCTAGATGTATAAAATGGGTCACACAAAAAAAATTTCCTTATTTTCTAATCATTTCCTTTACTTTCCCAACAACCAAACACAATCAACCACATTTTCTTTCACTTTTTTTTAATTGTTTTTCATCACTTTTTCAGCAATTAAATACAATAACCCATATTTTCTTTCACTTTCTCATCATTTTTTTTAGCAATCAAACATAATAAAGAACATTTTATTTCACTTTCTCAACTCCCAAACACAACAAATGATATTTTCTTCTTATATATGATCCCACAAAGTGTTGCACAGTGACTTAAAAACTAAAATCCCAAATCCATACCAAAAAATAAAGATTTGTAAGATAGGAACATACCCATGAAATCAAAATCATATATTTAGATAAATTTATCATGTCGGTTTCAAAGAAAATCATGAGGATTTTAAAAAAAACAAGCAACTTGAATAATTAAAGAAAAAAAGTTGAAAACCCATAAAAAATTGAAACCCATAATCCATGGAGGACGATTTAAAAAACCCAAGAAGAATCGGCCATAGAGGATGATTTTGAGTTGTGTTTTTTATCTCATCGGTATTGAACTCGTCTTTGGAAAAAAAAAAAATTCCTTCTTTCTTGTCAGTAGAGCTATGCTTTTTTTTTTTCTTTTTTTAAGCTATTACTTGCAAGAAACTTTTACTTGAAAATTAAGTATATGTACTATATTTTGAATAAAAAAAAGTTTAGGAAAAGAGAGAGAATCATTTATGATTGAAAAAGCAATACCAAATGTGTAATTATTTTTTGAAAAAAAAAAGATTTTAGAAAGAGGAGAAACAAAATAAATTAAAGAAAAAAATGTAGAAAGTTCAATGTATAAAAAAGATGGTGACTGGACAAGGGAAATAATTTAGAATTTACACATAAAAAATTATGAAATGACATGAAAAATTCACCGTTTAGTGAGCTAATATTTTTGAACGAAAAAATTTTATATTACAAATAATTTTAAAAAAAATTTAACGTTATAAATAAAATTTAAAATAATAAATTATAATAAGTTGTATAAAATTTAAGATAATAAATTATAACGAGTCGTATAATTAGAATACAATGAGTACAAAATTATAACTATAAATATTGCTAATAGGCTCAAGAATTTCTATAAAAAAAAAAAAAAAAGCTCAAGAATAAGGTGCTCAAATGGTGGGTCCTACTCAAGCTAGCTTTGTGCCTGGAGACATATCATTGAAAAAATAGTTATTGCGCAGGAGGTTATCCATTTTATGTGCAATAAAAGAAATGGTTCGGGCTATTTGGCTATTAAGATGACTTGAAGAAAGCTAATGACGACATCCGATGGGACTTCCCCTTTAACACTCTCCGTGAAGTTGGCATTCCGGAGGATTTTGTTTCTGTCATTATGCAGTGCGTTACTAGAATTCAAATGCATATTATGCGGAATGGAGAATTAACCGAATATGTCAATCCTTTCAGAGCGTTGAGACAGGGTTGCCTCCTCTGGCCCTATCTTTTTGTACGTAGCATGAAGCATTTCGCTCATGGTACCCAGAAGGCGGTTGATGAGGGGTTATGGCATCCAATTTCTTTATCTAGATGTGGACCTCTTATCTCTCACTCATTCTTTGCTGATGACTTTATCCTCTTTTGCCAAAGCTGAAACTTCTCAGGTTAATATTATAAAAGAGTTCTTGATGATTTTTGTGAATGCTCGGGACAAAAGGTTAATCTGCAGAAATCTAAAATTTTTTCTCTAAAAATGGTGCTACGAGGAAGAGAAGAATCTTGGTTTTAAGGAAACAAATGATTTTGGGAAATATTTGGGGGCGCCTATTCTTCATTCCAAAATTACAAGGAGAACTTATGGCTATGTTCTGGATAGGATGAAGACGAAGATTGCTAATTGGAATGTGGGTCATATTTCTATTGCCGGTAGAGTAACACTAGCTCAATCGGTGCTGCTCACTATATATGCCGGCTTATTTAATGCAAACTACTAAGATTACTTTGTCTTCTTGTCATGATATGGAAAAAACCATAAGACAATTTGTCTGGGGTGGTTCTGATGAGTCTAGTAAGCTGCCTCTCGTTGCTTGGAATAAAGTTCAACGAATGAAGATCGAAGGTTGGTTGGGTCTGTGATGTTTACAAAATTTAAACATTGCCTACTCTCTAAAAATTGGCTGGAACTTTTTCATTGATCATAGTATTCTTTGGATCAGAGTCTTAAGAGCGAAATATAAAGTAGACGAAGCTCATCCTAATTTGTTAATTTCACCCTGCATATTGTACTCCTCTGCGCAGGTTCTAATGTGCAAATCGGGAGCTGGTTAAAGTTAATGTGTATTGGGCCTTGGGCGATGGACGAAAAACAAAGTTCTGGATGGATATTTGGGTTCCTGGGATGAGCAGCAACCTAATTAGTTTTGCTCAAAGGGAAGTGCCAGATGATTTCAAAGAGTGTTCTGTTTCTTTCTTTGTAAATTCTAATGGCAACTCGAGATGGGAATGGTTGTCGGATTTGTTGTCTCAGTCTACTCTTTTGCTTGTTGCGGCAGTGCTTCCTCTGAGTCCAGAGTTAGGTGAAGATATTAAAATTTGGGCTCCCTCTTGTTCGGGTAATTTTACTATAAAATCTGCTTATGAACTTCTTATGCCGGATTTTTCTAGTGAACAGCACCTTCCATGGAATTTAGTGTGGCGGTGGGCTGGCATACAAAGAATTAAGATGTTCTTTTGGCTGCTTTTGAATGGTGTATTAATGACTAATGAGGAACGGTCTAGGAGGCACCTTTGTGCATCTAGTAGCTGCAAAAATTGTCATGGAGATTCAGAGATTGGTTTTGCATGTGCTTGACGACTGTCTTGTTGCAAACCAGTTCTGGAACTACCTTTTACCTGTGAATTTCAGGTCAACCTTCGGGGGTGGGTTGTTGACTGCATTTGAAAGAAAGGAATGCCTTTATCTTTTGTGATACAAGCATGCCAACATTTCAGATTCATGTGGCAATGTTAGTGCAAGCTAAACATTGTGTTGAGGCCTTAAACAAACTGGAGTCTAGCTGCGGTACCCCGATTTGGCTTAGTAGGAATGTTTGCTGGTGCTGTCCACCAAGTGGCTCTTACAAACTAAACACTGACGCTTCCTTGTCTAGAGATACTGGAGTAGCTTTTGGTGGAGGTCTAATCAGGGATTGTAATGGAAGATGGCGCACTGGCTGTCTCAAATTTAGGTTATTGTCCTACACTCAGAACTGAAATGTGGCAGTGCAACAAGGAGTTCAGTTAGCCAAAGATTGTGGAATCTCTCATCTCCAAGTAGAGTGCGATAACAGGATGGCAATAGCCATGATATGTCGACAGTATAGTATAAATGCAGGCTGTCATTCTTTGGTTCGTAGCATCAAGAACTTGATGAGTCACTTCTCTTCTCTCTTTCAACCATGTGCACTGAGAGGCTAATTTTGGAGAAGATTATTTATCGCATCTTGCTTGGGGTTTTTCTCCTGGGGTTCATATGCTTCATTCTCCTCCATCTGGCTTGTTTTTTTTATGATGTAGGATTTTCCCACCTTTTTCTACCAAAAAAATAATAGTCTTCTCCTTAAGCATTTTGGAAAGAGAGGGTAGCAATCCAAATCCGATGAGGAAATTGTTAGAAACTTTAATAATTCCCATATCCTAATAGGAATACGAAAACTAGCAATCAGTACATGTTGGTTATAAATACATGTTTTTTTTTTAATTGGTGTAATCTGGAAACTGGGTTAGCAATTACAAACTTTGTGTTGAATTTTGGTCTGCAAAAAATTCATTAATGGAAAATTCCTTATCAAGACAGCATCATTATTACTATGAACGAGTTGCTGATCAACTCACTAAAAACTCGGTTCCTGAATGGGAGAAACGATTCTGCTGGGAGATGGGCGGGATAAAATGGAAAGATATCCTCAAAGCAAACAGACTTGAACACTTATACATATTTGACAAAATCTTGCAATGGGATGATTCTGCAGGCAAAGAATGCTTCGACATCGCCAAGAACCGCTTCTGGGCAAACAACGGGGGCCCTCCTTGCCAATTACCTCTCCCAAATCCGGATATGTACATTGATGAAATCGATTGGGACTCTGAGCTCCATCTTCAGCCTTTCTTGGACTTGGAGGCGGCTCGCTGCCGTGTTGAGAATTTAAAACAAACCTGTTGGACTACTCCAACTTGCTTGGAAAATATAAAGCCGAACGGGTGGGATGTAGATTGCCGAGATTGGAACCAGCCTGTGGTGTTAACTGGAATGATTGTGGGAGATAAACACAGCTTCGAAGATGATGACAATGGTGGCGTTTTGATAAATAGAGGAAACTTAGAGGATTTCAATGACGGTACTTTAAGTTGCAGTCAAAGAAAAAAATCATCCATCCATCTTCATCAGGATAAGTCGAGGTTGTTGAAATTGACGGATTTAGTCTAAGTTGTTCATTTTTATTGAATATTCCTGTGTGATTCTTTTGTTTCCAAGTATTCAAGTCTCTATATTTGTTATATTTGTTTTACAGATCTTCATTTTATTTTGTTTGAAGTTATACTCTTAAAAATAAATATAGATCTTGTGGAATTGAAAATTATTGAAATATCTTTTTTACCAAAGTAGCCTAAGTTATTTTTAGTTTGGCCCCATTTACAAATATAAATTATCCATTATTTTGTCATTTTTCTAATGTGGGATCATTTATCTCCAAAAAGGAGGATACAAATATATCAATCAAAACCTCGATGAATTTTTATGAATTTACTGAGGTTGGTTGTAATATTTTGGAGATTATTGGCATTTTCTTTTTAAACTCATACTTTCATAAATAGTAAGATTTGACAAAATAAATCAATCTGTTTTACAATATGTTATGATTTTCTTATTATTTTGTTGTTTATTTCTCAAAAAGTACGTAGAGCTGAGTGAACCCTTTACCACATGAACAATGTTTATGTTTGTTCGTGCAAGTTAATAATGGATTTTACTCACTTGAATTCTTATCTTATTTATACATCAAAGTATCAAACCAATAATAGAATATAATATAAAAAATTTATTACTTGTAGTTCAATATACAATAAAATTATAAACTGAATCTACGAGCTAAACAACTATTATCGGTCAATAATTAATGTTGTATGATTGTCACTTAGGCATCTTGCCAAAGAGAATTATTTTTTTCTCAAAAAATATCGTCTTTATTGATATGCATCTATGAAATTATGAAGGGGAAAAAAACCATCTTCTGGGTATAGAAGAAAGTAAAAACAAAATTAAATAATAAAAGACAAATAATCATGGCTTTTTTCTTCTTCAATTATGTTACTCTGTCAAAAGTCTGACAAATTCACTAGTTCAAAACTTTTCATCAGTTCGAAAACAAGAATTCATCTTAAAGATTTGCCGTTGATGTCCGTATGGATATATAATTTCATTCACAAGATGATGGGATCAATTGAAAAAGAAAAACAAAATTCTTGATTGCATCCGTAAAGTTTAATCTGTACAAATCGCCGGTAAATTTACACACCTCAAACAGTTAGTAACATTCTTTCTAATTTTTACGTGAAAATCGAAACACTTCTTTTCTTTTTTTTTCCCCGTATTTCCATCTGTCTATTTTTTTTCTTCCCCCCCCCCCCCCCCCACAAAAAAAAAAAAGAAAAAATCTTCAAAATCCAGAAAATTCTCACACTCATATTATCATCTGTCAAATTCTCATCACGAACCAGTTTCTTTTCCCACTTTTTGGTAGATGAAATACTGTATGGGCGAGAAGCTACCAATTTTCACTAAAGCTTTTAACTACGCAATGCCCTCATGCATGTAAGCAATCCTCAAAGCAGGTGAAGCAATTTTCCATCAGGAAGCCCTCTAAACTCAAGCTACATACATCTTACAGGTCAACCATCAAACCCATATCTCCTTATTAGCTTCCAGGAGAAATCTTTAAGTTCTTACCACACGTGTCAATTATCATTCTGGAATCTGCAGAATCTTGTCACACAAGTATATGATTGCCATCAATCTGTACATGTGGCCAGCCATTCAGGCAGTGAGTTACCTAGTACCATATGATCTCCAAACCTCTCTCCATTGTCTCCTTGGGCCACTTCTATCAAATTGATAGTTCTGAGCATCTGGGTATGTTCTATATGTGCTGTTTCCCGTGTGTTTCTTTTGGACATTCCTCATCTCTTCTTCAAGATCATACTGTGTCCGCTGTAAAAGATGGCATTTGACATGATAAACACCTTGCTCACAAAAGCAATAAAAAGAACTATACCAACAGTCTGTTCTATAGTCAATAAAGGTTTGAAGACTGTAAGTAATCACGATTACAGTATAGCCAGTTTTTAACCTGCAAGTGTTTAACTGTTTGCCATAGACAAGTGGTTGGGAAAGTGATAGCCTTCATCAATCAAGGAGAGCAAATGAACCAAACATATATACAGGAATGAGAGACAAGCATGCTGATCTAAATATACAGGAGAGAAGCTGACCCAAGGTAGTAAATAATGAAAACTGCGCACCCATAAGCAAGTGTATTACAATTTGTTTATAGAAGGGATAAAACAATAGCAATGAATCCATCAAAAAAGCAAGTGCATTGTGTTTCTCCATTGTCTACGGTCTACACAGTGTATAATGATTCATCTCGGTGTAAGAAGAAGCTGATTATGATTATCACCATCCAAGTACCTCAACTATATGCTAACAGATAATTATTATATTTTCAAAGAAATCCCGTCTGTAGCCAGTCTTGCATTGATGTATATTTTTGTCAATATTAGCAGTTTGTACAAAAGAAAAATTTCCTCATCGTTTTCCATTTATTTTAAAACAATCTGTACTTAAAATCACTCCCAGTGGCCAACAAAGCAGCACTCATATTACTCGTACACTCAAGGGCAGATTTATATTAGGGTCAAAGAGGACACTGGCCCCCATTGCCCAATCAAAATTTGAAAGTATTTATATATTATATATATTTCTTGACCCCATGCTGAAATTTGCCTTTGCTCCCACATATTTAATATATTAAATATTTTATTCAATTAACTAAGTTTGACCAAAGTTTGCCTCCATTGAAATTAGCTTCTGGATTCGCCCCTGCATACACTAGATAGTTTGACCTTTTTCTCATGGGAAAAAAACTTGATGCGACCAAAAGGTGAACCAGGCAGAGTTCTGGTCATTGTTGAAACCTTAGCACAGGCCTAGAATAGGTATTCGTACTACGTATTTGACCAAACCCAGACCATGTTAATGAAAACGTAAATTTGTTAACAAGGCTCAGGGGAAATAACTTTCCAAGTCCTTGAGTTTGTTAACAGGGATCAGCCAGAATTTTCACAGGTCCATAGGCCTGGGCTTCTAAGAAATAAAAAGCAACTTGAGCCAATAAAAGCAAATAAAACCATGGTAGATTGCATAAATAACAGGCAAGAGACCTTAGTAGGGTCTGATATCACTGCATATGCCTCCCCAATCATTTTAAAAAGCCTGTCAGCATGCTTGTGGATTTCTTCTCCTATCTCCTTCCAAAGCCTGTCATCTCCATTCTCACTTCTTGTCAAGGACTGACCAGCCTGCATCAATAACCAATTCATTAATGTGGGAAATCATAGCAATACATGGGCCGCTCGGCAAATGAGGAATATGAAGAAACCTTGTCAGGATGGTGCCTAAGTGCAGCTTTCCGATATGCCTTCTTAATTTCTGATGCTGTAGCAGAAGGTTCAACTCCCCTGCAATGATCATTTAAATCTTTAGTTGCTTAATCATCAATAATCATTTTAGTATCAAAACTTATTTAAAGCAGACATAGCACATCACATTCAAATGTTTATTCACATTTCAGGAACATTAGAAAGAATCTTCCAGTATAAGTTGCAAGCACGCAAAGCATCAAATGCCTCTTATGCCCAAAGTACTCACTATGCATGAATAAAAAACACAGGCAGATAAAATATGATGATATTCAGAACCAATGAATTAAGCAGTGAAAAAGAAACAAAGACGGCTTGGAAGCACTATGGACCATCAAAAATTGGAAATCAGGAGAAAATAACATTATGAAGAAGGGTAATAATGATAACTGCAATTGTGGCACAAATAAAAAACCTCAAACAGATTTTATATTGCATTTTTCCAATTTAATTGAAAAGACGAACAAACAATGAATGGAATCAAAAGAAAATCTTTTTAATTAGAACTTTAAATCTTTTTAATTAGAACTTTTAAGAAAATGTTCCCTCTTCTAGAACTGTTTATCTTTATAATTGAAAAATAGTAAGAGGAAACCAAAAAAAAAAACAAAAAGAAAAGAAAACTTTCAATAACTGAGCAGGATAAGCAATAGGATATGCACTAATTTTTCACCATCCTTTCCCAACCAGACATTATCAATTAGCAGACTAGACCCTTTGAAACGGACTTCAGAACTCAACATATATCTCCCAAGGATATCCATGAAGTAAGATGACAGAAATGTAGGACAAACACGGAGGGAAATTCCAGCACTAAAAGTTAAATAGATAAAGACCCTTTAAAAGGTACTCCAAAAGCTCTCAGATTAACTTCCACAAAAATAAACAATGTAAAATACCAGAAAATTTAGACAAAAAAGAAGGGCAACTCTAGCATCACAAAGTATCTTCCCAAATGCTTACAATAACTTCTAAGAAAATAAAGAGTGTGTTACAACCCTAAACTCTCATAAGTCTAAAGTCGCACCCACACACTTAACGGGTTTGCCCATACAAGCCTAGAGAGTACACCAGACTCATAAGTGAGAAGACCTCATGTTCCACCAAAAGGAATTCCCAATGATGGAGGGTACCTCCCACACTTATAAACCACCAACTCCCCATATAGTTGGGTGATGTGGGATCGTAACATACCTCCTCCCATCGACAGTCGGCGTCCACGGCAGCTCATCACCCACTGGCAGCTTCTCCCACCTCTTGGGTTCCTCCCCTGGGTCGCCCACTGCCGAGTCGAACCAGCTTTGATACTATATGTTACTATCCCAAGAGGTGGAGGAAGCCGCCAATGGGTGACGAGCCGCCGTGGACGTCGGCTGTCAATGGGAGGGAGTATGTTACGATCCCACATCGCTCAACTCTGGGAAGTTGATGGTTTATAAGTGTGGAAGGTACCTGCTACCTTTGGAAATTCCTTTTGGTGGAACATGGGATCTTCTCATTTATGGGTTTGGTGTACCCTCTGGGCTTGTATGGGCAAGTCCGCTAAGTGTGTGGGTACGACTTTGGATTTATGGGAGTTCAGGGTCGTAACAATATTGATAGGCCCCCGATACGTTTCACCTACACTCGTAAGAAGAGAGGTCACTATATGGTATTATTGTTTTTATAGGTCTTCCTTATGTTTCTTTTGCTTTGGTTGGGCTTTAGCCTTTTTTTGGGTATGCTAGGCGAATAAAGTGCAGTTAGGAGATTTTAGCTACTGTTTGTTAGTGGCAATGTTCTATATAGCTAGCAGTCTGTTAGGGAAAGGTTTTATCCATGAATTTTGTATGTCCTTAGGACTAGGGAGAGATTTCAGGCACTCTCGAATATGTTTGTATTAGCAATAAAACTTTGAGTCTAGATTTTCTTACCTCATTTGTTGTGTTATCTAACTATGTGCTTATCAATTGGCATCAAAGTCATGACGATGGCAAAGAAAGATTCCGGTCCAAATGCTGCTGCTAGAATGGATGTCATGGAGGAAGAGATAGGAAACTTGAAGAGCTCGATGGAAAGCATCACGTTACAATTGAGTTCCATGGTAGATGTGAATGCTAGGCTGGAGCAGCTTATGAAGACACATGAGGAGTCCACGGTGACCGATGCCGGTGATTACCTCCGCGGTGACCGCGGGATATGGGCTTCCCTTTCATGATTCCAGAATGGATCGGAGGTATTGCAAGCTTAAGTTACCCATCTTCAATGGAGACAATCCTGATGGGTGGTTGTTTAAGGCAGACCAGTTTTTCAACATGCAACGATTCACAAATGAAAAGAAAATTGAAGCAATTGTGATTGCTTTTGAAGAAGATGCTTTACTGTGGTATCAATGGGAGCATAAACGGAGGCCCATTCTATCCTAGACAAAGATGAAAGGACTTCTTTTAAGGCAATTTCACTCCACAAAAGAAGGGTCACTCCACGATCAATGGATGGAGCTTCAACAAGAAGGCTCCGTTTTCGAATATCACAGGAAATTTATCTCAATGGCTGCTCCAGTTGATGAAATCTCAGAGAAGGTTATCTCAATCTGCTCCACTTGATGAAATCTCAGAGGACTTCATCAGCAAATTTATCACTGGGCTTAAGCCTGAAATCAAATCTGAAGTAAGACTTCTGGGCCCTACGGGCCTGGGCCATGCAATGGAGTTAACCCAGCGGGCTAAGGAAAAATTAAGCCAAGTTAAAAAATTCTCTCCTGCATCTTCAGCGGTGGGATGTGCTCTAACCAATCCACAATATGTGAATAGCACACGAGCAACTCCCTTCAATCCTACGTCTTCAACCAAATCATCGGGATCGTTTCGAAAACTCACTGATTTAGAGCTTTAGCAGCATACAAAAAAGGCCAAAGCCCAACCGAAACAAAAGAAACATAAGGAAGATCCATAAAAACAATAATACCATATTCCTGAAGTAGAAAATATAGCCCATCAGTGACCTCCCTTCTTACGAGTGTAGGTGAAACGTATCGGGGGCCTAGCAGAGTGTTTGCCACCAAAAGTGTCCACAAAAATGAGGATAATGTCATCATCAAGTAATTAACTAGTATCATGACAACTACAGTTTGCATGTGTACATTTTTATTTATGCAAGTGAGTAGCCATTTTTTCTTCAAACAATATAACCCAATCTTAAGAGTGTGATAATATTGGCCCTTCCAAAGAATTACTTGTGATGTGATTCTGTCAGCATGAACCTGATTTAAGATAAAGCCAAAAAAATATGCCTCTTTCTATTCTGGCTTCCAAACTAGAAGAAAGAAAAATGAATATGCATTTCCCCTGACATATCAAAAGGCTAATAAAAACACTTTCCTTCAATGCACTAGCAAATGACTCCTCCATAATGACAAAATTGAATAGCCTACACATGTTTTCCAATATAATGGCCTCAAAGGAAAAATAGGAAAAAGGAAATAAACAACAAGAAGTCCTACAATTGAATTCTAGAATGAAAATGGCACTGCAGCTTTTACTCTGTCCTCTCCCAAGTAATTCTTAAAATAGAAGCTTGGGAGAGGCTAATACTTAAAAAAGAAATAGAGGCTAATTACCTCAAAGTCAATTTTTTCATAGAATACTGCAGATAAGATTCTTAGTTACAATTTCCATTAAAAACCTCTGACATCATGAAAAGGTAGGGAGAACATATGCAATTTGCTGGCATGAAAATGACTTACAAAATGAGGTACATATCCAAAGGAATCTCCTTTCTGGCCTCTTCTTCAACTGTGGAAAGATGCAAGCGAGCTTGTCTTAGATCACTTGCCAAGTTTCCTAATCTATCAGATGATCCAATTTGATTTGTCTTATCCTCAACTTGCTTAGCGAGAGCAGCTATAAGTCTCTGAAGATCACTGGCTGCTTGTCCATAATCCCTAATCATTTCATACAATGTGGCTCGTCTGGAAATCGCCTGATGAATCACAGACAGTATATACACAAGCTTCAACATTTATCTTGTCATTGGCAGCCTACAAATATTTATGCTTTCAGACCTTTTAGCACATTAGCACATAGACAGTTCACTTTAAGAGAGCTATTATTACCCTCCATTTAAAAGATCTTAATGTTTTGACAAAGAACATTAGTCAAAAAAATTAACTATTAACAATAAGTGATAATAGCATGGTGCTTATACAACAAATGGATTAACTGCCTTAAATTATGCATACTCTTTAGTCTTATATATATATATATATATATATATCCTGACCCTATCCCAAAGTTAAATTTCTCCTTTGAAATTATAATTTTTAAATATGAAAATATTGGCTGGTTCAAAAAAGCACAAGTACAACCATAGTTCCAGATTCCATAATAGCATCAGATTCAAACTTCAACAGTATGTCATTAGCAGCCAAAAAGATTGAATAACATAGTAAAAGATAAAAAAGGCACCAGTTGAGAGGAAAACCTTCAGATAATTTCTATCAAGAGCTATTGCTAGGCTGCAGTCTGCAATAGCATCAGTAGTATGGCTCAATGCTTTGTATGCAGCAGCTCGATGGAAAAAACAAATAGCTGCAAAAGGCCGTGACTCTACATTCAAGGACAAGGCAGCAGTATAATGTTCAATAGCTTCTGAATGCTTTCCAGATTGAAATGCTTCATTTCCTGCAACCTGCCAGTGAAAAGAATAACAAATGCATCATACTAAAAACTACCAGAAAACAATAGAAAAAATTACCACATGCTCCCAGGGTGGTAATCAAAGGACATTTGGAAAGATTAAGCTCTGCTAAGAAAAATGTTGATAATAAAAATAAATGGCATCTACAAATGAACAAATATTTCCCCTCATGACTATCTTTTTCAATTGATTAAAATCCAACACCATAAAAAAGATCATATATGACAGTATGATTTTAATTTTCTGAAAAAAAAAGCCCCAGAGTGGTAACAAGTTAATGGGACAAAATTTATCTTCTTCATCACAAAATAGTTTAAAGTTAAGCAAAGTACTTATTAATCAATTATGATGATGATGGAAAAGAAAACATCTGCAGAGAATTTTCTTTAAGTCCCAGTAGGAATATTTATGCTAACTAATGCAGAATGAAGTTCACATAATCTCCATCAATATATACATTTTAAACATGTTGCCTCCTCTTCTTGGTCAATACATTTGATTTCTCGGTCCCCCAAAGTCTTACATGACAGAATTGAAATCTAAGGTCAAAATTAAGGCATTGTACAAGGTAGCTTTTGTCCTGATATCTTCATGTAACAACTTATGGCAAACCAGGATTACATTCCACCCTTCATTCCGAGGAACTCATCTCAGATTCATTCAACCACCATGAGTCCTGACACTGAACCTTTTGGCAGGGACAGCCGCAGAGGAATTCAATAACATGTTGAACAGTTATGACCGCATTTAAGGCACCTCTAACAATATATGAACCATTCAGAAAGATACAAGCAGTCTTGTACCTTGTGCCGTAAGAGCTCTCGTATACTGGCAGCCAATGATGTTAATGCATCCATCTTTTTATCATTCCTGAACAAACCACTACAGGAACAATACCTTTATCATATTGGAAAAGAAAGACAAAAAGGCAACTCTACATGGACGAGGAGTACGAGTTACCTCTTCGCTATCAGTTCCTCTCGCTTTTCTAGAGAACCAATTGCCTCCTCCAACTTTCCAAGATACAAGTAGGATTTCAAAATCAGGCAGCATCGCCAAAGACAAAAGGAATAGTTTCTTGTAAGTTCAGTGCTATCCAGATCTGCTGACTGGTACTCAGCACTTATAAGAGGAGAATTCTTTTTGGCAGAATCAAAAGTCTGCTCACATAGTTCAATGACCTCTTCATACTTTTGCAACTGAAAAATAACACAAAAAGTAACTTGTTTTAGAGCAGTTTTTGATGTTTTATCAGATACTTCACAGACCATAGTCTTCATTTCATGCAATATCAGAGTTTCAAGCATCAGTAGAAAACACAAACCAGAAAAAGGGATGTCGCCTTCATTTCAATAAATTTTTCTGCATATGGACTTATAGTCAAACCCTCTGAAATTAGTTCCAAAGCACTCCCTGCATCGTTGCATGTTTTTGTTTCCAAAAGTTCAGCAGATTGTTGCAAACATTCAGACACTTTCTGCCAGTCAGGAAAAACACTGATCAACAACAAAACCAAATGCATATCACAAAATTTTATAATCAGAAGGTTAAACAACTAAGGTGTTTCATTTGATCGGTTTTAAAATTTTTAATTATTTTAAATTTACATACGAGCTTTCCCTTCCTTTTGAGATCATACATTAATACAGACATTACAAATCCAATTTGACAAAAGTAATTTACAAGATTACATGTGAAAAGGATATAAAAAAAAGACAGCAATAAAGAGAACCTGCGCCTTTTGTAGTCCCTCAGAGCCTTCCACAGCAATTTTTCGGTCCACACAGATGCCACTTCCCAATTGCAAGCACTTCTTAAAATACTGTGATGCATCTTCAACTTCCCCCAGGGCCAGGTGACAACTTAACAAGAAAAATAATCACAAAAAAACAATATTAAGTATCATACACAAAACTGAGACTGAACCTACAAAATGCTGCAATTCAACCAGACAAAACTTAAGAAAGTGAATAAGCCTGAAAAAGAAAAGTGATTAAGGCATAAAAAAGGAGAGCTTAAGATTAAAAACAATATGTGTAATTCAATTACAAACAGCATGTTAACTGCTCAACAGTTAACAGAATATGTTGTTTAGGCAACTTGATTGAGCCAGCATAACAAGACAAAGTAACAAAAAGGGCATTCAAAACATAGCATCTATAAAGGAAAAAGTTATGATAATCTAGTATATCAAAAATTATTAAGCAGAAAATGTGTGCAATTATTAGTACTTATGTGGAGCAAAGCATATACAGGTGAATCATAGACCAACAAGAAAATGGACCAAGAAGAAAAATCGGAACCTTACTTTGCAGCTCTAACTTGCACCCTGAGAAAATTGGGATCAATTTCAGCAGCCATCTCACAATCTCGTAGAGCATCTCTCATTCTTCCGAGAGACATACGTGTTGCTGCTCGATTGCTAAAGCACAACATCAGTGCCCTGAGAGTGCTTCTAGATGTCTCACTTTTAGAAATACAATTTATTCCTTGTGTGTAGCAATCCTCTGCTTTAGACATACCCCTATGCGCATATGCTTGATTTCCCCTAAAATATAAGGTAAGAAAAAAGATGAACCCCAAACCAGATGATACGAATAATACTCCAATGGATAGATACATAATCAAATGACTATGCCAAATGATAAGAATAGTATTCCAAACTAGACATTTTGTGATGAATGAAAAGAAGTTGAAAATTAATACCTTAATCGCCATTTTTCACATGCTTCTTGAGCTGCAATGGATGCAGCAGAAATCAAAATAGACTCTTGCTTGATCTCCTGTCCTACAAGCTCCTCAGAATTATCTTTTGGAGAGGATAGACCTACTTCCTTGCCATGCAAAGAGGACACAGGCAATGAAGCACTAGAGAATGGATAAAACTGTGAAGATGCTGATTCACATGGAGCTTTTGCAGTTCGGCTGGAATAATCAATGTCATGACCAACTTTCGCCCAGCTCTTCTTTTTTGGATAATGTCTTGGTGATGCTGGAGATGAAGAAGCAGCGGCAAATGTGAACCCTGAACCAACCATATCCTCCGAACTTGCAGGAGAACCAAACTGAAATCTGACATCACTATTTTGCCTCTCAATGTTTGTGCTCAAACTGGCATCATTTTCTGCTGAAGTAACCGCAAAATCATTAATACAGTCTATTTCCTCATTTGCAGATTTAAAACTTTCTGTTTCAGCACCTGAAATGGACCCTTCTGGAGGATTTTCAGTACCAATGCATTGATCAGAACAATAACCAGAACCTTCCTCTTTGATTCCTTCAAATTTCAAAACCTCTTCATTTATATCCATCTGCTGTGTTGCCACAATCAAATCTTCATCAATGGCATCATTCAAAACTGTTGGTTGCGAATCTGTTGAGGGACATTGGTTATCAAGACTGAAAGACTCCTCTGATTCCACGGACGTTTCCCTGGAATATTGAGTATCAGATAGTGTTTCCTGACATGGTGAAACATCCATTGGTGAATAAGAATCAGAAGCCTCTAGAATTTCTCGAGAACTACTTTCCCTTGAAATAAAATTTTCTCCAGGCCATAGATGGACTTTCGTAGGTTGCTTCAACTTTCCCTTTTTTTTCTTAACTTTTGAGTCTTTAAACTTAGCACTGTTTTCCACTTTCTGATTTAAGCCAGAGAATAGGTTTCCCTTTGAATTGGGTGTTTTAAATTCAACAAAAGGTGACTTGGCACCATCTTGCTTGCTCATAAATATAAACCCCTCTCTTTTTTCCACTCCACCAGTTGGTGGCGATCCAAAAGGATACCCACCAGCCAAGCCACTAAATGAAAATGGAGATGACGCTCCTGCAACTCCATGTGCTTGTGTATCAACTTTTGATTGATCTACAGGAACTTGACTACCACTTGCTTCCTTACCCTGCATGCCTCCTTTGAATGCAAAATCTGTGGGGATCATATTGGCAAAACCATGGACCTTCCTATTACCTGTGTTTTTGGTAGACATATCCTCTGCAGAGATTTGAGAAGATGAAAATGCCTTGTCTGTTTGACCAGAAGATTCTTCCACCGCATTCCCAATGTTCAACTTTTGCTTCATCTCACTCAACAATATACTCTCTCTTTTTCCAACCACATAACTCCTAGTGCCTTCCATGGTTTCAGCAGCAGAACTATCCTTGGCGTGAGTCTCATTATCAGCGACATTAGCATTCATAGAGACCTTGATGTTCAAATTACTAATCATATCAGGAAGTGCATTTTCCAAGCTTTCACCAAATGCATCTCTAACTTTTGAACCAGTTTTAAACCCAGATTTTTTTGCATCATATGCACTGGAAATATCATTAATATCTCCTGCCTCTTTTAAATTCAATTTCGACATCAACTCATCTGGTATACTTGATTCCATAATTTTCCCAATGGAAGTGCCGACATTGTCACCACTCATGAGCAGCCCAAATTTAGAAATATTATTTTCCGCTAATTTGGACTTTTCATCAAGAACCTTAGCAATCTCATTACCATCAATGGTCAACTTTTTCAAGTTATCATCAATAGTGGAACTTTTACTGTGATCACTCCCAAACACAAAATCCATTTTATTGCTTGCATTTAAGTTATCATTCAGGAACACATTTCCACTCCCAATTCCAACATTCTTCATTTGTTCAGTGACTTCGTTCTCAACATTCCACTTCCTATAATCTAAATTCCCATCCAAATGAGTCCTACTCGCTCCAAAAACATATGCCTGATTTCCACCCCCAACAAGCCCAAATTCACTGGACCTCAAAACATCCTGTTCAGCGGGGCCGGAAACAGGTCGGAAAGGATTAAACCCGGGAGCAGCCCAGGTTTCAGCTGTGGATTTCAAATTCTGGGGATTTGATTGCCTTCTCACTTTGACAAATCTCTGCCTCGAAAGAGGTTTCTCCGTTGATCGCTGAATAGAAGGCGAGTTAAAGCTTAAATTCTGGCCATTTCCACTGGAGTTCGAAAACCCAGAATTTAAATCGCCAAAAGTTGATGGATTCATGGAGTTCGGAAAATATCGTAGACTCGGTTGCTCCGATTGAGAAACAGAATTAAGACAAGAAGCAATAAAGGACAACAATAGAGGAAGAGAAATCTGACCGTTGGGATTAGGGTTTTGAATCAAAGCTCCGGTGTCTAGCAACGCCGGCGACATGTCAATGTGGGAGACATGAAATCAGACGGCTGATGCAGGGGAGATCAAACGGTGGCTAATGCGGCAATGATTCGCATTGAATTTGAAAGGGATGCAATAAATAAAGGTGTGGGTTCGATTCAAATTATTGAGAGAGAGAGAGAGAGAGAGAGGGAGAGGAATCTTTGACGACTTGAATATGCAATAAGAGATGCGTACATATGGCTGTGTATGTTCCTTTGATGTGAAGGAAGGCATAGAAAAGAAGAGATGACTGTTTCACGGCGGTTGTGAGGCTTCTCTTTTCACCATTGTCATGTGTCTGTGCTTTGCTCCTGTAATGTAATAACAACCATTACCATTTTCCATAAAGTTTTTGCCTTTTCTAATTTATTCCTTTTCCTCTCTTCTTTAATCTTTTCATATTTTTCCCCTGCGAAAAAGTTTCCTTATCCTTTTGCTAATTGTAAAACTTACCCAAAAATAAAAATAAAAAATCCAATCTTGAGAGTTAACATTTGGATAAATATCAATTTGCTTGAACCAATTTATTCTAAAATAAATTCGCAAGTCTAATTAATTAATAAAATATCAAAATTTTACAGTTCATTTTATTTCATTTCACACTGAAAATTTATTTTCTAGTTTTTGTATTCTTACAGTGATTATAAATTTTATAGGATATAGTAGGTAAAAGTTCTGTATATGTATTTTTAAAAAATATTTGTAGGACGCAATGAAATATATTAACAGCTTGGATAAAAAAAAAAAAAAAGAAAAGAAAAGAAATATTTTAACACCAAAAGTTAAAGTATCCACTCCTTATTAAACTCAAAAATCAATTTGGAAGTAAAATATAAAAAAAGAAGCACCCAACCCAAAAGAACTAGAGCAAAGATAGCAAAGCAATGGATATTTCAAGAGACAAAATTTTCTCAAATCACTATCTACTAAGCATCTCCTTAGCATAATCCACAATATATATATATATATAACTTGGTAAAGATTGAATGGCTTGTGTAATCACTCCCTTTGAGGTCATTGTTGAACCACTTGTCTAGCTGTATATAATCACAACTGTCTTGCCAACTGACTCCCCATTCTGTATTAGCTTCTAGTTCCAATCACTTGTATTTGGACTTTGTGGCCTCAGGTTGGGCAGGGTGTCACATATTTTGACGCCAGTATAAAATTTTCAATATGGAAAATTATAACATAGACAATAAAAATTGTCCCTCCAATTAAGTCTGATAAACTGATACATATTGACTCTTCTTCTTCTTCTTCTTCTTGGAGTATTTACTGGGCAATCACACAGGGCTTGCCCTTCCCTATATATAGAGATGCAAAGGCAGAGAATTTCATATCAAACACCTTCATGGCTTCTTTACTGTTAACTCTTGGGCTTTTGATTTCTATCTTGGGAATAACAGGTACATATATATACTCGTATATTATATCTCTTAATAGTGTTGCTGAGAATTAATTTTAGTTTATGCAGGCTTAACTCAGGCTATTGAATTTGCTTGCCGATGCACAATCCATAGGTGTCTGTTATGGGAAGAACGGCAACAACTTACCTTCTGAGCCGGATTTTGTGAGTCTTTACAAAGCGAACAATATTGGAGGGATGAGAATTTATGATCCTGATCAACCTACACTTAATGCTCTTAGAGGATCAAACATACAAATCATCCTCGGTGTCCTCAACGACAAGCTTCAGTCCCTCACTGATGCATCCGCAACAGCAGCTTGGGTTCAAGACAACGTTGTTGCTTACGCGTCAGATGTGAAGTTCAAGTACATTGCTGTCGGAAATGAAGTACATCCTGGAGATGCAAGTGCACAGTATGTTGTACCAGCAATGCAGAACATTCAAAATGCAATAGCAGCAGCCAATTTGCAGGGCAAATTAAGGTTTCCACAGCAATAGACACTGCTTTGTTAGGAAATCCCTTCCTTTTAGTGACAGTGCAAGTTCATACACAGTCCCAATCATCAGATTCTTAGCCAGCAATGGGGTACCACTGCTTGCAAATTTGTACACATATTCTGGCTATGTCAACAGCCCACAAGACATTAGTCTTGAATATGCCCTGTTTACTTAACCTGGTGTCGTGGGACCACGACGGTCAATTCCAGTACCACAACCTCTTTGATGCATCGATGGATGCGCTTTACAGCCCCCTAGAGAAGGCCGGAGGTGGCAGTTTGCATGTGGTTGTATCGGAGAGCGGTTGGCCATCGGAGGGTAGCAGTGCAGCAACACCTGGTAATGAAGGCATGGGCGTATCCACTTGGGGGCAGTGGGAAGAGACTATATATATATATATATATATATTATCCTTGTACTAAATTTTTTTTCCACATAAATTATTATACCAAATATTTTATTAATAATTAACATAATTAATTAAATTTATATATTAATATAACGTATAAAATTAAGTTTATATAATTAATTATATAATTTTTACTATGTTCCTCAAATAATTATTGATAATTATATGTTATTTTTATATAATCATATAATTGTTAGTAATAATATAATTTTTAATATGTTACTCATATAACTGCTCACAGTTATATGTTATTTTTATGTTGTGTCATATAATTGATGACAATTTTACATTTTTTGCTATATTCTTTTATATAATTGCTAGAAGCTATATATCTTATTTCATATATAATTATAGAATTTCAAACAACTATATATTATTTCTCATATATTATTATATAATTATTAACATTTTAATTGTTAATAATAAATATAATATAATAAAATATTAATCGGGTCTCATATATTGAAATTGATGTTAATTACAGTGTAAAATATATTACAAAATGTAATTAAAATTTTATTGATGTAGCAGTGAGAACTACACTTTATTCCATTGAAATTAGCTCTTGAATTAGTCCCTAATGCATACACTTGCTATAAGACCTTGATTAGTCATGTGACGCAGGACTCCTAGGAGGTCAGGAGCTATGGAAACATTCTTGTTTGCAATGTTCGATGAAAATCTCAAAGAAGAAGGGATTGAGCAACATTTTGGTCTCTTTCTCCTTGATAAACAGAACAAATATCGAATCTTTTTGGCTAAAGCAACATGATTACTGGAGTTGCAATATTATGCTTAAGGATCAATATTAAATGTGACCGTATATGTATTATCTATCAAACTTACGAAAAATAAAATGAATATGTATGTACTTTTTAGTAATATTTTAATTAAAAAAGAGGGTTTTTTAAATATTTAAATTAAATAAATTAAAGCTTGGCCATTGATTTTATTTTAACAAAACACATTTTGGGCCCTTAAAATTTCAACTTTATTTGATTGAGCCCCTCTATTGAATTTTCGTTTTATTTAGATCCTTTTTAACTTTACATTTATTTAACATTAATGACTATTAGAAAAAAATTGCTGAGTTTTTTTCCATTTATTCTGTTAAATCCTTAAAATCCTCAATATTATCAAAAATTCAATGCCAAATTAGGGCATAATCAAATCAGAATTAAATTAAAGGGCTCAATAAAATAAATAAAGATGTTGAAGGATAAAAAATGCATTTTACTATTTAGTTTGTCATGCATTGGACCATGTCATATGGCACGATAATGCTGCATCTTTTCTTTTTCTTATTTTTATTTTATTATTTTATTTAGTAATTTGATCGTGTTAGGAAAAAAAGAATGGAGGACAATGTGATTTTGATTTACTAAATCACTACCGCAAAAACATTTTTCTCCATTTATTTGAATTTGCATGACATTAATTTTCATATTAAACTTTTTTTAACTAATTTACTACGCATTCATATATTATTCATTTGTTTAATGATATATAAGAAATCTGTCTAAAGTTGGGAACATATATATATATATATATTGGAAGTAAACTAATTAACAAAAATTTGAGCCCATGAGGTGCCATTCATGATCGAAGTCAGCTAGCTTGACACAAAAATCGTTCAGGAAGCCAGCAAAGGTTCTGGTTTCCTCAAGACTATTGCAGACGTTAAGCCAACGAAAGGTGAGATCAGCCTTGGATTCTTTCTCCCTTGAGGTTTATTATGGAAAGAAGTGGAAGTTATATCGCATACTTTGAAGAAAAGGAGATGTTTGGGCTGTTTACAGAGAAAATGGTCCAAAGAGTACTATAGCCAAAATACCGAGGATGCTGAGATGCAACGATATATCATAGTGGAGGTGCTTGACGATTATGATGGAAAAGGCGATGTACTTCTCTTCTTGCTAAGGTTACAGGTTTCAACACATTTTCTAAGATGTGGTTGATATTAGTTTACAAGACGATGATGTGCTATACTGAATTTATTTAAGAGTTTCTCGTAACAAATATATATGGCTTCTTTTGTCAAGTCCCAAATCATCAGCTTACTGCCGAAGAAGCTCGTATGCATAATGTTCTGGAGGGATCGATCTAGAGGAAATTAGATCTAACAATTTTTCCTTGGAGACGTGTACTTACTGTGTAAGAAGCTCATAAATCATAATCAAAATGCGCTTAGACCTTTTGTTTTCCCTTAGCAATATTTTGCAAATATTTCCGTCTTTTCTTGTAAGCATTGAATGGATCCTCTATTCACCTACATTTTCTGGTAGTGAGCAAGAGTTAGCTAAGATTCAGTGCCTAATTGATGGGAAGAAATCCATATGATAAGATTCAGGGCCTAATTGATGGGAAGAAATCGATATTACCATTACAGATCATACCTATAGGGTAGGCTTTGGCTATACTAATTAAATGCTTACCATCAATAGACAAAAGTCATGGGTCATAGCCTATATTGTCTTTTTTTTTAAACATCACAAACGGAAAATAAGTAACTCTAGACTGATCGTTCCTCAACCAATAGAAAATATATTTTCTTGATATAGGTAAAAAAATTACAAGAAAGTTAAGTTAATGCAGAACATATTAGAAGATTTAAATTTTAACAAGAAAAGCATAATATTACAAATGTTTGAGCTTGCAGCTCTATAGTAGAAAATGGGAATTTTCTTTCTCTCTATTTTCTCAACTTTTCAGCCAACAGTGCATTATAATCCTCTCTCAGGTTGTTATATTTCACAGTCAAGCTCTTGAAAAATTCCATCTTCTCCTTTGAAACTTCGTTCCTCTTCTTCTCCAAGTGAAGTTTCACTGTTTCTATTTCAGTTTTCAGTTCTTGAATCTTTAGCATCTTCTCCTCGTGCTGTTTTTGCAGTGTTTCCAACTCTGACGGCTTCTTGTCTTTATTTCCAAAATTTCATGAAAATTTAAACATACAACTTGTAATTAGCTCAGACTTATGCTTTTATCAACCATAGTGCTGTATTAATTAATTAAACTTCATTGCAACGTTAAAAAGAAAAATGAAAAATGAAAATCTGATTTTCATGATAATTTTGTGGCTTTTCTCTAAAAAAATTACATATCATACATATGATGTTAAAAGTTTTTTTTTTCTTCTCATAAAAATAAATTTCACTCAAATTAAGAAAACTTAAACTTTATAACATATGATAAACTTTGGTAGCTAATAATTTCATATCATTGAATATATCCTCGGGGGTGGAAAAAAGCTTAAATATATGAACTGAAAAACATATATGAGGTACCTGATGAACTGTAGGAACTGCAGCCTTCCATTCTCTAAAGTTGTCTGACGAAGGAACAAAGAAGAGAACCATAATTTCTTGCATGATTTGATCATTCAGTTTACAATATTGGACATATTAATTTATTACAAGATCAAGTTAATTTCGTATATTTTTCTAATATAAGTACTCATGATTATCTAACTAATTAATAACTATAAGCAGAATTAGGAGATCAAGTCATGGAAGTAAGAGTTAATGAACGAACTCTAATATTTGTTTTTCAAAGGGAAATGGAGCAAGAGATCAGTCATATAAAAGAAATTCATTTATGATGGGAAAAGATACAACTTCCTCTTATTATTTCCCAATAGAGTATCATAATAGTGCAAGCAAAATTCAAGAAATCCGAAATTTTGCACCTAAAGTCTTGCCATTTTTAAATTCATGAATGAAAAAGAAAAAGAAAAATCTGAAAATTAAACGGAGATCACACAGATATTAATAAGAGTACTGGCCCAATCCACGAGGCTAGCTAGCCTCCACTTGGAACCATCATATATATTCAACAAATGGAGACAAGTAATTAATAAAGGCAAGAAAATTGCATGCATGCTTATAGAGAGAGAAAAATAAGAGCAAGAGCTTGAAGAAACTTAACAAAACAAAGACTAACCTTAATTGGTTTCTTGATTTGCTTGGGGTTGTTCTTTGTCAATGTGACCCCTGGAAGAAACATATTATATAGAAGCAAAATCATGCAAGTAGGTGTGAAAGATGGATGAGAATAAGCCTGCAAAAACCCAACAAGAGATCTGACAAGGGCAGCATCTTGATCTTCCTTTGATGGAAAAAAAAAATCCGATCGTTAGGAAGGTGCAGACGATTTTGTTGGGTCATTGATGTGAAATCATCCCCATATCACACGCCCTTTATGGGGGTTTGAAGTACTATCAAGAATCAGAATATATTAGTGCTTGATTGTAAGAAACATAGGCGCATACGTTTTTATGGCAGCTGATGATCTCATACTAGATATGGCAACATTACCCATAACAATAAAAAAATATCTTTTGCTCCATCCTCAACCCAAAGGATTCTTGCTCTGCCAATTTTGACTTGTACATGTCGTATAATATATTTATTATTTGAAAATTTATTTCTTTTTTTTTCAAAAAAAAAATATTATAAAAAAAATCCTAACATTAACTGTTCTTTTATTTAAAACCTTATTTTTCTTCTTTATAATTTCAATCAAACTTTTATAATCCCTTTCGATTCAAATATTAATTAGATTTCCATTCAAAAAGAAATTTTGATGTAATTAAATATAATGTTGAGACTCACATTTCATAACTTTTCTCCCTCTTCTTCACCTCTCTCTCCATTTTCTTCTCAATTCTTTTTTTCACCTGTAATATACCATGAAAATATATGTCCCAATAATACGTCCATGAGTCTAAAATGTAGATTCAACAGCATATTCAAATTAGATTTCTATATATGCATATATAAATGAAAAAACTAACAAAAGTTTTGAATTGAAAAAAAAAATGAAAAGACCATGTTTCAAATTGTAAAAAAAAATAACAATTTATTTGAAAGAGTAAGCAAATGATAGAGTTAATTTTGAAATTCCCTCTTTTTGTGGGTACATTTGAATCTTGAAAGTTTAGCGAGGCATTAAGCTTCAAACTTCTAATCTTCCATGTTACAAAGCAAATCCACTCTATCATGAATCTCCTACATTATTGGACTTAAAATTATTTTTTGCTAAAATAAATCAGCTTAACATATCTAATAGAGGGATCCACATCGTACTTTTCCATCCCCTATGAGATGGAAACGGAACGGCAAAATCTGTGCCACCCCATTGTGTAGACCAGAAAAATGAACTTAAAATGGCACTGAAAACTGGGAAAGCAACGCACTCATAGGAGATTGATTTGGGTTTGATAATGGAGAATAATTTTAGACCCTGTAAAAGAGAATGGGCTCTCTTTTTTAGAGCAGTACGTGTGATAGTCTCTGGCTAGTAAGATATGGTTTTGGACATTATTGGGCTGTACCCTTTGATCTATAATGATAAGGTATGATGCTTTGGCTGTCTAATAAAAAAGGGCAAAACTTCAATTTTAATAATAAAAATTTAGTTTTATTCCAAATTTTGAAAGATGTCTTGTCCAAAATTGATTGGATAGGAGGAGACACTTAGTGCATTGTGTCAGATGGGCTCAAGTCGTCGGCTTGCAGCTTCCATTCTTCAACCTCATCACTGCCTAACTTGGACTTAACCCACCTTCTCATTTTACTCATTCTTTCTTTTTTTCTTAAAAAAAAAAAATTGTGTCAAATATTTTACACTATTCAAGAAATAAACGGCACACTACTTTATGATAATTAGTTGTTTAATGTAATCAAACTGAGGTGACTTTATGTGTCTAAATGAGCAAACTTTTCATGAAATGGTAAAACTATTCATTGTCGGATTCTGACAAACGTGGTTTAAAATTTTTTCCTACATATTAAACACATTCCTTAAATAGTGTAGAATAACTTTAACGACTTAGTAATAGAAATAGCATATTATTTCAATTAGGCCGAGCTGAATCTGAATTTCGATCACTAATCTTGAAATCCATCACTCAAAGATCAGATTCTTAGGAGTTCAAGCTGAAATTTTACATAAAAATTCATTTCCAGATTTGAAAATAAAAATGCCGAAGGATACTCAACCCCACGGATTAGCTGTATGAAATGATTATTAACATGTAGTTTCTTTTTATGGTGTCTTCTATGCATATTAGGTCAAAGCGTATCTCAAATCAAACATAATCCTCTCAGCATAAATATTCAGGAAAAAAAAAGTCCCTTGAAATTTTAATTTTTTGAAAAACCATAAATATATATTCATATAAAAACCTTCTTATTTTGCTGTTTTTAAACATTTTTAACCAACATGATTGTATTCTTTTAATTCATGTCTCACCACATCAATATCGATTAATATCACACCATCTAAAAGTGTTTTAAAAGCAACAAAATAAATAAATTTAAATATTTATATAATTTTTCAAAAAATTGAAGTGACTCAATAACTTTCTGGCTATGTAATAAAACATTCAACCGTAAGAATAAATGTTACCGTTATTGATGAATAAATAATCGTTGTTGATTATTGGACTAGAGAATAACAAATCATATTATAAACAATTGAAATAAGAACATGATGTGTTTCAAAATTGTTTAAATTTTGTAGGACCCTGAAATTAATTAGCTAAACGAACCATGTAAGTGTTTGAGCACAATTTTCTGATTGAAGAAGCAATCAAGAAGGTCCCGAAGATTTCTGTGAGAAGCTCCTTAAATATTTATTTATTTTTAGCTGGAAACTGGAAAAACTTTCAGTCCCTTCTCTTGTTTGCCATATTTGATTCCGAAGCTTAAACTTAATTCATTGCCATAATGTTCAGTTTTAATGTTTATATTAAAAAAATTCTTCATAAAATGCATTTAAATAAAAAATGGAAATAAGAAAAGGCAAAACACATTTTTTGGGTTCATTGTCTTCCTGTAAATCCCTAAGCAATTAAATAAAATAATATTTATTATTTTGAACACACCTTGATTCCTTGAACTATCTATTTGCTTCAATTTTAAACCGAATGATTAATGTATAAAAACCGAAATAACATAAGAGAAAATCAGGGACTCAAGTAGAAAAACAATGTTGAATTTTGAGGACCCAAAGATGTATTTTTCCTAATATAAGTATGGATAGAGATCTTAGCTAGACAGGCAGAGTTGCATATATGATAGCAAAACGACAATCTCTGCCTTACAATACTACAAATCTTTTATGATAACGAGAGAAGAATACAAGATTAACCTTATTAAGGTCCTTGTCAACGTTAATCATATGCAGAATCATACAAAAAAGAGATTAAATTTTGACAGCAGAATAAAAATGTAAAAAGGAAAAAGGAAAAAGGAAAATAAATTATGATTGTACCAAAATGGCCTTTCACATGAGACATCTCAAACATAGAACAGTCAATGCAATCTAAATGACAAGAGATCTGTTTTAACCATATAACCATGATAAAGACTAGAGTGTCAAACATGGTGGCCCATCTACATCTGCACAAGTAGGAGAAATACTTACAAACAAAATCCAAGAATGATTTTATCAGGGAAAAGGAGTGGGATTAGAGAGGACAAAGTACGCAATCATGGAGAATTAATTAGCTTTGATACAAGTCAATATAATTGGAAACCCAAAATTTGCTGTCATGAACAAATTCTTTTGTAACAAAACATGTCCCAAAACAAATTATACATATATTAGTTGCACCAATGAGGATAAACCCTTTTTGGTTTATTTGATGCCTACAGTGTTTAAATAACTAGATCTCTCTCTCTCTCTCTCTCTCTCTCTCTCTCTCTCTCTATATATATATATATATATAATAAACCAAAAGGGGTCATATAAGGAGAGATAAAAAAGAGTTGAAGTGTATCCACTATCCAGCTACAAATGCTGCACATGCAGAACTCCCACAAATTAAATAGAAAACAGAGAAACAGGGGCATCTAGCATCAATATACCAAAGATTCAAAACAAACATTTCAACAAACAGAAACGAAAAGGAGTGTGATACCCTGGTACACCATCTTTATATAATGTCAGCACCCATGTGACAAGAGTGGCCCTTTCCCCGCATGTGGACCTAAACAAATAAAATGAGACAAAAAAGTCCCTTAAAAGTATATGCCTTGATCATATAAAAGAAATATCCCATTTCACCTCTTAACTTTTTTCTCATCCTATGTCAACTTTTTTACTTTACCTGTTTGATTATTCCAACGAGGATAATTTAATTCTGATAACAACTACACAGACAAACTAAATTGGTTTAAAATCGAGAGAGAGAGAGAAGATATTTTAACTCTAAACTTCCTTGGTCTTTGACTATGCAAGGCAGAAAATTGGAATCTAAAATCTTGATTTCACATACTACCTCCTGTAATTTCTTACAAGGATGGTAAAACAAAAGACGTATACTGCACATTGTAACAAGAGTCACATTCTTTAGTTCTAATTCAGTTTGTGGTCCACGACAGCCTACAAAAAAGCAAGAAGTAACAAAAAGAAAATCCTACTAAAATTAGTTCATCTGTCCATTATGTATGTAATATGCTTTTCCTGTTACTAGTATCGTATTGCTGGTGGTGATGATGGCAATCTTGCTGAGATATTCTCTACAGATCTACCATTTGTTGCAGGTATAATTTCGCTATACATCTACAGGACCGTCCTTTTATGTGCTCTATTTTTCTGCATAGATGAACAAAAACAAGCCAACATTATAACAAATTATTTGATTTGACAATGGTAGGTGTGCAAAACGAAAACCCAAGAAGAGCAATACTCTCTTACCCTAGCAAAGTCGATCTGTTTCGCCAAGCTAACCTTTATGACCTACATAACACTAGCTTGGAGTCCAACACAGAAAAATGTACATATATCAGAAAAAACAATCGTATCTATCAGATTTAACCACCTATTCCAGAAATTATATGAAGTTAAAAATAGAAAATCAAAGCAAGAAAGCACCTTCACATTTTGAACATTATTTATGAGAAGCCATATCGCTAGAAGAAGTTGTGGGCACTGACGCACTGATTTCAGAAGATGAAGCAGCATAGGACTTGGTGCTTTCTTTAACTTCTGCCAAACCAGGGGAGAAGTCACATTGATTCCCCAATGACTTTCTAGGAGAAGCAAAAGGGCTATCAGGAAGACCATGCCCTACCAAGCTTCCACAACTATTAAGA
This sequence comes from Triadica sebifera, assembly GCA_023653625.1. Classification (NCBI taxonomy): domain Eukaryota; kingdom Viridiplantae; phylum Streptophyta; class Magnoliopsida; order Malpighiales; family Euphorbiaceae; genus Triadica; species Triadica sebifera. The sequence goes on from CM042906.1 coordinate 28,816,449, forward strand.
ATTAACAAGAAAAGGAGAAAAATTTAAAAGAGATAAGGAAGGAAAACAAAAAATCCATAAATCTACAGAAGCTTACAACTGGCAGTAAAGAATAATCAGTGAAGGCATCCGGTTAACAGAACTTTTAGGACTTTGAATTTCATACCGTTCATTGGCACCACGTCCTTCAAGATTGGAGCTCTCCACCTTTCCATTGCTCTGAATGCAAGCTGCATTTCCATCATGCTGAAGATTCTGGTCACCAACAGTAATAGTGGAGGCAATGGTGATGGCTGAGCTATCACCCTTGTCTGCCATGGAAGAATGCAAATTAACCAAAGCAAAGCTTCGCTATCTTTACAATAAAACCAAGGTGTATTAAACAACCATTCAGTAGCCAACCTTCTAAAACATTCCAATTCTTGACATCATAAGTAAGACTTAAATTGTTATCTACAGGAGCATAAGGGGACGGGGAAATTGGTGAACCAGCAGACAGACTACGGTGGTGATGATGAACAAAATCCCCCCTCAAATCAGGGAGTTGCAGATTAATCAACCTCCTCCCTTGGAGTTCAATTGCTTGCTGCAGCTCGGCCTGCTGCTCCAACTTTCTTCTCAGCATCACCTCCTGAGTATTGTATAGCATTCTCGCACCTGCAGATAGAAAATAAAATTTCAGCGCAAAACTGTCACTGTTCTACATGATTTTGAAATGAACAAAATGGGACAAAATAATTTCCATACACTTCCTAGATACTAAGGAAAATATATGCTCATTTTTAATTTTACTTACCAAGATGAAGATCATATAGCTCTCTAGGATCAAGCCCAGAAGGGCTCGAACAGGGTGAAAGATTCCCCCTATCCATTAATTGCTGCTGTAGATGTTGTTGCCTCCTGCTGTTGCATTAACAATTAAAAGAACACTTCCGAATGGGGCAAGAAATAAGGGGAAAAAAACAACATATCGAAGATGTCATACTTGTTCGCAACTTTTCCTTTTTCCTTGTAAGGCTTTACAAGCACACGTGAATCACATATAAAATGAGGATTCCCCCTCGATAATATAAGCTTCACAGTCTCTGGGTGCACAAAAGTAACAAATCCAAACATGCGCTTCTGCTGATATGGAATCCTGACATCTTGAACTGGTCCAAAAGTGCTTCAAGACATAAAGAAACTATCATCCAAAAGTGCTTCAAGACACAAAGAAACTATCTTAATTATATTACTCAATTCATGGACTCTATGGAAGAGAAGAATATAACACAAAAGATATCACATCTTCCTAAACTCACATTTTAATGAATTACTAAAGCCGAAAGCCCTTCAAAAGCACAAGCAACATTAATATTACTATTTTCAGCCTTTGCTTTCTGCAGAACAGGTAAACTCACTCATGATTCCATTCCTTCAAACTCAAGAAGCAACACCATAAACGAACCCTAGGAATGCAATCTTAAAATTCTTACCCCCATGAGTTAGGCTAATTCTGCAATGCTTATAAAATATATGCAATCTTCAGCATTAGGTATGTTAAAAAAATTATTGCAGCCTCTTGCAATCTCTAACTTTCTGCATTTCATTTTCTCCCTTCAAGTAGCCTGATAGTTTTGGTTTCAAATAAACTAAACTCTGTTACCCATCCATTCCCAATCACCAGAACACAAGTAACTCAGCTGCATAGTATTCCAGCAAGGCCATATGCCGTTAGCAGCAATTAAACATGATAGACAAGAGTAACAAGAATTAGGAAAAGTTCTTGGAGAAAGCTAGTAAATGCACAATCAATAATACAGCTGACATTGCCTAGCACATTCTGAGATAACACAAGGTACAGGGCATATTTGGAAATTTAGCCATATCCTCAAGAGAACACCAGTCAAAAAGCGTCATTTTCCACAGCACATTTACATACAGTGGTACTTATACACAGCAAGGTGACATTAATCCTAAAAGGATCAAATACCCACAAAACATAGGGAAACGCCTCTATAATGCTCCTTCCAGAAAAACTGAAGTAAATTATGGAACATCCACTACAATACCAAGTTGATGATGCCTACATTCACACTGATGCTGTGTGTTGAGATGCAAGACCTGATAGATACTGCTATAATCCAAAAAAGAATATTCATATTGTTGCCTCTTCAATACATCCAGATAATCCAGATAATCCCATAATAAGGTGCCCATAAGGCTAATTAAAGCATCATGGAAGCATTCGTTAAACTTTAAATGCCAAGCCCTCATTCATTGGAAAAATAAATATTACAGGTTAAAGGCATCCATTCACTCACTCTCCAGAGGAATGCATTAAGGCCTTGAAGGCAATGGAGGAAATTTAAACCCTCAATTAGTTCAAGACAGCTGCATAGAGGCTGCCATTGTTCTAAACTGCAATTGTAAAAATTTTCACAATAGATACTGTAGAGATTCTAAACCCCCTCTTTAGCCAAAACATATCATCATTTTGCACATGTCCTAATCCTAAACTAAAACTGCAGCAATTACCTGAAATAATTTGAGACATCTTCATCTTTGAAAGTGCTGTCAGCTGGGAATGTTAAATAGATCTGCCTGGAAGCAGAGTTTGCCTTTTCTTCCATTGCCATTGCTAAAAAGTCATTCCTTTCAGGATGAAACTGCCCAAATTTGAGAATTTCATCGCCCATCAGAACAGATGCTGCCTCCATCCTGAAATGCATCAAAATGCCAAATACACCATTAACCAATCCACCAGAAAATTCCAAAAGAAAGCAAAAATTCAAAAATTAAGGCCCTCAAATTGTTCTGAAGAAACTTGTGCTGATTCATATAACGTGAATTGTCCTTTTAGACTGGAATAAGATCCAAATAGCATCAAGTCAGCACAAAATGAATGCCTGGATTCTTGAAGAAAAAAAAAATCAATATAGACATCTCCAAGCTTAACGTTCTTTGTGTGAGTGAATCTATTGCATAATATATAGCATTGTCAGTTGAGGATTAAGTCACATTGTCATTAATACGATACCGACAGCAACCCAAAACAAGATGCCATAGAGTGGGAAGAAATGAGAAAAAAACCGTATATTTAGTGGTAACAAAGAGGTTAATGCAAGACAAGCTGATGTAGTAAGTTAAGCACGTAATAAAGAGGTCAATGCAAGCCCCAAAGTGCTACACTGAGACCATAATACCAACTAAATAGTAAATACCAAGAACAATCATCCCCCACACCGGAGCAAACTCAAATAACAAATAGGTTCACAAAACCAACCAAAACCATCAGATAAATGCCCAAACCAAAATGAAATATACGGCGTACATTAGAGAGTCTCCCAGCATAGAAATGAGAGATTCCTGCCGACAAATTGAAAAAAAAAAAGTTGCAAAAGGGCGAAATAGTGAAGGGAGAAAAGTGCTAAAAGGAAAATGGATAATCTCCCCAAAATACCTCCCAGAGTCGCTCTCTTGTTGCAATAGAAAATTCATGTACTTGTTGTAGGCTAATCTTTGCTGTTGCACAGATTTCATTCTCATCATTTCTTCATGCTGTTGTAGATAAAGACCCTCCATTTCCCTCGGTGAACCCGTGAGGACTCCACCAGCAGAAGTAACCTCGGGAATATTATCACCACCAAAACCACCATGAACAAACTTACAATTGTCCCCATTCTTGCAAAACCCCCTAGCAAAGTACATACATGGCCTAAAACCATGTCCAAAGCCCCCATCTTCAGCACCAAAGCACACATCACTCTCGGAGAATCTCCTTCTATGGAGATGGGTATCCACATTATCCATATTAAATCCACCGAATTGAACCCTTGGGTCCAAAATTTCTTCACTTCGTGGAGGGAAATCATTAAGAAAAGAAAAATATTCGTCTAATTGATACTCATTAATTAAATCACTACTGTTATTGCTTCCATCTCCACTCCCATTACCACCACTGGAAGGAGATGGGGACACCAAAGCAGAACCAGCACGAATGTTATCATAAGACAAAAAAGGGCTCGACTTTGGGCTTGCGGAAGTAGTACCATTACTGTTTGCCATTATCCCTGAAGCTGGCCAAGAAGGTGGAGATGGGTTTTTGGCAAAATCAACAAAAGAAGTAACTCTAGGAGAAGACTGCGAAAATGGGTTGTGATTGTTCCCGGGTCTTGAAATAGGATTTAGAGGCGAAGGAGAGGAGAGTGCAGAAGGAGTATATAAAACGTTCGGTGAAAGTCCTAAATGGGTTTTCGCTTTGAGAATCACGTTAAGCAAAAGGGAATCAGAGGCGAGAGCTAAAGACAACAAATCGTTGTCACTGTGGCCTTGTATAAGGATGTAACCCATGATTTTGGAGGCGTTTTCCGGGTCAATATTCTTGATCTTTGACAGCAGTATATTTGTTGCTTCATAAGTATCCATGGCGGTTCTGGTTTTTCAAAGGAGAACACAGAGAAAGAAAGGAGAGAGACAGAGAGAGAGAGAGTGTCTGTGTGCGTGTGTCTGTAGTTAGCGCTTCACTGCTATGAAAGCTACGAGTATATTAAGCCCAAGTAGAGAAATTGATTTTAGAGGTAGGGTTTTGAAGTGAAACAAGCGGGCTCCCAGAGTGAAGAACTTCTTCTCCCTGTCCTTGTTTTTTTGGGTTCTCTGTGTCTATTCATCAACAGTGGTAGTTGGTCCACAGTAGTCCATCCCATTACGCACTGTTTGGTTAAACAATTGGGTGAGGAAAGAAAAGAAAAATTAGGAAAGCAGATGTGTTTTTCATCTAATTTTTAATTTTATATTCTTTGGATAAAGAGATGCCGACCCGACCCGACCCAAATAATAATTATTTTCCTTTTTTTTTTAAAACCTAAACAATTAAACAATGAGAACAGCAATAAAAATGATGAAATCTCTACATTTTTCATTTTAGAGAATTAGCTCAGCAGTGTATTTTTATTTCAAAATTATAAAATTTTATGTTCAAAATTCTAATTGAATTATTCTGATGTTAAGTCAATTAAAAAAATAAATTATTCAAATAAGACATTTATTTTAAATTGACAAATTTAAATTTATTTTACAGAGTTTGGATTGAAATTCAAATTTTTAACAATATATTTTAAAGTTTTTTTATTATTGATAATTTGCTTATGTTTTTCGTTTTTTCCAAGTTAATAAGATTCCAATTAATTAGTGGAAAATATATTAAAAAAATTCATCTACTTATCATGTCCTTGAGGTTTTGTTTGGAAAATTTTTTTCTAGAGGAAAATTTTTTTTATTTTATTTTTTTCTTTTCTATCGTATTTGGCAATTTTTTTTGAAAAAGAAAAAAAAATTATCTTTTCCATTTATTTTTTGTTATATTTTAAATTAAAATAATATAAATAAAATAATAAGAGAGATAAAAAAAAATTAAGAATTTATTTTTTTATTTGAATAATTTTGTTACGAGAAGAAAAAAATTATATTATTACATATTTATTATTTTTCATATTATTTTATAAAATAATAATTTTTTATTATAATTATCAATGAATAAAATTATAGTGATAGTAACTTTTTTAATTCAATTTGTCCTATTTTCTAGGAAATAAAAAATAAATATTATTTTATTTTTTTCTTTTTCAAATAAAGTAATATAAAAATATCTTATTATTTTATTTCAAATATTTTTTTCACTTTTTTAAATATAATAAAATAAAAATTAATTCTTTATTTTACCTATTTTTTCTGATTTTATCTGCGCTCCCAAGGCTAAGGACAAGGCTCTCCCTTATTTTCTTTTAGATTTGAACTCAATTATTTTTTTCAACTTGCCAAACAGGTTGTTAGGCGCACAAAACATTTATTACGACTCGCATTTTTGATTGATTGAATGATAGATTCTCTCTCGAAAAAGCTGAAGGCGCAATTTCAACTTTAATTTTGGTTTTCGAAGACTGTAAGATTTTTAGTAAGAAATTCATACTACTCATAAATAAAAATTTCATAAAAAAATAAAAGAATATTTATTTTAAATATATACAATTTGCAAAATTATTATTAAATCAAAAGGTTTATGCTAATTTAGTCTGAAAATTAATTTTAGGACAAATTTATTTATGTGAAAAAAATCAAAAATCAAATTGATGTTTTATCGGTCTCTAAAGATATTTCATCCGTTTACTTCAAATATTTATTTTGTAAATTTTTTATTTCACTTCAAATATTCATTTTAGAATCAAAAGAATATTTAATGCATATTTTTCTACTTTTATCTGTATTTATTTGACTTATATATGTTTTTTTAAGTAATTTATGAGAGGGTATTGAAATAAGAAATTGATGAAATTTTGTATATTTTTTGAATTCATTCTAAAAAGTAAAAAAAAAACCATTTGAAATTGAACAGAAAGAGCATGTGAATTTAATATCATAGCAAAACGCAATGAATATAATTCAGGAATTTTTGCAAGCTATCTAATGATTAATTTTTTTATATAAATTTGCAATCTTATTTTCGATTACTTCAAAATTTGTGTTTTGTAATTGTGGTAAATGTGTCAGTGAATAAAACTGCTATATAGAAAATAAGTAATTTATAATGAAATAAAAATAAAAAAATGAAATATTAATTATGAAAGCTCTTGAATAAAATAAAACATTAGTTTTCTGCTTGGAATGGGATTTGTCTTTTTTCATTAATTAGGAAAAGTATTGAGAAATTGGAAGAGTCAAATAATCCCCCCTCAATAATGAAAAAGCAAAAAAATATTGAAAATGACACAAGTGAGATCTTTTTTTTTTTTCTTTCTCTTCAAGAAAAATCGAAATCTAATACATAGATAATGTTGGCAGAATAGCAGCATAAAATAATTTCCAATTATTTTTTTCATTAATTTTGGGAAAATTTAAAAAAAAAAGGGTTTAAGTGGAAATTGTGGAGACCAGCTGAGGTTGTTCACAATTCAAGCAAAGGTAATAAAACCTTAGAGAAATAGTCAAAACCAATGACAAATGACGTTTTCTTTGCCAATTATCAATCATTGGTAAAATTAAAATTTGAGATAAATGATTTATCCGAGCGTAAATTTAAATTATTAAATAATTATAAAAATATAAAAAATAAGTTATTAGTACTAAATTTGGCAATTAGGTTGAGGTGGGAGTGATTTTCTAGTTTATTTTTTTATTAAATTATTAACTCTAGGAGTTTTTTTTTTAATTTCCTAATTTTGAATTTTCAGACTTTTATCCATTATTCAAAACGCATATAATACATAACAATTTTCTCTTAAAAATAAACCCTCGATAGGATAAAAAATAAATAAATGTTTAGTTGAGGAGTTAAATTTAACAATTTTAACAAGTTAAGGACCAAAAAATATATATTCTGTACTTACTATGCAAACAGAACCAGGGTATTATTATTATTATTTATTTATTTACTCTCCTATTAATATTATTATTATATCTAATAGAGTGCACATTCTGTACTGTAAAGCTGACTAACTTCCTCCTTCTGCGTTGGGTGATGTAATCTTATAAAGATCACACACACAAATCACAATCTATTATTATTCAGTTTTTCTAATTTTCAGGAATCTTGGTGTGTTACCAGCTAGAAATTGGACTTTTTGCTGTGCATAATCTTGACCGTTAAATGCGTGTGACTCTGAGATGTAGTTGGGTTAAATGGTGCTGATTTGTTGGGTGTGTACGCTTTAGTTTGAGGATATCATAAACCGTCATTCAATTTTAGGTCAAAATATACCCCCATCACCTTCCTCCGCTGATTTCCCCAGTGGTTAGTCACTGCCAGTCTGCCACAGAGTTATTTTTGTAAACTTAACTTCCAATTACTCTAATGAGCTTCCATTTTCTCAGGATGAAGTGTAATTTTTATTTTATTTTTTCTAACACAGAGATTTCTTACCAAAAAGGAAAATAAGCAGAACCAAGCAATCCACACTGTCTTTATATATTCCATACATAGATATGATTTTGTATAATGATTACCAACACCACCAAAAATTGAAAATTCCACATGCCCACAAAAATTTTAAGACTTTCTTTTTATTATTTTTATATCTCATGATTTTGCATGTTTTGTCTCTGAAAATAATAAGAAGTTCAAATATTTATCTTATTTGAAAAATTAATGTGAGCAGGCATACATCCTCTTTAATATCTTTATCCACATTAGAACAGATTGATAACAGATGAGAAACATAAAATTTTAATAACACTGATGGATTTTGTTTCTAAAAAAAATTAAATGAAAGAAAATGTTTATCTTAGCTATATTATATATACTATTTATTTTAAAGAGTAATTCTGCAAAAATGATTTTAAATAAATTTTTTATCTCTAAAACTTAGAATAAATAGTGAGTTTGATTCTCTATATCTAAAAAATTAAGTTTTACTCATTATTTTAATAATAATTAATGCACATATACTTTTTATTGGTGTGTATCTCTAAAAAAATATTTTTCTTTTTTTATAATAAAAGTCGTTTACTTTTTTTATATATAAATATTAATTTGTATAAGATAAAATAAAATATAAAATATAAATATAAAAAGTCTATTAAATTTAAAAAACAAATTTTACTCTTTTTATTTATAGATGTTCAAATATACTATTTATTCTACTAAAAATACTTTTTAAAATAAATAGCACTATTAAAAATAATATAATATTTAAATTGAAATAATTGATACAAGTCTCTTTTCCTTTAATATGTATATATATGAAAATAATATTAATAATGAAAAATTCAAAGTACAAGTCTCATCCTACTAAATAAAAGCAGCTGCATTGCATATGACTTTTTATCTCTTTTTAAAAAAAAAAAATTATTTTGAAAGGAAATGATGCATATTCAATCAGATTAAAGACCTTGAGGTAACACATTTAGTTTGTATTATGTATCTCAAATTATGAAATAATGTTAATTAACAAGTAGTAGACCATAAATACAATTTGATGACCAAAACTTTTGAACATAAAATAAAAACATTCCATAATGATTGAGAGAGGTCACAATCATAAAAGAGTAAGTAGGCATCATGGCTCAATTAAGAAATGGTTGTGTCATTATTATTATTATTATTATTATTATTATTATTATTATTATTGCTTTTCATAAAAGCCAATTTTTTTTTTTTAATACATTTCTTTATGATGTTCCTATGCCATTTTTAGTGTTTAACAACTAAGCATCAGCCATAAATTATGACACACTACTTTTATTCAAATACTTTTCTCATTGACATGCATATCATTCATACTTTTTTATTTATTTTAATTCTAAATTATAATTTATTTTTTAACAATATAATTAAATTAATTTTATAATATATTTATATTTAATATGCCTTATTATCAATAAATTTAAACTTTCATTCCTTAATTTTTTTTTAATAATGTCACTAATTAATTAATTAATTTCCAATGGAAAGAAAAATGGCACACTTGGAAAGCGAAGAATCTTTTTTTGTTTTTTTTGTTTTTAAATGACCATGCTTCTCTTTATTTTTAAAACATTTCAAAATATAAAATGTCATTTTACTTCGTATTTAATTCAATAATTTATTCCAACTGATATTTTTATTTTTGTTGTCATAAAATGTATGTACAACATGTATACAGGAAGGGGAATAGAGTTACTGACTTGCTTGCGAATGAGTCCCTGAAGTATTATTGTAGTGTTACTGCATTTAGGGAGTCACTGACTGAAATCGCTTATGATAATTTGTTTAGCATGTGGTGTGCTAGATTAGTGCCAAATAGTTTTCTCTTATTTGTAATAATAATTAAAAAAATGTACTTAGTATGAAGCTCTACTGCCTATTTCTTAATGATACAGTAACTAATTAAAGATTAATTTATAAATTTATAAGGATAAATCCACTTTCAAGTTTCAATTAAAGCTAATAATCCCTGATGCTGGTGTTTGATAGTGATAGGTACTTCTGCTAGTGCTAAACCCTGTCCACTATTATACACATTATTTAAAAAAATCCATATGAAACAACAATGAAATAGCCCAGAATTAAAGACAAATTGTAAATGTCATTAATGGGTAATGATTCTATAATATCACTAACTCCTTAATAGATTGTCAAATCTACGCACACAAAAAAGGGTTAAATGTTGTGATTTAGACATCTTACCTGACATACATTTTTACAATTGAGTACTTCAATTAAAATTTAATTCAATTAAGTCACTGAATCTCTATATTTATTTTTACTCTACTGAACCTTTATTTGACGGAGACAAATTAATTAAAATTTTTTGATTTAACAACGTGAAATAAAACATAAAAAGATCTATTGAGTACGTTTTCTAATCCCTCAAACTTCCAATTTTTGTTCAATACAACCCCTTGAGCTACAACAAACTTCAATCCAGAGGCTTGTTAGGAACCACATTGGAGACATGAGGGCTTTTTTTTTTCAATATGCGTAGAGGCAGCCAGCTGGTTAGCATGAGTTTGAGGGATGCAAAGATTTTGACATGCTAACCTCCTACAGAAGTGTTACAGCGAATAATGTAAGAAACCCATAAGAGACACTAATCCATCATAGAAACTGATATGGTGGTCCTGGTACAACTCTTCCCTGTTGGACAAAACATAGGCAACAAACATGTGCCCTAAACAGAAAAACCACCTAACAAGGCGGACAAAGGGTACAATTATGCAAATAAATTTTTGTATGGTAAAAAAATAATATTTCTTTTTATGCCCCAATATATCACCTGATTAATCCCCGCAACTACCTCATATGAGATAACAAAGCTCCATCTAAATTATTTTTGCAGACTTCGGGTAGAGGGGCCAGTTTTGTTAGCAGCAAGTCAGCAACCGGTGAACTTGTAAGCATATGTGGGAACCAGTATGATTTTAAGGCAAATCTTATAACATAAAAGGCACCACCCAGAAAAACAAAAAGAAAATTACTTAGGAAAAATATAAAAAATTTTATTTCTTAAAATCTTGAATGAGGTTAAAGAAGTGAAAAGGAAAGGAGTAAGTAAGTGGCGAGTGGTACCAAGATACCATTCATACATGCTGTCAGAAACCATGTGACAGAGTGGCCCTCACCCATCCATGTCCACCTAAAAGAAACCACAAAATGAGACAAAAAAGTCCACTAAAGCAGCCTTTAATCACATGAAAGAACAATCTTTACTTTACCCCATTTTTTTATTTTTTGGGAAAAAAAAAAGAAAAGAAAAACTATCATCTTTTCCATTTTGCCTGTTCTCATAATCTAGTGGATGACAGATACTGTAATAAAAACTTGGAAGGAAGTTAAAAAAAAATGCAAAGGAGACCGCTATTTTACCATCCACTTCAGTCATTCCACTACTTCACCCTTTTAGGTTCAATAGTAGTAGTTATACTTCTGCTACAATTCTAATAAACATGTTGGGGATCTATTTTCTGTACACATAATGACATGGAAGTATTCTTCATCATACAGAACCTGATTTTCTTCCTTTTCATCTCACAAGAAAGGAGGATGGTGAAAACAAGTAAAAAGAAGAAAAAAGAAAAACTAAATTACAGCTGATACGAGAGTTACTACTAGCCTTTTGTTTGTTCTTGCTGCTATTGCTGTGTGGTCCAGCACATAAACACACACACTCGCCTACAGAGAGGGTAAACACAGTGAGAGAAAAACAGAAAGACCCCACTCCCATATATCAGTTCATCTGTCCTTTTATGTATGCATATTATGTATTCATTGTAAGTAGTATGTATTGATGATGGTGATCTTGCTGCGATCTTGTCTACAGATCTTCTTTTTTCTTTGCTGTGGGTATTGATTTTTGGCTATACAGCTTGAGGATTTTCTTGTTTTTCTTCCTTGTATATGCTTTCCAATATTTCTGCAAAGATGAACATAAAAATACCAACATCGTAAAGCAATCCTATTTGACTACAAAAGTATATAAATTATATGCATGCGATGTGCCTACAAGATCCAATCATTTTCTTTTTATTTATATATATTAAAAAGAAAATGATCTTTTTGCTGATCTCTTACCCTAGCAAAGTTCCCCATTGCTGGCCATGCTCACCTTTGCTAACTACATGCCAATGGTTCCATGCCCAGAAGAAAACCTAAAGGAAAAAATTGAAAATTAAGGTCTATTTTCCACCTTCATTGGTCTTATGAAATCAAGATTCAAATTTTGTTCGTGTTTCTCACCTGGGCATTTGGAGAAAACATGATTTAAGGGAGGTCATATTTAGAGTAGAAGTTGTGGGCAATACAAGTTTACTGTTAGAAGATGATATAGTAGTAGTTGGGCTTGTGGCATTTTCATCAACCTCTAATGCAGAAGTGAAGGCAGTGAGTTCACCAGCTGATTTCTTAGGTGATGTGAAGAGGTTATCAGGGAGGATGTGCTCCAAACTGCTCATACAATAAAATTCATAAAGGGAAAAAGGTAAGAAATTGTGGCTATAAAGTGAAAATTTAAAGAAAAATTTGATAATTTAATGGAAAAATAGAACTACTAAAGCAGGATACAACAGGATTAATTTACACAGAATCTGAATATAAATATCTTGTTTACTCTTGTTAGTAATAACCTTCCCCTCCATATCTGGAAATTTCAATTACCTTACCTTTCATGGAGATCACTTTCTTCTGTGCTGGTTTTGTCCTCCGCACTACTGTTGCTATTACTGTGATTGCTAGCAGAATTCACTTCCTGTTCAGCATCTGCAACCGCATTTCGAGAATCTGCTGCATCTGGGTTACCACCATTCTCTGCTCCAATAAAAGTGCATGTGAAATGTCATCTTCCACAGATCTTACTTTCTTGAAAATCAGAAATCCCCAAATTAAGCAAATAATCATTAAGGGTTTGATTAACTAACCTTCAGGAACATCTTGATCAAAGCCATCAGCTGGAAAAATGAGGGTCTGACTGTTGGGAGTGCGCGCGAGAGTCGGGGAGGGAATGGGAGACCCAGTAGAGAAACCATGAAGGTATTGATGATGATGATTATTTTTGAAATCAAGAAGTTGCAGATTCATCAGCCTTCTCCCTTGAAGTTCAATAGCTTGCTGCAACTCAGCCTGTTCTTCCAACTTCCTTCTCAATAACATCTCTTGAGTATTCTGGAACATTCTAGCTCCTTCATTGAGACCACAAACACTACCTCAGTTCCAAATAATAACATTTGAATTGAGAAAAGGCAAATTCTCTGCTAATTTGCTTACCAAGATGGAGGTCAAATGGCTCTCTGGAATCAAGCCCAGAGGGGCTAGAGCAAGCTGAATACTCTCCCCTTTCGATCTGTTGTTGATGGGGCTGCTGCTTCCTGAAATGGGTCAATCAGCAAAAGAAAAATCATTGATAAAATGGGCAAGCAGAAAGAATAAAACTTGAAGAAAAACAAAAGAGGATCAATAGACCTATACTTGTCTGGAACTTTTCCCTTCTCCTTGTAAGGCTTAACAAGCACACGCGAATCACATACAAAATGAGGATTCCCTTTGGCTAATATAAGCTTCACAGTCTCAGGATACACAAATGTAACGAACCCAAACATTCTCTTCTGCTGGTATGGAATCCTTACATCTTGAACTGGCCCATAAATGCTTCAAAACCACATAAAAAAAAATAGTCTTTAAAGCAAAAGTTTTTCGAATTATTCAGTTCCTCAATTAAAGGTCAAAAAAGGAAGAGAAAACCCTTCAAACATCAATTAATTACCTGAAGTAATTTGATACATCTTCTTCTCTAAATGTGCTATCAGCTGGAAATGTCAAATAGATCTGTCTGGAACCTGGGTTCATTGCCCCTCCTAATCCCATTGAAGAGAAATCGTTCCTCTCAGGCCGGCATCTGCCCAACTTGTGAAGCTCATCCCCCATCATCAATGCAGCAGCTGCAGCCGATCTAAAATACACCAAATTGAAAATAGTCAAATAAGCATACCATTCAAAGAGAAATAACAGCACACTCCGTTTTGAAGAACTGTTTAAAAATTGGTGACATGCAGTCCCAATTAGTAACACAAGCAGTGAGTTGAAAATGGCTGTCCATATTTTTATGGCCATGCATATATATACCTTTGGGTGTCATTTTGTTGTTGAAGGAGGAAATTCATGCACTTATTGTAAGGAAAAGAAGTTCCAGCCATGAACTGTGAAGCTGCAGCTAGCTTCTGTTGCTGGGCTGCAGCTGCCTTAGATCTAAGAAGTTCCTGGCACTGTTCAAACTCACTGAGTTTACTTGGTGAACCAATTAAAGCAGCACCATCAGTTGACTCGCCATGAAGAAACCTGCAACTTGTCCCATTCTTACAAAACCCTCTTGCAAAGTACAAGCAAGGCTTCCACCCAAACCCAGAATTTGCATCTTCAGACCCAAAACACATGCCTGGAACAGAAAAGCTTCTTCTATGCAAATGGGAATCACCGTAAGCAGTTGGGCTCATGGCTAAATCTAGCCGTGGATCGAACAAATCATCCATCTTTGAATCATTGAGAAAGGAGAAATGGTCCTGAAGTTGGTACTCATCAATGAGATCATTACCGATGTTACTGTTAGTGCTATTGCTGTTGTAATAAGGAAAAGCATTAGATAATGACATGGTAGAAGACAAAGAAGAGGAACCAGTGTTGTTAGTACCAGTTCCATTAACAATACTAGCATAAGAGAGCGAGGAAGTGGAGCTAGGACTCAAAAGAGGCCAAGAATTTGAAGACGGTGAAGATGGGTTTGTGATATCAAAGCCGTTGTTCATACTGAGTCTTGAAGATGAAATGGACAAAGAGCTGGGTCTAGAAGTGGGATTAAAAGGTGAAGGTGATGAAGGTGTGGAGGGTGTTGAGGGTGAGTTAGAAGAAAAACCTAAATGGGTTTTGGCTTGAACTATGAGACTATGCAGAAGGGTTTCTGGTCCAAAGGCTAGGCGTATCATCTCCTTATCTCCATGATCCTGTAAAAGAAGGTACCCCATAATTTTTGAGGCATTTTCAGGGTCCAAGCCTTGGATCCTTGAAAACACCATCTTTGTAGCTTCATAAGAATCCATGAAGGAAACCAAAAAAAAAAGCAAAAAAAAAACACAATAAAAGCAAAAAAAAACACACACACCCCACACCTCTCGAACCTCAAACCTTCAAGAGAGAGAGAGCAAAATGATAGGCAGAGGAAGAGTGGGGAGTAAAAGTGTGGACTTTGTTGAAAAGGGCAATAATAATGGAATGGGATTTGTTATTTTATTAATATAATGATTTTGAAGTTAAAAGGAAAGAGGGGATGCTATTATAGCTTTTAGAGAATTGATAAGTATGAGGCTTTCCATCCCCCTCTCCCTTAGTTCTTGAAAATCACTGCTAAGGTTTCAAGATTTTGATGGAGAGAGATAGAGCATCAAAGGCAAGAGCATTGAAGTTTAATGGTGGAGTTCTATCAGCAATAAAACTTAGAAACCACAACTTTTGATGGCAGTACAAACCCGCAGCAGCAGCCTTGAGAGAGTAAACTCATTCTCTCTCTTACTGCTTTATTTTTTTAGGGATTTTGTCTTTACAGAACTGGACAAAACAAGGCTTAGTGGGAGAGTAGATTCAGATCTGCTTCTAAACTTGGAAGGGAAAATTGTTAACGCCACTCGCCAGCCTTATTTTTTTTCTGTACACAAAAATACTTTTAGTTTAATTTTGACAAAATTGAAAAATTTTCAAGAATGTTTGATTCAAGAAACCATGTTGTTCATAATTATTTTAACTTTTGAATCAATTTAAAGACTTAATGTTCTCTTTTTAGTAATTCTTTTTTTTGGGGTTATGACCAGCAATATTTTGCTCAATCATCAATATAATAATAATAATTGTAGCCAACATGTGATATTATATGTCATGCATGATTAAGTTATATAATAAAAGGTAATGAATCCCATTATTTTGTAAGATTGTAATTATGAATATTTATAAATGGATAATAAAACAAAATTACAAAACAATTATGGACGAAAATTTATGTGATATCTCCCAACCAAATTGGATTCTTATACTTGCTTTCTGTTCCTCTAAAAAAAGAGGAAGGTAAAGAGGGGGAAAAAAAAAAAAGGCTAATCATTAAGTGAAAGGGTAGCGCACGCTCAAGAGAGTGGCGCGTGAGAAAAGATTAAAAAACTTTGATGTTTCAAATAGTGCACGTTCACTTGCCATCATTCTGACAAAAGTACTGTAAGATGTAAAATTTAAATTAGATTCAATACTCAGAAATGACTTTATGGTACAGCTTGGCTACATGAACTCCTATGGATAGCTCTTTATCATCACCATTTGATTCCCCAAACAAATCACATGTTCTAATCCCTGTGTTGTGATCAAAATTACAGTCCTCTCTCTCTCCAATCCTTACATCATTAAAAGGATGCATTATGAAAGTTTATTCAATTTTTAGGGGTCAGACCACAGTCCCTCTCCAAACACTCATCTTTTTTTTTGTTATTATTTTCTCTTTTTTCTCTCCTGGTCCTTGCCTTTTCCTTGGGGGTCATCATTGCTCCTGATGTTTTTAGGGGCATTTTGGTCATTTCACCACCAGTTGAGGGGGAATAATTCAATCTGGGTTGTCTCTGTCAAGTGGGTCCATGCTCTCTTTTAGCATGTCCAAATTAGGGACAGAACCACCAAAGTATTAACTTGCAATTTGTTAGTGTTTTTAGCCTTCAGCCCAACCCATTGGGGTGAAATTTTGGTTTCAAATTTCAGGATGTTGATTGGGTATTGTTGAAGTTTTGGGCTAGCCGTTTCATAAAATAGTCTTATTTCTGTTTTTCACACTTAGTTAAAACAGTTTATTAATTATATAAAAAAAATAGAATTATAATATCAAAGCATATTGAATAAAGACATATTAAAAAAAATTAAGAATTTAACTTTATTCTCAAAAGAAAAGTAAACTATCAAATGGATTGGAAAAAGAAATAAGTTTAATATTTTTAGATAGTGTTTTATTATCATATTCATTGGTAGAAAAAAATTTCATGGAAAGAGTGTCCATTTATTGTCTAATGAAAAACAAATACAAGAAAAGAAATCCATTTCCTTGGAACTTGGTAGACCTTTCCCTTAGCGAATCTCCAAATATGTTTTTCTTTTAACGAATGCGATTGAACGTTTAATATTAAATAGATAATGTTTGAACCAACTTTAGATTTGAAGAACTTAAAGGTAATAGGTATCATATGAAATAAAATAAATAGTATATGGGCATTCTATATATCCAAGTATCGGCAGGTGTCTCCACAATATCCAAAATTATCCAGAAGATCTCAAATATAAATACCCTTTTTCCGAGAAAAAGAAAAAGAAAAACTCATCAAATAGTGCTGCTTAATATCAACATGTTCTGTTTTGTTGCCTCGGACACGGGTTTGATATCTTTCTCACTATTTTATTTGGTTTGTTGTTTTTCGCAACATCTCTTGTCTTTATAAACTCTAGCCATGTGCAATATGTACATTGTCCAAAAGGTAGCCTGGCCTTTGCTAGTAGCCGATAACATCAATAATCAATAGGGCAGCACCAGCGGCAGCCTTCTTCTGTGGCTCAGCCTTTCACCTTGTGTCTCTGCCTTCTGCATGTGTATGTGATTTTTGTTTTTGCATGATAATCTGTGATTATCAGCAGCAGCAGCAGCCTGACTTTTTAGTCCCTAGATTACATTGGATTGGCTCTCAAGATCACTCAATGGGCATTCCTAATAAGTTTTCTTTCATCAATTAATCTTGGTATAAGCATCACTGTTGAAGTGTCTAATGAAATTGTCAGTCTAAAAGGACTTGGTCAAACATTGGCTCGGCCTTCTAGTTCTAGTTTGTGGCCGTGAGCTCCAATTTTTAAATAAATGAAGTAATATTTTCATTTTTATATGGGTTCAACACTTAAAAGCACTTGCCAATTATCTTCTTGTCTAGCAATTAATAGTGCGGTGAACTTCGAGCTTAGTCTCGATGAACAATGCACGCATTCCATTTGCTCCAAAGAGTCTAGTTCCGCTCTCTAACTCTTGGGATTTCTAGGCTATTTCAAGGGACCAAGAGTGATTAGTCCAGCCAAACTGAGTTACACTTTCTGTCGTTGAAAAAAAAAAAGACCCCTCTAGTCATGTTTTCATATTACCCTATTTCTCCATGGTTCCACTGCTCCTAATGAGCTCCATGCAAGGAGTTTTCAATGAAAATATCAGAACAAAAGGTGGGCAAAAGGAAAGAACAAAGTGGATTAGATAGAGGTGCAAGCACGTTGCAAAAAAAGAGTCAAAACAGTGAAAATAGAAGACAAATGACAAGTAGCCTACCCTAGTGGAATTATATTTATTGGCATATGAAACACAAGCACGCTTTTGCAAGCTCATAGGATGACCTTATTTCAAGCTTTACTTTCCCTAGTGTGTAGTATGAATGATTGTTGAGAATGAAAACAGCCGCAATTTTCAACTTTTATCACATGATGAATGACCCTTTGATAAAAGATTAATGCATTAAACATGAATGTTAAGTGTTTGATAATGATTTACCTCACCACGTATCACAGTTATAAGTAAACTTAAATCAGGAAATATGGCATTGTTTTTGCTCTTGACAAAGCAGATGTACAATAATGACTACCTACCTTATCGTCATACACAATTGCCAAGCTAACATGTAAATTTTCCTCTCAAAAGGAATAAAAGACAGCGAAAAAGGCAACTTCAAAAAAAAAAAAGAAAAGTAAATTTTGAAAATTGAAAAAGATGATATAATATGATGACTTTTAGCGGTGGAGAGAAATCATCAAATAGACTAAACTGATCTTGGCTTCCTCTAACTGCAATCAACAGTTAACTGATGATATCATCTCATATACTATGATTAAAATATCTTGTAGGATCATCAGTTTTTCCTTGTAGTGCTAGAAACCTAGCATTAACTTGCAAGTTACGAGCTTCTTTTTCAGGTGATGTTATTGTTCAATCTAAATGAACACCAATCACAACACTACAAACACATAGAGTTTCCAAAACAGAACATATAATATAGAAATTAGTTTCTTTTTTGAAAAAATATAGAAATTAGTTATAGTCTCAAATCCCGACTTTTTTTTGGCATCCTAACATAGTGATGATTAGAGCATACATATCTGATTATTAATCAACAGCAGCAGCTCACTCATTGACATCAAGTCAAGGCAAAAAGAAAAAAAAAAGAATATTTAGAGATGACTAATAGAATAGAGTACGCATGGCATGACCTGTCTGAATTGCAACCTTCAGTTTATATACATTCTTAAATCGACAGAATATATCGAGATTAGAAATTTCTCATTCAAATGGCTTGCCACTGATACAATTTATATGTTCACGATGAGAAGTATCACTAATATCAAATGAATAACAAACTACAATGTTACCCAACTTGATTGTTATAGATTGCTATCCACCATTTTTGCAATTTACCAAGTCCAGATAAAAGGAATTAGTTCCACTTTTTTCATGACACTAAGGATATCATGCGTGCTTGAAGAGCTTCATGCTAAGCCAGTGAAAGTATACAGCAACCACAAGTATGGGAAGTGTCAAGGGTACCAGGAAGCAGTAATACCTCCCATGAGAGGATACTGAATCAGTATAACAAGTTAATAACTCTATAGTTTTACATCATTGGAATAATGAAAAATAAACACCAAAATTCACGAGGCATAAACTTTAATTTGTTTATTTTCAATTCAAATAAAGGGCATTTATGTAGTAAGAATCTTTTTGGAGCCCATGCAAGCAGGTTGAAATTGCTTCTCACTTTACCTTTACCTGGGCCAGGTTCAAGCGCTACCCATTAGATAATTAGCTAAAAATTGCAATGGAAACTGTTAGGCAACAATCAACTAAGGGGGAAAATTCCATCAAGGCTATAGAAATTTAATTCACTTGACGAACATCTTCCCCCAATTCTCCTCCTCAGACTACATGTTCAAAAATGATGATTTGTTCCTTTAATATGATACATAAATCTTGATCAATTACCTAATCCTCACTTTCCACCCAAATAAACAAAAGAAACTCAAAATAATCGATTGTTTTTATTACAACAATAAAGAGAGCTTCGGATTAACCTTGCCTTAGAATTTCTACTATCAAATCATCAATAACAATGGAATATACCAAATGCAAGGCCAACACCAAGTTTCCTTCCAGTTCTAAAATATCTATGAATGAACAACAATTTTGAGCACAATGTAGGACAGAAGAAAAAAAACCACAATTACCTGTCGTTTTGTATAGCTGAAATGATACGATTATCGGATAAAGGAAAGAGCTTCGAAACAACTGCCGCAAAGAGAAATCCCACAAAACAGACCAAGCCGATTCCGATCAACAACCATCCCCAATACGCTGTTGTCTTGGGTAAATCCATTCAAGAAGGAACCATTTTCTGCAGTTTCCCCTTTACATCTTAATATCACAAATCAAATGAGAAAACGGAAACGAAGATTCACTGGACACTTCACGGAATCATAAAGACCCAAGAGCAAGAAGATGAAGAGATTGAGTTAAATGATGGCAAAAACCATTTTCAAGCGCCTAAACTTTATAGTTTTTGTCTATTAAGACTCTAATTTTTCAATTCGTACATTTAGACCCTTGATCTTTTATTTTTCCGTCCTTATTATGCCCTTTATTAACATATTCAATATTCATTAATTAAAAAAAAAGTTAACAGTGTAACTAAATTAATATAATAATCATTAAATAGAACAAAAATAATTAAAAGAACAGAAAGAAAAGAAATTGCAAAATAAAATAGTTAAATTCATCAGCCATATATTTTTTCTACTCCACTTTACTTTCTATTTCTTTAATTTCCATCACTGTTAACCTCATTTTGTATTTAAAAATGGCAATAGAAGAATTTGGGACTTGCTGGAAACGACAGTGTCACATAGCTTGGCCGAAATGAGGAATCTCTAGTTAATTTTGGTTTCCTGCCAATCTAATAGAATCAAATCAAAAACTGAATATAATCTACTTCAACATCTAATATCTAATGTAATATATAGTATAAAGCTAAGTCAAGAGAGATAAATTCATAGGTATTATTAGACTAATTTCATTATACAATGATACATATATAGATACATTAATTATTGTATTTACATCAACTAATGTAAATAAAAATAATTAATGTGTGTCACAATCTAATTAAATTAATCTACAAATAATATAGTAAACTGAATATATTTAAAAATTTATTATAAAAAAATTTCGATGTGACACTTTGTACTAGGGATGTATATGGTCATATCCAATCTGAAAATTGAAAAATCTCTATAACTGGATTGAAAATTTTGTAATTTTTAAATATAAGTTTTGTATTGTATTAAAAAAATATATTTTCATATTATATTGTTCCAAAATTTTGAAACAATTCTGCAGACCTTTTAACACTAAATAATACAGTACAAATAATTCAGTATTCGAATAATATAATTGATATACTTATAATGGAAACTTAATATAAATAAAATTTTGTATGACAAAGACAAAAATAAATTTTGAAAAAATGATGAAAGAATAAAGGAATAGCATGCCAATTCAGTATTTTTTTTCATGATAACTAAACACAAATTCAAACCTGAAAATTAGAAACAATATAAGATCAGTGACTCAATAATCTTTTCTCAAATAGTTCACTGAGTTTGTCGATTAATATAATGCATACTGCTAAGACTGTCATGAAGATAATACATCTATAGAAGTATTCGTAACTGAAAAAAGAATAAAAGGCATTCTATAATGGATTTTATGTTAGACATGAGAAATTCATTTAAAAATTCATGTGTTTGTTTCTCATGTCTGCGATTTAAGATCTTATTATTATATGTGAGTTATGCAATCTTCTGTATTAAGTGAACAAAAATATCACAATTATAGTCTAAATACAAACATTTTAAGTGAGAAAATATTATTTAATAATAATAATGATGTATCCATAATGAAAATGAAGTTCATTAGTGATACTGTTGTGATTTTGCGTTTGACACACAAATCGAGAAGACAATGGACTAGACTTAAAATATGTGATTTTTCGATGATGACAAAATATTGAACTAAATACACCGAGACATAAAATATTAAATTAAAGTAGCGGAAATAATTTTGAGGCAAGATTCTTAGATTTAAGGTCTGAAAGTACATAAATACTATTCTAGTAGGGATTTACGGTCAATTTTATGATCATGAGTTAGAAATATGCATTTTACAATTATAATGGTGTCGATGTGATCATAATTTAATTCTAATTTTTTTACAATTGATAAATTAAAAATCAAATAGTTGATGAAATTTTTTTATAAACCGGATTAAGAAAAATGATTGCATTGAAAAAATATGATTTTCACACTAAAAGTCATTTGGTGAAATTGAGTAGACTATTTTGAAGATAACATTATTTTATAATTTTTGTTATATTTAATTTAAAGGAATTGAGTTGTTTGAATGTTGGATTTTGGATAATTAAATTAAATCATGATTTAATTTAGAAAAAAATTGTAATTGGTAGAATTTAGCTTAAATCAAAAGATTATTAGTGTGTAATTAGGTTATGTGTCAATTTAATAGTTAGTTATATATTAAGTGGCCAATGAAAAGATGAATTAAGGGATTAACTGAAATTTATTAATTTTAATTGGAGTAAATAAAAGGAATTTCATATTTCTTTAAAAACATGTACAAAAAATAAAAATAAAAATTTCCTTCTTTTTCTCCATCTCTTGGCTCACAACCATGGAAGCTTGCTCAAGCTTTTTCTTCAATCTAAATTCAAAAGATTTCAAGTATTAGAGTATTAATAGTTATTAATATACTTTATAACATTTTTTATCTGACTATATACCTTATTTGAGTATGTTGATAGAAAATATAATACCCTTAAGCTTCCGTACATATTAATGCATATGATCAATATTACAATTTATTTGACCGTATGGCGACTATGAGGATTTTGCGAGGATAATAGAATAAAAATTTATTTGCGAATGAGCATATTTACGTTTCCAAGTGTGGAAGACTATCTTGATCAGCACCAAAGGCCCAGACATGGGTGGAACAATCGCCAATATGACACTGTTGAGAAAACAAGGTTGGTATTTTAACAAGAAAGTGAAAATAAAAACTGAGAACTGTTCTTGTGTTATGGCTAAAGTTGGCTGATGTTTTATTATTGATAAAAATTATTGCTATTGAATTTAATATGTTAATACAAATTGTCTAAATATGTTAATATGTTGAATAGGGTCCATGTGCTTCACAGGCTAATTTTTAATTAAAATATTAAAAATATTTATTTTTTAATTAAATCTTATTTATAATTAAATATTGAAAACCTAAACAATATGTAGATGTTTCCTTTTAATTTGATTGGGATCGATGTGTTTAATCATTTATTATTATTATTATTATTATTATTATTGCCCCCCTGTCATTGTTAAGTGCCAATTTGTATGCCAAGTATATTTCCAACATTTTATTCATTCTTCTAATCTTATACTTTTATTTTGAATTTTTTTTTAACCAAATAAGCATCATTTACCTATCTTAGCAATTATTAATGGTAAGAAATTACGTCTATTGTTCATAAAAGCTAGAAAGTTTTAAAAATGAATTCAGTAATTGTAAAATATATAATATATGTAATAGGAGGTGAAAATGAATCATTAACATATTTTTTCAATTAATTTTGTGTGAAATTTTCGTATTTAGAGTTTAACTTCTGTACTCTGTGTATGAAACGGATCTATATGCACTGATAGATACATATAAAATTTATTTGAATTAAGCATGAAAAATTCAACATGAGGAAGAGAAATTGACATATTTTCTTATTTAATTTTTTTTACAGGATTTTAAATTTTTAACTGGATTTTAAATTTTTAACAAAATTTTAGTAATTAAAATAGAAGTTAAATTCTAATCAAAGTTGATATATTATTATCTTCAAGAATAAATATCATATATCAATGATGAGAAGAAGTTTAATGTAAATAAAATTATTAATTTTAAAAAATTTAAATTATTAATTTTTTAAATTGACTAGAGAATGAGATATTGATATTACAGGTTAATTCTGAATTCCAAATTGACCAACAACACAGCTCCAAATGAGAATATAAACCAACTAAATCGAATCGAATATTAGTAAGCTCGAGTTCGATTCATTTAAATTTATTATAAGTTCGAACTCGATTCGAGCTTTTATATTTGAGATTGAATTTGACTCATTAATTAATAATGATAAAAACTCGAATTCGGCTTGTTAACTAATAATGATAAAAACTCGAGTTTACCTCGTTAACTAATAATGATAAAAACTCGAGTTCGATAATAAAATATAATATAAACGAGTTATAAATAAGTATATTCGCGAGTTTTTAAGCGAAAATGTTTGTGAATATTTAAATAAATACATTCATAAACTTTTAAATTAATAAGTTCGTAAACTTTTAAATAAATATATTCACAAATATGTTTGCAAATTCGTAAATAAATACATTCGCGAGTTTTTTAAACAAATATATTAGCGAACTCATAAACGAATAAGTTTACGAACTTTTTAAATAAATATATTTGTGATTTTTGTAACCGAAGATATTAATGAGTTGATGAACTAAACAATATTCTGCTTGAATTCTAGCTCGATAAGGTTTTCGAATTAAAATTTGAATTCGAGTTCAACTCATTAACAGTAATAAATGATTTCAAATAAATTTTTTTTGAACCGAAATCCGAATAGCTAATGAGTTGTTTGGTTCATTTATAGCCTTACATAACATTTTTTTTAATAACAAAGAAATTTGAAGTTTCAATCCTGCAAAAATTAAATTTTTTTTTTAATGTAAGGTAAACATGTAAAATATCAAAATTAATATAAATTAATTAATTTTCATTATAAATTATCATATATAGTAACTGAATAAAATAGAAAAAGTAATGTATACCTATCAATTATCGTTACAAAAACTATGGCAATCCCTTAAAAATGAACTGCAAAAAAAAAATGCCCAAACAAAATCACAAAGTTAGCTCATTCTCTTTCCAAATTTACTCTTGCTTTATATATTATTAATTTTTTTCAAATCTATTCCTAATTTGTTTGTTATTGATCTTTATGATATTAATTATCTCTTTCTTTTTTCTATAGCTTTTATTTGAAAATCAATTTGTTTTTGTATGTTACTGATTTTTATAATATTAATTATTTGATAAGTAAAATTTCAATATAAAGGTGTCTTGTATCAATATTTTGTGCATGTATTTATTGAAAAAAAAATATTTTTATCTAACACAAATAAATTAATTCATCATTTGCAATAAATTTAAATATAAAAATTTATCTAAAAAGTTAATAACTCTATTTTATAATATGTGCGCAAAGTGCAAAAACACAACTAATATATAATATAAATTTGAGTCAATGAATGCTATTATGGTGTTCTCTAACAAAAGTATTTGAAATATTTTCTATTTATCCTATTCTATAAAATTTTGAATTTTTCTTAAAAATTTATAGCAGTTAAATTATAATAAAAAAATATATTATTATCAATAAGGGATGAATATTATATATCAATAAGAAATTTAACGCAAATAAAATACACCAACTCATTTATATGATTTAAATTTCCCACAATGTAATTTGATCAATAAAATTATTCTAAAATTTTAATATTTAATTATTTATAGGGATTATACTTATAAAAATAATATTTATTTAAAATTTAAATAATTTTATTTTTTATAAAATTGTCTAACCAGCACCGAACCAAAATAACATATAATAATTCCATCCGGTTAAATAGTTGGTTAACTCGGATGAAACCGATTTAAGCGTCCAATTGAATCAATCGAAACCAGGATCAATATACATTTTGATACACAGTTTAGAGACTGATTTACACTTTCAGCCAACTATAAAGAAAGAAAAACCCCTAAAGCCCTAATCCCCTCAGTACCCTATAGATTTGCTCAAAGAATAGCAGAGGGAGAATGGCCAACGCAGATGCGGAAGCGGTGGACTTCGAGCCGGAGGAGGACGATCTGATGGACGAGGATGGAGCTGTAGACGTCGACGCTTCGCCTCGTGCACCGCTCCCTAAGCTGAAGTCCGCTATTACAGGAGGTGCTTCTCCATCTCTTTCTGCCCCAAAGAAGACTAAAGGCCGTGGCTTCAGAGAGGAGGCTGATACTGACCGCCAGAGCCGCCTCGCCTCTCGTGATTTCGACTCCCTTGGCTCCGATGGTGGCCCTGGCCCCCAGCGATGTGAGTACCCTTTTCCTTTTTTTAATACGTTTGCACATAGGGTTTCTTTCCGGTGGGTTATATTATGACGTGTGTGGTACCTAGATTAGAGAGCTAACTGTTTTATTTCAAATTTGTGGGTTTAATAATTGGGGTTTAGGTTAGAATTGAAAATTATATTTATGAATTAGAGTTTTCAATGTTTTTTCAACATATGATTATCTAAAATTTCAGATTTGTTAAGGAGATTAGAGTAAATTTATGCGGAAGGTTTCTATATGAGAATTTCGATGGTGTAATTCCGTTGGAAACTGGCTTTGTAAGGTTTATATCACACTCTCTCAGGCAGGAGACATTTTGCATCTTTTTGTTGATTGAGTTTTAGGATTGTCTACCCACACTGGAGGATTAAAACCAAATTATGCTGTTTATCTACAAGATAGGTTAACTCCTTGCTTTAAGTTTTGGGATACTTTCCTGCACAAAAATTCACTGTTTATTCCTTTTGATAAATTGAGCTTTAATCCATCAAATTTGGGCCTTTTGTTTTTATCTGTTTTACACCATACCCTATGAGGCCTTCATGATGATAAACCGATTTTACTGCAAATTTTAATACCTATATTGTAATTCCTTGTGTTTTACCAGGAACAAACCTTTGTTGCTGTTCTACTGTCTGTTAATTGTTTGTCCCCTCTGAATTAGTGATGAGAGTTCCACTATCTATTGAACTAATTTTAATGTTCCACCTTTCTAGGTTATAACAAAATGACTTTTTCTTGTGAAATGTGCAGCCATCGAAGGATGGATTATTTTGGTTGCTGGAGTGCATGAGGAGGCGCAGGAGGATGATTTGCAAAATGCTTTTGGTGATTTCGGTGAGATAAAAAATTTGCATTTAAATCTTGATCGCCGAACTGGTTTTGTTAAGGTAAGCAATTTTTTTCTCTCCTTTGTTCCCTCCTAAATATTTGATGTTGTCAAGATGGATTTCTATTTAGCTGACACCAATCTTATGTTGAAATATAAAATGCAAAGTTACATGCTAAGGTGATAATTTTGAATCATGGAAGTATTGCCAGATTGTATCTGTCTGAAAAAAGGAAGCTTGTTTTTATTTCTTACCAAATTTGCCTATACTATTCCTCTCATCGAATTTAATTTAATAAGTCTGTTTCAAAAAATTTGGACATGAAGTTCTAAATTGTTTAAATGTTCAAGGTGTGATACCTGTTGACCATGAATTATACATGAGTCAAACAACTGAGGAAAGGGGCCAATGAATTTTTATTACCTAGAAGTAGGTTTGACAGTGTTACACTATGTATGGCTATAGGAGAGGGAAGGGAGGCAAGGTATTTTAAGGGGAGAGGAAGGGTGGGGATGGGATCAAAATATTTTCACTTATTGTGTTTGCAAACCAAAAAAGTAATAATAAGTAGAGAGAGAGAGAGAGAGAGAGAGACGGGGGGGGGGGGGGGGGGGAAGGAAATAGTGAACAGTAAAAGACAAAATTGTCCTTATTTGGTTTTGAATAAATAAAAAAATGAGGTTAAAATTAAGAAAAAAAATTCCTTCAATTAGGCAAAAATTGTGGTATTCTAATAAATCTCTTCTTATATGAGATACTCCAAACTGATGATCAAATTATAAGATTATAGTTGCATAATTCTGCTGAGTGGAAGTATTTCGGTTATAACTATTAGTGTTAGTAATTTTAATGTTCTGAATCTTATACTCTTGATTCTATCATTCCTTTGGTTATTTTTCTCATGATAGAAATCAGTGCAATTGGCTACTGCTTGTTGACAATGTCCGAAATTATTTTCTTCCATTATACTAATCCAAGTTAATATCTTGCAAGGGTTATGCACTGATAGAATATGAGAAGTTTGAGGAAGCACAGAATGCAATAGCTGCAATGAATGGAACTGAACTTCTGACTCAGACTATCAATGTTGATTGGGCCTTCTGCAATGGTCCCACCAAGAGAAAGAATATGAGGTTTGTCTCTACAGATAATGTTTCACCAACAATCAATATGTTGTGTATAATCTATTCTAAAGAGGGGTTATCTGTGAAAAATTCTAGAAATGCTTTCCTGTAGTGGTATAGTAACTGTGCAAGTATGAAGTGCATCACAATATTTAGGATCATTGATCTTTATTAATTCTAATAGTGAATTTAAATTAGTCTAAACCATATCATAGTTCTGGAAAGTAGGTGAAAAAGCTACATTTCTAGTTTGCCCCAAGTCCCCATCAAATATAATGCTATTTTCAGATGGCGGAGGATTTATTGTTTGTGATCTTTAAATAGTTTTTACAAACTTTGGTTGCTCTTTGCTATTGTCTATTGGGATCAGATGAGGGCAAAATGTTAAAAAGAAAAGTCAATATGCCTGTGGAATGTGGATTTATTCCGACAGTCCCACCAATATCATGGGGCCTTGTAAGCTAAGCTGCTAATTTACACAAGTTTTTTTGACTTTTTGTATCTGTAAGTTCTTAGGTAATACGTTATTGGGTTTTTCTTTTATTACTAGACAATGTATCCTTCATGGCACAAGAGGGTGGGACTATATATGAATTGGTATGAGTTGAATTTTTGTATCTTGATAGAAGTTATGATGTGGCTGCATGTCCTTAGATCGTTAGATTGCACCAGTTAGGCTGTAACTTAGTGCTGTGTTTTAAATTTTTGCAGATCAGGACGAGCACATCGCTCGAGGAGTCCTAGGAGGAGATACTGATGGGTTGTTTTTGTTTTTTTTCCCCAATTGGCGATGGTTAATGGGTTTTCTTTGAGGGGTTTTACATTAATATATGGTGGAAGATTGCAATTGATGCATGGATTGGTGATGAGTTTGCCTAGATTCGGTCACTTCTCCGCCTAACAATATTCTGTCAGCAATTCAGCACTGCTAGCTTAGTAATCATGTTTATTTTGGTGATTTGAGGATTTTTTTTCCTCCTAATTTAGTAGTAAGATAACTCCTGACATTAAATTTCCTTTTAAGATCATAGCTTGCAAGTTCACTGTAAAATGAAGATTTAGTTGGCTGGATGTGGATGCTTATTGGGTTTTAGTTTTCTATATTAAATCATCATTGGCTCTGCATTCAGGATGAACAAGGGATATAAAATCGTACCAGTATTTCTTTTGTCCACACGAGCTGGTTTGGTTTGTCCTAAACTTACTTGATAAAGATTTAGAGTATGCTATTGTCAGAAGGCAGCAGCAGCAGTAACTGTATTAACGGAAAATTTAATCTTTCTAATTGCGTGAAACAGGTTCTCCTTTGTGTTGCAGTGGGTTCGAGCCCATTCTTAGAAACATTTTAACAGCGAACTGCCTGATCTTCTAATAGGTTTTGGTTTTGGAAAATTTGGAATTTTTACTCTATATATCTGTTCACTCGGCAGAATTTTCTGCCATTTATGTTTTATATTTTGAAATATACATATATCTCGATCATTAGGTATAAATTTGGGAGATGTTTATAATTTTTCTTCTCTTACCATTGCTTCCTGGAAAATAAAATTCCAACATTAATAGCTATATTAATTGTGGATGTTCTTATAATGTTGGTAGTAGTTTTATTATTAACCCCTGGTGAAAAAACATAACCTACGTAATTCGACAAGTCATGTACGAAGGAGTTATCAACTCCAATCTCCTTGCAAAATTAGAGCTTTGGATTACCATAATTAGCGTTGAAGCTCAGAATGGAATTATTGCATTTTCAGGTGAGATCTTTGTTTGGTGCCCTGAAGGAATCCAATGATTGTTGGTTCGTAAGAAAAATAAAATAATGCCAACAATGCAGTAATTAATATATTCGATTACCTACGGTTGCACAAAAAATTGGTGCAGGCAAGAAAACAAGTATCTGCGACGGACCATGTAGATTGTAGTAATCATTGATGCCAATACGATTACTTTCCAAACGGAATAAGCATTGCACATTGTCGAATATCCGCCATATTCAGTGACCTCTTGATTGATTCAGCATGTGCTCCACTGAAAAGTCAAGAATTTTTCATATATACTCCCCAATATCTGCTGTATTATTCCACTGTACAAGTTGCTTAGCTAGTATATTCTTTTCTTCAATGTTTCTCTCCTAAATTTCTCCCTACTCCTGCACCCGCAGCAAGGAGAAGGAAAAAGAAAAAGGAAAAAAAAAAAGAAGCTACGAAAATCTTGCAGTTTCTCCTTTGTAACTGTACAATATTTTTAGGATGTTAGTTAGATGATGTTTTGCGCTTATTATGATGCTACAGCGGTCCAATAATTGGTTATGCAAGAGCTTGTTGGAGTGCCAATAATACGTGACCATGCCCATCTTGTGTCCTCAACTCTTCGCATTTCTGCCAACTGTCATTGAACAGTTAAGGTTATTGACAGAAAATTCCCATTTGTTAAATTGTTTTCTACTCTTTTTAAGATTCTTATTTCGAATGTTCATGCCAACTTCTTGTTCCATTAAGTATCAAGGAAGAAATCAGGAGAAATTAATATATTAAGATTGTTGCTTACTCTGCCATCTCTTAGCTCAAAGATCACCGAATCATCAGAAAATGGAATTGGTCTCGTTGATGCTACCTGTAAACATTTATAATACTCACCATTAGTTACATCTCACTAATGTTCACTAGTTACAACATTTTATGCTAACCTTTGGATTGCAGTTTCTGTTGAGATCTTTAAAGCTTTCTGCGTCCTTCTCCAAGCTATCTGAAAGATCTTTATCAATACAAACTTGTTCGTTCTCATCTTCTTCTTCTTCCCCTACTTGTCTTTGATCATCATCCTTGCTCTTTTTTATATATGGGAAACCACAGTTTCTCCATCTCCATGTCATTTGGTCCATATACCTCAAGTACACTTTCCCATCTGAGCCAATCAGAAAAAGTTGATTGCCTTCAAAACAAGGGCTAGGAGAAGTTACAAAGGCAACACTTGTACTAGGTGTGCCGTGTTCAACCCAATTCCAGCCTTCCCCTGAATTCCAGTGATACTCAACTAGTCCACCATCTTCTGACAGCATAAACAACGAGCCTGTGAGTGATAGAGAGGATGGTCTCATTGCAGTTCCTGGTAATCTTGATAGAATCAAATGCTGAGACTGATAATGCTCATGCCACAGTCTTGTCACCTTGTTGTATTGATACAGTCGACCGTTCCTTCCAATTACGAACACAATATTTTCCCTGAACAGCTCCTGGTCTACTATGCTTGCTACTTTTGTATCTGGAGGGTTTCTGCAGTCTTTCCATTTGAACTTCCTCAGGGCAACCTGTCAGTGATTTGGGCCTTCTTGTCAGCATCGAAATGTAAAGATGTTATCTTTTAGTTGGTGTTTTCTACTTACTGTGAACTGTAGTAATCTTCCATTTTTGCTCACAAAGAAGAGTGCATCTTCTGGTGTAACTTTCATAGCTTTACCTGGAACTCCATCCCATGGAGGTCCTCCAGCCACTTGTTTTCCTTTCCTCATAGCAGTGCAATTTAACCATGCTAGCTCGTCTTCGCTTCTTTCTCTGATAACCAGACTCCCGTATACATCAACTAAAAATAAACTTCCATTGTAGTTTCCCATTGCACCTTTTATTGGTGTTGGGTGATCATGCCTCAGCCAAAGCCACACATTTTCAGTATTCAGGTACTCAAAAGCCAAACCACCATCAGTTATGAGGAAAAACGACCTGCTTCCATGCATCACTCGTAGACGAAAGTTAGTGTTGATCCAATTGTCCTGAATACTATATTCTTCTGAAGTTTTGCTTGGTTCACTAGCACCTGCAATCAAGTAATTTTGTTGTGCTTGTCCTCCCTTTCGCCTTCTTGTGACTGTTCTTGCAATTCCTGAATCATTAGGTTCATCTTTTATGCCTGTGATACAATTCATAGGTCCTCTTTCTTCTTTGCAATACTCTGCATTCCATCCTTCAGTCTCTGGTGCATCCAACATTGACCATACATATTTAATCGATGCTTTTCTTCGCAAATTGATTTGATAATTCGGACCTGTATTTTCCCCTCCTAGTCCTGGTAGATGCAACTCGGCAAGTCTACCATCATCCATTGCAAATATTATTCTGCCAACTTGAAGTGGTAGCCCAGCTATTCCTTTAGCAGCTTTTGCTTGTGGGGGATGCACATGATTGAACCATGCTTCAGGAATTTGATTCTCTAGAGCACTACCTGTCTTTGTATAAAAAACTTTATATGAAGAAATTTTAATCTGAAATATACGTTTGTGATACATTTATTGATCAGTTACCTGACTGCTTTGATATTCGATACTCAAGAATGGATCCGGTGGATGTAGTGAAAAATAACGAAAGGTTTTCGTTTGATTCATATTGTATAACTGGTGTTATGGAAGTCAGTTGTTGATTTTTCAAACTTCCATGAATAACCCATTTCCACTTCCTTTGGTATAATCTTCTCTCTACCAATTTCCCAGCCTGTACGTATCCAGAAAACGCTTCTTGTTTTCTCTCAAACATGAAATGATGATAATAATGTATGATATGGGAATGCAGAGTTTTGGCAATACCTTGGTCAAAAGAAACAGGGAAATTGAGTAATCTCCACTTAAGCCATTAATTGTGTACCCCGTTGATGGTAATAGTAAACCATCTTCTCCTGTTCCTTCAGTCCATATATGCTTCTTCCATGATGGCTTTGAGCTCTTATCATATTCATAGAGATCACCTGTAGAGCTGCATTAGCAGTTTCATATTAGTATCATCTTTAAATCTCTAAATCTATCCAAAGCTTGTTTTAGCTTTATCACCTTATGGTATATACTACTTGTGGTCTAATAATACCAGCATCAGCAATAGCTGCAACATTTCCACCTGGCGGTCTTCCATGATTTACCCATCTGTTTTATGTTTATAGCACAAACGTGGAAGTGAACGTTAGTCCCTCTCCGACAGAATCTACGCTGTAAATGGAGACTGAAATTCAAAACTAAGGCACTAGCTTAGCTTCTGCTTTTACTTTATACATATAAGTTTTACCTGGGAGGTGCAACCTCACTCAGTTCTATCAATAATCCCTTCTTTGTGCAGAAATAAATTCTCCTGATAAGCAATTCACCAAAATTAAGCAATATCTTCAGTTTATACTGTAACAGAATATGGTACGAGATTCTGAAATTGAGATTGTGCACTCACATCCCATCATGTGAAACAGCACCAGACTTTATTAGGATCACAGAATTCTGTTCTGCTTCATTGTTCATGCTTGACTCAAAATCTGGTGTAAATGCTACCCAACTTGGCTGTGAGCTCTCACTCAGTAGCATCTGAGGACAAAATTATCGAATTGAAATCAATCAATACGAGCAAACAAGAGGGTAAATTCAGATTATATGACTTGTTAGAGCGTATATACACAATAAAGTTTCAGAATTTATTCATGTTGTAGTCTAGTTCCACACCACTTATTGTCTGAGTAATATCATTGCAAATCAACGTATTGCAGAAGGGAGTAAAGCCTAAATTCAGAAAGATTCTAGTAAATTTGCAGTACCTGATATAAAATTCCTCCTTCTGATAGAGAAAAAATTGTCTGATTGACAATAAAGACAGAGATAGCATGACCAATTAATATGGGAAGATCATGGGGAGCTATCACCCACTGAACTCCATTCCAGAACCTCTCATAAATAGACCCACTTTCACCAGTAACCCAAATGGATGTCTCAGACATTCTAGTCAAAGAAATTCTCTTTCTCTGAGGAAGAACAGCCTCAGATGTTTCCTCACCTTCTTTCTTTTCCAAGTTCTCAGTTTGATCAATTGAACCCACTTTAGTACAGTTATCTTCAACACAAGAGACAAGGTCATAAGGGAGTTTAACTTCAACCCAGGTATTGGATTGCTCTTGGAACTCCCAAAAGCGATCAGTCTTCTGCTGGAATTGGCGATTGCTTTGTCGCGCATAGTTACGTAGGCAATAAGAAGCATAACCCAGAATTGAGAAACAGCTCCCTGACATGAGGACCAAGGAGTAAAATACAAATTGGAACAAAGACATCTGCATGAGAGAACCTAATTATTAATAGAAAACCTTCAAAACTAAGATGAGTTTATTTGGTTTTTTGTGCCTTTCGTGATGGCCATACCAGAAAAGGTTACTAAACTACTCAATTTTTTGAAAGAAAAGAGCTCCTTCTCATGGCCATATGAGAGAGAGAGAGAGAGCTGTGGGCAGTTAGGTTTTAACTAACATGTATTAGTCAGCTGTCTGCTGTGGTAATAATGACAAGTGGTGAAAATCTTGATGGAGTTGCTGCTTTGTAATTAGAGAAAGCCTTCACATTTCTTGGAAGATAGTAATGCTTTACCTAATTTATATGACTTTTGTGGGAAATTTTTCCTTATTATGGGCATGATATTCAAAGTTCAACCAATATGGTGAATAAATATGTGTTTTTTTTAATTGAATTGTTGGTTTGCTTTTGTAAAGTTGTTTCCTTTACTTATCTCCAATTCTTCACCTCAGGGAATTAGATTCAGTGCATTATGTGTTTGCATTAGGGTAAAAGAAAGAATGATACTGTGATAGTAGCCGTGTTCAATCCTGGTGGAATTCATTGGTGAGTTATTATGAAGTTTTCTAGGTAAAGTTCTTTTCTTTTTAATAATGTATTCTGATTGAATCTACAGAAGCTGATGTGAGATGCCATTAATTTCTTTCCATCAAAGCTTAATACCTTTGAAAAGACATACCCAAGTGGGGGATTATTTAATTTCTTTTTCTCAAAAATTATCAGAGGAACTAATATTTAGGGCCCTGCAAGTGATGGGTTTGGTTTTAAACTGAACATAACTGAAAATATATATAGAGAGAGAGAGGATAATCAAATCAAATCAAAATTTATCTATAATTAAATTTAATTAAATCAAAATATTACAGTTTGATTTAATTCGCTTTATGAAATTAATTAATTAATTTAAATTATAATAAATAAAAAGTAATCACCTTAAATAAAGTTAAGTATAAATTAAAATCAATTACCATAATTTTATGAATTATCATATATAAATTATAATCGATTAACATAATTTTATAAATTACCATAAATTAGAATGAAATAATATAAATTAATTTTCACAATCTTATAAATTAGTATAAATTAAAATTAGTTAAGATAAATTAGAATAAATTGTTATAATTCATAATTTTATCAACTATCAAAAATTATAATTTTTTCTTTTATAAAAAAAATTAGAATCAATCACTAGAATATTTGTAAAAAAATATATGTGTATAAAAACTTTAATCAGTTCAATTTAATCAATTTTCATTATTTTTAATCGAACTGAATAAATTAAAATTTTTATGTAAATAAAACAAATAATATTCAATATCATTTTCCAGATATGTGTATACAGACTATAAATCTATCCTATATTTTAGTTTTTTTCTTTCACAAAATTATTGGCTGTGATAGGTTTTGGTGGCTTTCTTTGGGAGGATGCCCAACCATGGATGGGTCCCTTGTAAGATTTTCTTCAGATTGCAGCAAACCATGTGGTGAATCCATTGCGTGTCGTCCACGTGGATAGGCTTTTAAGATTCTAAATTTATTCTGTGAGGAAACAAACAAAAAAAAGGAAGATTCTAAATTTCTAATGCCCTTGCAAAATGAAAACTACTTAGTTGACTTTGGAAACAAAATCATATTTGTTACTGATTTTATTAAGCGACAGTCATTTTCACAAAAATTAATTTTTTTATTTTAAATATAAAATATAAAAGTGATTATAATTTTTTTTATTAATATTATAAATAAATTATTAATTCGATTTATAAATAAAAACTGCAATCAAATAAATTGACTCAGATAGATTGCGGGAGTTGAATTCTGAATTTTCCATTATTATGGAAAATTATTGAATAAGGCAAAAATTGGTGGATCTCGCAGGCTGATTTTTTTTTTTTTTTAATTTTATGGATCTCATCATCTCTTGCAAGTTGCAATATTTCAATAAGAATTACGCAAACTAATTAGTGGATACAATAGAAAATTAATTTTCTGATAAAATGTTTGTTTGAATAAGCAAATTTTATAAAATTAATTGATTTTTACATTATCATTTCTAGTTCTGCAGATAGTTGAAAGTTGACGCTGCTCCATATTATAAACATGTTGTTAGCAAGCAATTAGATAATGGTAGATGCACATTACCTTTAAATAATGCTATTAATAATTGTTGGTTATTTGGTCTTTTTAATTTTTTTTTTTAAAAAAAAATCTATGAAAAGGAAAATAAATTCCGATTAAAAAAATTCCGAATTTGAATTCCTTTTGTACTGTGAAATTACGTAGAAGAAAATATGATAGTGATAAATGGAATGAAAAATAGTAAATACACAGCATGTACAAAGTTTAACAAAATTTTGTACATCACGTCTTTCCTTTTTTTCTTTTTATCAAGATTTTATAATTGACTAATTGCTAAAGTTGTAATTTGCTTTCCGTGACTTTTTGTATTAATAATCAATATGCCTCAAGATCAACTTTTGAATAACCAAAAAAATAAAAATATGCAAATGTTGATTTATAGAGTCATTTTGCTTTAAATCATTAAAACTTTCTTTTTTATTTTTTGTTTTATTTTTTTTGCGCACTTGAAATAAAAATTCATATTTTGTTAAAAAAAAAATGGTTCAATTTGCTCAGAAATTAAACCAAAGCTTTATTATTCTCCAAAGGAAAAAATGTTGCTGTACTGTTTTTCCTTGGTTTTTGACTTTTGTGTGATGGGGACGAAATTCAACAAAATGAGCAGAAAATGCAGTTGAGACTTTTAATTAATCTCAAAACTTGGAAGAGAAAGGATTTTACCAAATGAAAGAAGAAAACTGAATCCTGACGCCAAGATGACTCTCCTTTTCTTATTACTTTTCTTTCCCTTATCGGACGATGTCTGACATTTTCAGTCAATCGGTTTCGTCTACAAAATACAAATTTCAGTTGGATGATTG
The DNA here is from genome assembly GCA_023653625.1 of Triadica sebifera. NCBI lineage: Eukaryota > Viridiplantae > Streptophyta > Magnoliopsida > Malpighiales > Euphorbiaceae > Triadica > Triadica sebifera. The sequence goes on from CM042906.1 coordinate 28,853,730, forward strand.
ATTTTTTATTAATGAAAATTTCTTATTTTTATCGATTTATGATAAATTAGGCAAATGAAAGAATGACAAATACGTTTTTTGTAAAAATTATATTTTACTATTTTATTTATTTATTATCAATTATCCATCATAGATTAGGTCTACGAAAATCCTATTAATTGCGAAAATAGCTACCTGAACAAAAGAAAAATATAATTTAAAATCACCATCAACATCAAGCAACAATATTAGTAAACCTCGATTAAAAAAAAATCATAAATAGGGAGAAAGAAACCGAATCCTTTGTTCAAAGCCCAATTGCAAATAAGCCGGGCTTAGGAATTAAGTGTAAATCTCGAGCCTGGCTTAATATATTATTGAGGAAATTTAACTCTTTACCTACTTTTAACTTTTTATTCATTTTTACCTATTTTATGATATTTTTATTTTAATAATATCATTTATCTTATTTATTTTTATTTTAATAACATCATTTATCTCATTTGTTGATATTATATTGCAATATTTACAAATGTAACTTTCCATTTAATTTTTGTGCTTTTTTACTTCTAATTTCTTTTTATTTTCTTCCTATTTTCCAATCTTCCGTATTATTTTGTTTGCCATTGCTGAAACTCTCTTATCATATATAATAAAATATTTTAGTTAAATTATTGAGAAAATGAGAAAACTAAACACTAAATATTAGACTAAATTTTATATGATATTTATTATCTTTTGTTGAATATATGCTGTATAAATATATCATTTATAAAAAAATAGAGCATATATATATATATATATATATATATATATATATATAAGAGTAAATATAGAGTAAATATTGATTAAATAGTTGGTAGACATTGGATAAATTCTAAATAAACTTTGAGTAAATATTTAGCAACTCAATATTAGATAAACATTAATGTTGAATAAATATTAAGTAAATATTAGATAAATACTGGATAAACTTTAAGTAAATATTTAATAAATATTGGGTAATCTTTTTAATTATCATTTACTCAATCTTTATTAAAAATTTAGTTATTATTTATATACAATTTATCAAATAAATTTTTTAAAAAAATATATAAACAACAGTACATTTTATGATTTTAGTGTTGATATTGTAGAAAAATGAACATAAATGTAGAAATTGATTTTTGAACATAAAAAGAATGATTTTATGAATAATTTATCAATAATTTGAAAATATTGATAAAAAAAATACTATATTTTTAGATATATAAGAGATCACTTAGACTTATTTGGAAGAAATTATTGCGCAATTTTTGATAAATTTAAAAGTTTAAGAGTTGATTTTGATATTTTTGAAAGACTTTTAAGTGTAGGTAAATATAAAAATATTTTAACGTCTTTTTTTATTTATGAAAATTTCCCTATATTATTTTTAAAATATGGATTTTTTAAATTTCTTTATCTTACTCCTCTATTCTTGACATGTGATGAGAATTACACATTAATTAAGATTAACAAATCTTATTAAAATTCAATTGATCCACCTACAAACAATTACTAACGTAAGTCACACATTCAACATTGACTAAGATTTAGAGTTTAAGGGATACAAAGTTAGAAGCAAGATGAAATGAGTATCTAATACCTGTCCCGTGGAAATGAAGAGAAGCTGCATTCAAACTTGAAGTTCAACCTCCGTTACTGTTTCCTTAAAATCTTTTAAGGACTGCATAGGTTCCTAAGATCATCCACCTTTGCATACCAGCTTGGTATGATCCTTGAAGTATAAGGATAGAGGTCCTTATAGGAATTCCTTATGGTCCCTTCTGCCACTCCTGTAGCCATTGATATTTCTGCACACAACACACTCGTTATTAACTCAGAATTTTCTACAACAGCACAATCACATGTCTAAACCTTTGAGAAGTTTCTTGTCCTCTGAGAGCTGAGTTATCATGTAAATGATGGCTGCTGCTATTGATATCGGGCTTCTCCTGCAACCATAGATATGAATCGAGTGTTTTATTAGTCATCAAAACAAAACTAACGAAGTTAGCAAGCAAGAATTCGAGCAACATGACACTGAACTCGAATAGAGTTACTTCTTGCTAACTTCATTGAAAACAAACAATTGATGAATGACCTTAAAATTCCGCAGTACAGATGAATGGGGAACCAGAAACTTTTACCTTACATCGAGCTCTTCAGATTTCTGTACAGCTTCTTGAGCCGCTTTAACTGCTTGATTAGCCATTCCTAGATGAGAACAGAAACGTCTCTGGTATTTTTTTGGCAGCATATAACACATTAGTTAATGCCTATTATAAAATAATCCAAATTAGGAGACAATTGAAGAAAAAGAACCAATGGAATTTACTAGAAAATCCCCAGCATGTATAGTTCCCATTTCCATGGATTCACCCAGCTCTACCTCCAGCTGCTTCACAATATACTCCTTTGCTCGACCAATCTCCTTCTTTGTGGCACCATTAGCAACTGAACAAATTTCTAATTGGAATTTACAGGTTCAGAGATTCTTAAAACTACAGCAGAACGAGGACGATTAACAAAGTATCTAAACCGTTAAGGAATATGAGCAATACCTTTAACAGTACGAGGTTTGTCTTCTTGTCTACACGCAATGTAAAGGCACGCGGCCAAAATTGCATCTTGATTTCGTCCTCTGAGAGGCTTTTGATCTTCTACTTTCTTATAAATTTCATTGGCTCTATCCTTCAATTACAAGTTTACAACATTTAAATTCCAGAAAATTGACCAATCTAACTCTATCTCACGGGGAAATTAAGTTACACTGTTTGGTTCAACTGTATCTTATTCTTAAAGTTCATACCTTTATGGTTGCGACAAGGCCTAACCTGAAACATCAATATTTATGTGCTTCAGTTACATTTGCAGAAAATTACCCAACTTCAACAAGAAAGCGATAAACACTTATTAGCCACAAGTTCTAAACTCTCTTGGGAAACAAACAGAAAAGCTATAATTTTTTCAAGGAAAGAAAAACACGTACGAACCTATCAGACATAGTGGCGATGGTCTTAAAGGCTTGGATAAGAGAACGATCTGGGTTGAAGCCACGGTTCTGCCAGCGACCCAAAGAAGAGGAAAAAAAGTCAGCAGAAGCACCGGTGGTCTTAGAAATGACGGTGGAAAGGCCGCCGTCGGCTAGAAGAGGATTGGAAGGGCCACCGACACGGACAGGGTCATTGTCAGTGGATTCATTGGCAAAAGTCCGCCACTCAGAGGTCTCATCGATGGAATGAGCCTCAAGGACAAGTCCGCATTCGGAGCAGACAGTGTCGCCGGCGGAGTGGTCGAAGACGACCTCTGTCGGACGCTTACAGTCGGGGCAGTAGGTGTCAGACATTGGTGGGTCTGATCATTATCTACCAATTTATGCAATTTTTTTTTAATTTTTTTGCGGTTATGTTTATCTGATTAGGGAAGTTATCTTTGGTTTTTATGGAGAGATAGATAGTAATGGATTTTTTTGTCTTTTAATTGGGCATGATATATATATATATATATATATATATATATATATATAATTTGGGATAGGGAACATCCACACTAAACCAAAAACAAAAGAGATCATATGACATCAAATAAAAAATTAGGGGCTTAGCTCCTCTCCCTCTAAGATCTCGGTTTGGAGACACTATAACCCAAAAAATAAAATAAATTAATTGTGATTTATAGCTTTATTTGCCTGAGTTTTCAATTTGAAAAAATTATCGATTTTCTACTAATTAGTAATATATGTGTGTGAGAGAGAACTTGTGTATATTTATATTTATTCACCATTTTTATTTTATATTAATTTGATTAATTTATATTTTTCATTGTCATTAATTTTTAGTTTATAAATTATATTTTTATGAAAAAAAATATTGCTTAAGAGTATTGAAATTTGAAAAAAAAATTGATGATTTATTTTATAATAGTTAAAAATCGAGATGGTGGTTAGCTAATTGCTATAAATGATTAATAAATTTTAACAATTAAGTTTAGGTTACAATTTTTAATAAATCAAATCTAATGAATTGATTTGAAAATTTTATCTAACAATCAATTAACCGGTCCATTCACAATTACACATGTATAAGTCTAGCTGGTATGCACCTAAAACTTCATTCCTTACAAATTATATACATTTGGATATAAATTCCTCAAAGAAAAAACATGTATATTATATATATTAATATGATTTTTTTTCTTTTTTAACTATCTAATAATTTGATATATTGGATAGACTCGTTAAGAAAATAAAACGCTATATTATAAAATTTAGAAATATTTCATATCCATAACTCTTTCGATATCTCTAATTAAAAAATAATTAATTTTTACCTAGATATTTTATTTATTTTCTTTTGTCTGTAAACTCATAACAATGGGCTACACGTTGAAAGTATTTTGGTCTTATAATTTTCTCTATAAAAATAATAAACTTTCACTATCAATAGATAGTAAGATGGAGCACTTAAAATGAAGCTTGTTGACTTTTTTTTCTTTGTAACAGACATATTTATAAAAAATCAAACTAGAAGTGCAATAATATCTTATTAAATCTATTTGATAATATATATATATATATATATATATATTAAATAATCTAACATTTTGATTGAATGTCCAAATAAAAATACATAGATAATACATATATAAAAAATTGATCAAGTCTCAAAAATAAAAACAAAAAAACAGACACTTATGAAAAGTAAATAAGTCATTATTATATTTTTAAACTTTTGATTCATAATTATTAATTAATATATTTATCCCTCTAAAAAATAAGGCAACACATCACTTGTTTGTAAATATTCCTCCATCTTAGAAATGTTTCTTTAATTCCAGTAATCAAGACTTTATATAACTCAGAGTATCTCCAATAAACTTTTTATTTAAATTATAGTTTTTATTTTAAATAGTTATTTTATAAAAAAATCTCTAATTCACTCTCTATCTTTAAAATCCAAAATATAAATTGAGTTTGATTTTCTACCTTTAGATAGTCAAATTTCACTTTTTATTTTAGTTATAATTAATATACCTCCACCTTCTATATATGTTCTATTTTTTTATTGATATATTTTTCTAAAAATATTTTTCTCTTTCATTATAATAAAATTCATTAATTTTTTTAATAAATATTAATTTATATGAAATAAAGTAAAATAAAAAGTAAAAATATAAAAAGTTTATTGGACTTATAGAAATCATTTTACTTTTTATATTTAAAAATATTATTTATTCTACTAAAAATGTTTCTTAAAATAAAAAGTAATATTGGAGATGTTATAACTAAATCTATCATGTATATTCAGAAGGCGAAAATAGAATACTAATGAATGATTAGAGTGTGGAAGTAAAGCTCAATGTGATCATGAGGTTATTTTCTTCGATTTGAATTTATTTCTTAAAATTCGTCCTAATATATCACCACTTTATATTAAACTAACCGTGCTTTCGGGTGTGAATAAAAAAATAAAATTGTTTAATTTTAAAATAAATATTATTTTTATAAGTATAATCCCTATTAATAATTCCTACAAAAATCTAAAGCAACCATCATTAGTATTATTGGAAGTTCATGATTATTCATCAACTACTATAATCTATAATTAATAATAAAGTATAATCTATAATTTTTAATTATTTTAATATCATAAAATTTTAATTATTTTATAAAATTCAGAAAATTTAAATATCAAAAATTAATTGATTTTATATTAGATATTTAATATATAAAACTATGAATGGAAGAATTCGTATCCAACCAAAGTATATGGGTTGATGATTTAATTACAAACTGAAATTAGGAAAAAACTTCTAAAAATTGATTCATATATAAAAGAATACGAAACTAAATATTCCAGGTATCTAGGGAAACTAAATATCACAACACTTCTTCACATATATATTATAATTTTATGCATAAAACTATTGAAATAATCACCTTGGAAGCGTTCTATGTAGGAGTTGGCCTTCTTCACATTACCTCAAAAGTCCATAATAACTAACTTTCATGAAATCAAACTTTCAAAAAACTTGAAGGCAATATGCTAAATTTGGTACATATCTTATCCTAGTACATATTCCACGCATATAAAGAAATGTTAAAAATATTTTATAACACTTAACTTCTAATTGATTAGTGAAAAAATCTGAAAATAAAGAGAAAACAATTTTTCTTTCATTACAAACTAATTAAGAGATGAGTTTTAGAAAATATTTTAAAAAAGAAAATATTCTTAGCATTGCTACCGACTGAAATTGAGAATGTCACACCAATAAAAGAATACAAAGAAAAAAAAATAGCAAAGAAAATGGATCCTATTGATTCATTGTTTATGCCCCTTTTATATATAATTGAGGGAATAGAGTTTAATAAAATTAAAATTTTAATACGTCAGTATTTCAATAGAGCTAAATTCCTAACATGGTAGAGGAGGATAATATCGTGAAATTATTTCATTATTCGAGGGAAAAAAATTTATAAAATAAAATATTATTTTATACTAAAATTCTTATATATATATATATATATATATATGTGAAAGATAGAGATAATACATAATAAATAATAAATTTTGTTTCAATAAGAAAATCCCAAAAATAAATAAATAATATATATTTATTTTGTTTTATATACTGTTGGCAGCGATGGGTTATCGGTTGTGGATATATCTATCTTAAGGAGTAATGCAGTATTGATTATAGAGTTCTATCTTTTTCTTTTGTTAATGATGGATGGCTTCAAGCGCGGAATGGACAATATACTTTTAGATAAATATATTATTTATTTTTAAATAGTATTATTTTGATAGTGGCATAATATTTATAAGTAAAAGCTAATAATTTCATTTGTGTTAAACTTTTTATTGATATATGATTTTTTTTATTGAAAATAATAATTTACAGTCTTTTATTAGACTCAATTGCCAATTTAATTGCTAAAAATTCTAAAAAACAGTATAAACAAAACTCAAAAAATCTAAAAATATATAAAAATGCCACATCAATATATTGTTTTTGCTTTTTATTTTTTTGTTTTTGGTATTTTTTCTAAAAGAATGAATGTATTTTTTTTGGTTTAAAGAACTAAGTGGATGAAAATTTGATTAATCCATTAATTGATCTCAATCTCATATAAAAAGTATAAAATGGGTATCCAAATTAACTTTGCCTATAGTCTAACAACTGATTCCAATTTAATGTGCCATGTCTTCATAATTAATGTGCAATGCATTATATTATTGATTTTGTGATTAAAATTAATTAATACTGGCCCATAACATTTAAATTATTGCATTTTAAAAAAAGAAAATAAAACAGTACATAATACTTTTCTTTGTAGAAAATTCTTAACTAAAATAAATTCAGATATTTATTTATGGTCAAACCAATAATAAATCACTAGATAAAAACTAGTACATAATTTTATTATATATATATATATATATATTTAAGAAAAACATATTTTTACTCACCAAAAAATTTACTTTCTTATATAAAAATTAATTATTAATTTAAATTATGAGGTGTGAAATTGTAAAAGAGTAAAACTAAAATGACCACATCATAAGAACAATAGAAAAATATAGATTTTCTGTTTCTTTACAAAATAAATGCAGTTTAGAACCTTATTAAAGGTATTTAAAGATTAAAAAAAACAATTGACTATTATTTTGTGAATAAATAATTAATCAAGTAATAATAAACTGTCATGAAAAAAATGATTTTAAAACATAAAATTTTATGTATTATTTTTAATGAAATTATATTATTTATTGAATCCATAAATATTTCATGAATTCATTCTAGATAAATATTTTTTTATACAATTTTAAGTTATGCACGTTTTGTTGCAAGATTTTATTGTACAAAAAATATATATATTATAAATATAAAAATTATTTATTTTCGTCCATATTTAGAAAAACTACAAAAAAAAAAACAAAAAACAAAAAAGAAAGAGGAGAGATTATCTACTTAGCTTCATTCTTTTAATTCACTTAGTATAATTCATTCTAAAAAAACCAAAAACAATAAAATTTAATTTTTTTTTTCAAAAAAGGAGGAGTATCTCTGTCCAATGGTGCAACAAGCCGACAACTATTGTTTGATCTCCTTTTCTACTCCCCCTCAACACTCTAAAACTGGTAAATAATTTATGAAACACCTCAAATTTGAAATTTTTAAATTTTTTACATTAAATTGACAAATAATTTATCTATAATCACTAAAAATGAAAAAAATTTATATATAATCGTATTATACTAATTTAATTTATAAATTATTTTTATTAAATGTATCGTGTTATATCAGATTAATATATTTTATTTAATACATTTATAATTCATATACACGTTAATTAAATCGTATTATATTAATTTAATTTATGAATTAATTATATTATTTTTTTATATTAATTAATTTATTAAATAAATTATATTTATATTTAAATTTTAAATACACTCGCGGCGACACTTATATAGGTATTCCCTATCTAAAAGCATAAAATAATGAGTAAAAAAAAATAAGTAAATGTGGAAATGCTCCGAATCGACACGTTCACATTGAGTAATAATTAGGAACAGGCAGTGAAGTGATGAGAGAGGTTAATTGGCATAAACTCATAATTAATTGCACATCAAATCAATCCACCCTTTAAAGTCCTTCGCACTTGCAACCTGCTTTTGTCAACTTTTGGCATTATGATATTGACTAAGTGTTTTTCATTTTTGGTGGCAAGGCAATCACTAATGGCAATCATTTTCATAAGGTGTTGAACCCAAAATAATTCATGAGAAATAAAGTTTATATGCCACTAGTTAGAACTTTAGGTTTGAGTGTTTGGAATTATTATTAAATATTTAAAAAATAAATTTATAATTTTTTTAATTTTTTTAATTTAATTGATTAATTTTTTTAATTTTTTATTAATTATTTTTTTAAATATATTTCTGAAAAAAATATCTATTTAACTGTTTTTTTAAAAGTAATTTTCAAAATTTTAAAAATTTAAAAATAATAAAAAAATCATTTAAAAAGTTGACGGTTGAGATCAAATATTTATTTGCTCTATTAAGTGTATTCTTGTAATACATAAAAATATTCTCTTCAATTTTCTCATTCAACAATCGAATTGGATTAATTTAAATTACTTTACTTATCAATACATTTAAAATTTTAATTATATATCAGATTTGATAAGAAAAATTAGTTAATTTTCAATAGGAAAATGGAATAAGCCACAAATCTCTCATGAGGCCATAATTAGTTTGGCCCACGCAACCATAGCCTCGTACTGTATTGCAAGTAAACTTTACATATCATTGTTAATCAGTTAAACATGTCGATCAGACAGTTGAGAGATAGTTAGTACTTAGTAGGAGCCACCTTTACATCAAGAAAAAAGAGAAAAAAAATATATAAAAAAAAGAAGAAGGAAAAGAGGGAATATTTATGTGCTAATTCTTTTTATTTTCATATTATTTATGTTAATTATAATAGGAATGACATTTTTTATATGAATCAATAAAGATTTGAAATTTTAAGTGTGAATCCAAAAAAATAATTGAAAATCCAATAAAAATTGGAGCATACCCATAAATGCAATACGTGTAGGAAGAAGAATTCATATTTCACTATAAGTATCATTAAAATAATTGGCGATTTATATAATTAATAAATGTTTGCATTTTGACCAAAAATAAATAATTTCATTGAATTAGTTTGAATGTTTGTAGTTTTTTTTTTTAAATTTTTAGACGCTATATTATATTTGTTAACATTAAATAAAAAGGTGAAAAAAAAGTCGATTTCTGAGTTTTGAGAGAAGATCATTAAAAGCACCAGGATGAACGAATGAAAATGGTATCCATCATTCAAATGTACACAGCCCGCATTTAATTCCTTCACTTCCCACCTAAACTACTCTATCTATCTATTTCAAGCAGCCAACCCATTAACTCTTCTCTCTCTTATATCTTTCTTCCTTCTTTACCGTACATTCTTTTATAATCTTCCATTCGCATTCACATAAGCCCTGCATTCATTCTTTGATGGTTAGTTGTTTGTTGATTGTTGTTTGATCATATCTAGGCCAATACCCATCAAAGAATTTTCACTTATATTGCCATTTCTTCCTTCCCTTTTTGTTTCTATCCTTTTCTTTTTCTCGTTTAGTTGGGTGGAAATGGAGATTGAGGTAGCATGTGGTAGTTCTAAAAGTGATAATCTTTGCACCAGTGGTGGTGGTGGTCATAGTAGCAGCAATAGCACTAACCAAAATAATACCGTCGTCTCAGGCGGTGGAGTAGAGAGTGGAACTTATTTGGTGTGGGAAAATCTAACGGTGGTTTTACCAAAATTTGGAGATGGACCGACAAAGAGGTTGCTTCAGGGGCTTAGTGGGTATGCTGAACCAGGAAGAATCATGGCTATTATGGGTCCTTCTGGGTCTGGAAAATCCACTCTTCTTGATTCACTTGCCGGTAAAATAAATATATGCACAAAATAACCCATTTTTGGGTTTACGTTTCTCTTTCTTGGCTGAAATTTCTGTATTCTGCACTTGCTTTGACTGGGACATGTTAAATGTATGTATGAAAATCTTTTTTGCCATTTATCATGGGAAGTAAAGTATATCATATATTTCAGATGCCGTGCATCTAATTATTCTTTTATGTGGGTGTTCGTTGATTGTTAGCTTAATTAATTTAGATGGTTGATCTTGTCCCATGCTACATCACGATTGAATTGGAGAGTTTAGATATATTAAAAAATTACTCATTATGGTGTTTAGTCTTATACGGTACAGGAGCATACAAGCGACACCTATCTATTTAGCATTTATGTAGATTTTTGTTCTTTAGTTGGTATTAGGATTGCTGAGGATCTGAAATTTTCTGCCATCTTTAAAGGAGTCACGGCCACATGGTCAGAATTAATTAACCAATTGGTGATTGTTAAGTGAATGAATCTAAATTCATCCATATTTTCCCAAGTGGCCCACTAAATTTATTGTGCATTTGCTTTGAAATTGCCAGCTGACTCCGACAAGATAAGCAAAAATATTAGTTGATAATAGTAGTTGTCTTAAAGTCATGGGTCATGCAGGGACTTTGAACACGTGGCCTATTTGATTAAAATTGGTTCACTCAGGATTGAGGGCTATTACACATTAGTACATTACAAGCAGCTGCATGGCTCAAAGTTAGTTTCGTTTCTGTTACAAATTATGTGTTTACTATTTTTATTATCTATTTAATGTGATATAACTTATAAGGTAGGCAATAGGGGTATTTTTTTTTTCTAGAATTCACGGTATGTGCTATATTTGAATTGATTGATTATTAAATTAAATTATTGTTCAATGTGGGTCTTAGCCAATGCTTACAGAAGAGGAAAAAATTAAGGTTGACTTCTGAACAAAAGTTTTGCGCAGTCTAATTTTTGTTAAGTTGCCCCGTAAATATCCATACTGTCCTTTGCAAAAGGTATTGGGTGACTAAGTTGGATTAGTCTCATTTGGTCTTGAGGTAAACTCCAATAGCTAATGCCAGTGCCAAGAGTTGGGGTTTCTTGAGATGCAAACGCACTTTTACCAATTTTTGAGGCAAGATGATAAAGGTTTGAAGTGAAATTTCTGAAAATGATTAATGTTTATTTATTGTTGCAGGTAGACTTTCAAGAAATGTGATAATGACTGGAAATGTTCTTTTCAATGGGAAGAAAAGGAGGGCGGATTCTGGTGTTGTAAGTACTGTCTACACAAAATACAATTTTTAGTCAAAATGAGTCTGAAAATTACTTTCACACGTGAAATCTTATTAGTTGCAAGGTGAAAAAAGAAAGTAGAAAAGCTTATGTTCTCTTCTGTATTATTCTTAACTGAATTGCGCTGAGTGAGCCCAAGCGGCCATCTAATGTTATTGAACCGTCAAACTTACTATCTGAAAATGATCCAAATCCTGAGTTGAAGTCACCACTTCTGTGAGCAAGACAATTTTAGCTCATGACGAAAGTGTGCTTAAATAAATTCTCATGTTTCCTTGTGTTTAATTGTGTATGAAGTTGCAAAGCTAATTGCCATAAATGTCAATTAATGTTGAGGTCGTTTTATAATATGTCAGCCTCATCCTGATTTCAGCAGTGTGATTTTTTAGCTTAATTGCATCTATAAATTTCTTATGTGAAATTTCAGGCTTATGTGACACAAGAGGATGTATTGTTAGGAACTCTTACAGTGAGAGAAACCATTACTTATTCAGCGCATTTGAGGTTTCCAACTAGCATGACCAAAGAAGAGGTTGCTGATGTTGTAGAAGGAACAATAATGGAAATGGGTCTTCAGGAATGTGCTGATCGAGTTATTGGAAACTGGCATTTGAGAGGCATAAGTGGTGGTGAAAAGAAAAGATTGAGCATTTCATTGGAAATTCTTACAAGGCCGCATCTATTGTTTCTTGATGAACCTACAAGTGGCCTGGACAGTGCCTCGGCTTTCTTTGTAATTCAAACTCTCAGAAATATAGCTCGTGATGGAAGGACAATTATCTCTTCTATTCATCAACCAAGTAGTGAAGTTTTTGCACTTTTTGATGATCTTTTCCTTTTATCTGGTGGTGAAACTGTTTACTTTGGTGAAGCATGGAAAGCTGTAGAGGTATTTGAACAATTCATTTTTTTCCCAAATAAAAGAAGTCATGTCCTCACAATTTGAAAGCCTGATACCAGCTTGATACCTGTTCATGTTTATAAAAGTAAAACACTCTTCAAAGATTTAAAATGAATAAAGTTTTCTTTTAAATTCCTGGTATTGCAAATTTTATTTTTATCGAAGTGTGAAAATCATGCTCTATGTGGGTTTATTGCAGTCTAATTGTTGGTGATAATTTTTACAGTTCTTTGCTGAAGCTGGTTTCCCATGTCCTAGGCGAAGGAACCCGTCTGATCACTTTCTACGCTGTATAAATTCAGACTTTGATGCTGTAACAGCAACAATAAAAGGATCTCAAAGGCTTCGTGTATGTTTCAACTCCAAATTAATTGTTTTATTGATATTTAAGGAACAATTGTTTTCATTATTTCATTTGTAGTCAATACTACTATGCTTGAACTCTTTCATGTCTGCATCTGCACTTGTGTAAACACTATGGTTGTCTTTATTCAGGGGTGTATTTAGTTGGGGGCAATGGGGGCACTTTTCCCCACTGCCTACTAAAATTTCAAAAACATCATGCATTGTTTTTGCTATTGTCCCCACTCGAAATGAAGGCCTTGCCCCATCTACCCCTACTAATTCTTAGTTATTCATGTATCATGGGCCATTACTCACATAGGATGTGCATGTTCTCCCCCATCCCCATTCAGCTATGGAATACCATGTATTATATTAGTAAAATATAACCTCTGTCTGAATTATAGGATGGCCCAACAACATCAGATCCTTTGATGAATTTGGCAACAGCACAGATCAAAACAAGGCTTGTTGAGAATTATAGGCGTTCAAACTATACAAGAAGGGCAAAAGAAAGGATTAAGGAAATATCGACCCTTGTAAGTGGCCTGATTGAACTTTTTCCAGTCTCATTTTTCCTGACATTTAAATGCTTTCTGAACTTCATTTCATAGATCCACTTATTTCCGGAATGGAATACGATGCTGTTTTCTCTGCTTCTCTTTTGACACCCAAAAATGTTCAGAGTTCTTTAGCCTGAACTCCTTTGGTCCGTTAAAAGTTTTGGGAAAACATTATTTCTCTTCCAGCAAGTTGGCTAACCAACAAATAATAACGAATATGTGCATACCTACAAAAAGAAAGAAAAAGAAGGCATCTATTAACAGTGTTGATGGGAAGTCTTTGATAGTTGACAGCTGCCTTTTATTTAATATGATTAACATTTGCTTGAAACTTCATGCAGGAAGGACTAGATATTGAAATAAAAAGTGGGAGTCAATCGAGTAGGTGGAAGCAACTTTCAACATTAACCAAAAGATCGTTTGTGAACATGTCTAGAGATGTTGGTTATTACTGGGCAAGGATAGTGATCTACATTGTTGTTTCAATTTGCGTTGGTACTATATATCATGATGTTGGATATGGGTACACTGCAATCTTGGCAAGAGTAGCCTGTGGTGGATTTATAACAGGCTTCATGACTTTTATGTCTATTGGAGGTTTTCCATCCTTCATCGAAGAAATGAAGGTGATGACCTCATTTATATAATCTGATTTTAAAATTAAACAGAAACCTGTGTTAATGAAGAGATTTTGGGAAATTGATACAATGTTATTCCCTTTGAAACAGATCTTTTATCGAGAAAAGCTTAATGGGTACTATGGAGTTACAGTGTTCATCCTGTCCAACTTCTTATCTTCTTTTCCATTCTTAGTTGCAATTGCACTGGTCACCGGGACTATATGTTTTTTCTTGGTGAAATTTCGATCCGGATTTGAACATTATGCATTCTTCTGTCTGAATATCTTTGCCTGCATTTCTGTTATTGAGAGCCTGATGATGGTTGTAGCTTCTTTAGTTCCTAATTTCTTGATGGGACTTATTACTGGAGCTGGCATCATTGTAAGTTGAAACTACTTTAAGACCTCTGTCAAGCTTCTTTTATATATATTTTTGTTATTTTATCTTATCTAATCACAGTCTTCATTTTTTATTCATATAGGGAATCATGATGATGACCTCTGGCTTCTTCCGCTTGCTGCCTGATCTTCCCAAGCCATTCTGGCGCTACCCAGTTTCATATATCAACTACGGGGCATGGGGACTTCAGGTAATTCTGACAAGTTCATACTATGCATAATTGTTGAATTATTGTGTTCATCAATATAAAAAAGAAATTATTCATCCTGCACAACATGAAGATCTTTAATTCATAGGTGGTGTTATTGTAAATGCAGGGTGCATACAAGAATGATTTCCTCGGTCTTGAGTTTGATGCTCTACTACCTGGTGAACCTAGACTCCAAGGCGATTACATTGTCACACATGTGTTTGGAGTAACATTAGAGCATTCGAAATGGTTCGATTTGTCAATGATTTTTGTCATTCTGGTATTTTACCGGCTTTTGTTCTTCGTTATTCTGAAGTTGAGGGAGAGAGCTTTGCCAATCGTGAAGAATCTATACTCGAAGAGAACTCTGCAAAAACTTGAAAAGAGGCCATCCTTCAGGGAGAGAACATCAATTACTTCCAAGAGGCACCAGCCTCTCCATTCATTGTCATCTCAAGAAGGACTCAACTCTCCACTTCACTGATAATCTCAAGAAGCAAAGTGTTATCATTGTTAACTACAAAAAATTATGGAATTTAGTACTTGTTGCTTACATAGAAACAGATGAAGCAGGAGAGTTGTGGAAGCAGCTTGTTACAGAGAGTTCAGAAAATATATATTGAGATGAATAGCAGCAGCACACGGAGGGACACTGCCCAATTTGCACTCAAACTGTTAGCCTGTGCATGGCTAGCTACCATTTTCCTTTTGCCATAACCTTAAAAAATACAATCATACAATGTATTAAGATACTGTAGATTTACATCAAAATACTTTTACTAGAATTGGTATTTTTTTAACTCGCTCTGAAAACTGGGATAAAAAATTGACCAAAATTTTTAAATGAAACCAAAGTTATTCAATCTGAAAATTCTAAAATTTGGAATTGAACCATTTTGACCTGAAAATTCAGCTAATTTTGCTCTTATTTCGTTCAATTTTTTTTTGGTTGGGATCTTATTGTCAGACTAGACTCGTACTTTCACTGCCAATCAATTAATAGAGGTGAGTTCTTAGTTCTCACATAGAGATGAAAATACAAAATTACTGGAGAAATTTGTCATGCTGGCAGCGTAAGTGCGTAATTAACCTACGAATAAAACTATAAACGAATCAAATCAAATTAAATTTTGACTGTTTTTAAATTTGATTTGTTTATTTTATATGGTCAAAATATACACGTTAGTCAATTGACATAATCATATACTGAGTTAAAAATCAGAATTTTTGGTGAAATAATACACTACTTCGATATATTTAATATAATTTTGATTAATACTTATTATGTAATATCATTTTTAAGATTTAAATATACTACGTATAATTATAATTATCAATAGTTAAAAATAAAGCTGTTTGTAAATTCAAATGAGCTTAATAAATTCAATGCCAAATTTAAGTTATTTATTAAATAAAATTCAAAATTAAATTTGCGATTCACTCCAAAATTGTGAATTAACTAGTATCTGTGAAATTAAGCTGTTGAATTCGCTTACGTCCTTGAAATAATAATAAAAATGAAAGAGGAAGTTTTTTTTTTCTTTTTTTTTTCACCTAGATTATGTCTGTATAATTGGCCATAAATTGAGTTAATGATATATTTTTAATAAAAAAAGTAATTGTTATTTTATAAAAATAGAATAATAACTGATTATTTTGATACAATAACAAATTATTAATTCCATAAATAAAAATATATACAGAATTTAGATAATGAATGATACAGTAAAGTAGGTGGAATGCTATTTTTTTTTTTTTTACCAAGAGTAACAACTGCAGAGTGCTGATAATTACATAAATTATTAAAGAATAAAATATTGAAAAATATTGGAAAAAAAATATTGAAGAAGATTGAGAAATATGTATTTAAAGAATAAAATATTGAAAAAGAATAAATAAATGAATCCATCATTCTTCTTTCGTATCACGTGAATGAATTGCTGGCTCTTCTGAATCTTCTCCTGTTATTTCTTTATCATTCACCAGACACCACCAATCTGCCACAATTTTCTACCCTTTTCTCAACTGTTGCAAATTATGTAACTTTATTTTCAGGGCATAATTAATTTTTAATATTCTCATAATTAATAAATATATAAATTATTGCATTTTACTTTTTTAATATCCCCTAATTAATAGAGAGACGTATTGAGAAAATAAATAAATAAAATTTATAATTTTAATTATATTAAATAAAAATTTTCACCATGAGTGAAAATAAAAGAAACCAAATATTTATTATTTGTACTGTAGAAATGGAATGATTATTAGCTAGGTTTGCATTGTTAGGTAATCAAAATTGTTCAGTTATAGGTATATAATATTATCTTGCATGGGAAATCTCTCTTGAAAGGAAATCGACATACAACTAATAATAGAACGCAATTTTCTATCACTATCTTTAAAATTTCTTCTTGTACATATAATTAAAGTTCCAAACCAACACTTTCAACAAAATCTCAGCATATAAACTCAGGAGAAAACCACAGAATAAATATGGAAACTAACAATAGCATCAAAAACTACTAACAAAAATACAAATTCGATAAAAGAAGATATTAAGAAATAAATACCTAGTCTAAGAAAATTGTTTTTTTTTTTAAATTGTGATCAACCCAATAAAAATAAATAAATAAATAAAAACACAAAAAGAGAAATACCAAGATACAATGATATAAGATAACAAAAACATGCATAATAGTCTCTTCTGAGAGGCACCAAACCCTTCATTCTTTGTCTTCTAAAGAGGCTCTCAACTCTCCAATTCACTGGCAGTAGCACCAAATTAAACATACAGCGGCCAGACTTGCTATATTTGGGATCTTGGAAAAGTACATTGTGAGGAAAAATTCAGCAAACATGTACAAATTTTCTTTCTCGTCATCTTTGGTAATCAGTAGAAAATGAACATAGACTGCCTACCAACAATGAACTTCGTCACTGTATTCAATGAATGTTTTGTGATTCTCTGCGAGAACATTTTCAGGTACTGGATGACCACAAGCCGTCCATGTGACGATGAAATAGAACATAATCTTACTAAATCAACATTTTAAGCAATAATATATTTCCCTTATTGGTAATTTGCTATCAATTTCTTTGTGGAACTTTACAGTGCTGGAGGGATATGCAATCAAGTGATCTCACTGTAGCATATCCAACCCCGACAAATTACCACTCTTTCTCTCTCTCTCTACTCTTTCTAAATAAATTTTTTGCTCATCAAGTACAACTTTTTTTTATTTTTTTCTTCATATAACTAATTCATCAAGACTAAGATTCATCCTTCCCATACTGTCAGAAACTTCTGCAATGCTTTCCAACTCAACCCCTAAGCTGCGACTTTAATACTCTAATTGGCAAGGCATCTCTTTAAGATTTTGGACACTGCACACAATACTTCAGAATGTCAAAACAGAAAATGGTGCTTGGGATAAAAATGTTACAGAGTTCCTTCTGTTTATGATGTTCATAAACAGAAGATCTTTACTCCTAGAATTCAAATTTTCTACTCTAGAGGTTTTCTACCGAAGCAATGATTATAGTCCTTACTCACATAAAAAAGAAATAGAACAAACCTGACTATTTCCCTCTATCAATTGATCAGTTCATAGAAATCTTCTCTCCACCAATATCAAGAAAATGGTCAGTGCTTACCTATGAACAGACATAAGCTTTGTTAGATAACAAATTGGTCAATAAAGGAAAAAAATTTATATAAAAAGAAAAAATACATACGATAAATTAAGTTTCATACAATCAACTCCAAGGGTGTGAGGGGCACAGATTGCTATCTATATCTTGTGAAACTAGAAAAAACACCTACATGCATTTACTTGCTCTGTCCTTTCAAGTTTCGCCCAAAATAAAGATAAACTGCATTGGCCCTTTCTGAGAAGAGGCACAAACAAAACATGTTCATCATATTATAACAAAAATAATGCACCAAAATAGTAATACCAAAATAGCTAGTAAAAAGGACGCTTGCACAACATATGACATAATTTCTGGAAAAACTGGCTTGAATAAGGAATGTGAAAAAGTTTCACACTTCCAGTGCAAATATAGAAATCAATTCAATCACTGCAGTAAGATTATGAGTCTATGAATATAAACCAAAAATCTAAATCAAAACCTGCATCAAAACATCAACAAACTCAGAAACAGCATCATAAAACAAAATCAGCTTTTTTACTCTTTCAAAGAAAAATTGAGTTTATAAATCGCAACAATTGATCTACGATTCCTAATTAACAGTAACTAAAATTACAGATACAATGCTGAACTTGGATTGACCTCCTAACTCCACAGATAGCAAAATGGCTAATGTTTGTTCTCATTGGACATGCCATTCTCAACACGATTATCAAACCCATGATAAGGAACTTCAAACATGGGCCTAGGAATTGGACGCCCACCAAAATCCTCTGGAAAGAATTCAAAGTCAGGACCAAAGTTAAACTTGACCACACAATTTGGTTGATTTGGAAGGGTGTACATTGAAGCAGCAGGATAATAACGTCCACCATATAAATCCCTGAAAGCAGTGCCTTGACATGCTCCATTTTTGAAGAAAGATATCTCACTCCCTGCACGGCAAAACAATATTTTCTCCAAAGAATAAATCATGGCATCCATATAACAATGTATAACTGCATGTTAACTTCGAAAAACAGAGAGCAGATTTAACCACCATCAGTAAAAAATTTCAAAAAAATATAAATTAACCACAGAGAATGTCAACAATATTTCATCAAGATATGGGTGAAGGCTGCAACTTTATATTCAACTTTAACCATGATATGGCCACTTAGCTAGATGCCCCTAATATAAGAGTGAAAAAGAAGCACAGGTATACTACATATGTGAGAACCAAGGCAGGGCTGGCAATTATCATAAATGTATATGAGGTTGTCCTCTGGTAGGACAAACCAAATTACATGAGTTTTCCAGCCCCATTGAAAGATTAAGTTTTCTGAGTTGCAGTAACTAATATTTGAGTAGCTTTCTACTAGCTATCTGAAATGGGGAAAAATGAGTGACAGCCATTATGGGGTGGTACAATTTACTTTTGTATGCTAAAATCATAGAAAATTTCTCAAAGTTAAACTTCATAGAATAATTTTATCAAAGAGCATGCCAGATAAGTAACTGCCACAAGACTCAACGTAGGATTCTAACATAATAAGGACCTAACCATTTCAACTATATCCTCATATAAGTTTATACCTGACACATAATAAAATTCCCATAGTTCAGCTGACTGCCACAATCAATTACAAAAATTTCAATATTAGTTTCCAATGGAAAATGAACTATTGTTCCTTTCTCTTATCTGCTCATTCCTAATACAGCTTAATATGTCCTTATCTAAATTCAACTACAATGAGTTGGATAATAAGCATAAAATGATATCAATTCAAGTAGTTATCAAATTGGGAGAACTTAAAAGTGCATATTTCACATGAAGACGGAGGGAGTATCCAGATATACAGGGATGAGAACATGTACTTGATTTGTAATTCAATTTGCATAAAATTCTTTTCATGTAAATTCAGTAAGAAGGTTTGAGAATTATGATTTGTATAATGGTTACTTGTGAAGTTCAAGAAAAGCAAATTTCATCAGAAATGGTATAAGGGACTTCCTAGGACCAAAAGCAAGAGAGGATCACAAAAGGCATATAGCTAGAATGAAAGTGGGTATGCTATCACCACTAAACTTAAACCAGCATAATTCATGCAAGTAAGATTAGCTCTAACATCCAACGATTCTTGTGAATATGACTGGAATCATCTTCCCTTGCCAAACAATAGCCATCTGCAGTTTTAGGAGCACAGATGCATGATCTGAAAAAGCCAAGCCACCAAAAAGAATAAAAGAAGCTCTAGTTCTACCAACACCATATTCTTACCTGTTAGCAATCTGTTGACTCTCTAGTGTAAGGATGAATTAGATAGAAAATAACATCAAACTGGAGAACTTTAAGAAGAAAATGAGTTTCAAAGACAGTAATCATACAAAAAATTTGCTTCTATATCATCAAAATAGTAAACATTCAGAAGACTCACATCTCTAGCACTGATAAGTAAAAATAATGGGAGGTACTATTTCCCCCAATTATGCCATTAGCTCATATTGATATTCATTACACTACAAAACTCCCTTCTTCCTTTCTGAAAAAAAAAATCAATCTAATTATTTTCAACCTAAAACAAATTCAATATTGTGAGTTGCCCTACAATCACAGAATGGTAAATGCCACCATGTACCATGATATTCTTCTTGATTCAAAAACAAAAGCAGCATCATCAACCCACTAAACTTTCTCATTGAGAGAATCATCCACAAAATCAACGAGAACAAAGGAACAAATCAAAACAATCCTAATACAATAATCAAGATTCACTAAACACCAACTTCAAATGTAATCTGCCTGTTCCACAAATCAGATAGCAACATACAGAGCAAGGAACAACCAAAGTAGGCACAAGTAATTCCAAAATATATAATAAGCATAGACGTACCAGGTATAATTTTAGGAGGATCCTCCTTGGCATCTGGAGCACAAACGTACCTCTGCCCTTTGTACCAAACTAAATGAGGCGGCTTAGGAGCATATAATGAACCCTCTGGCAAATTAATATAAAAACCAATAACATCTCCTTCCCTATACCCTTCCTCTCCATACTTCTCTCTTAATGCCTTATGCACTTTGCTCCCATCAATATCTCTGTACCCAAAACTATTACCATCGTATCCAACTGGTGCCTGCAGGTCACCTTTATCCGTCGACCACCCTAAACGAGTGTGCCCTGTCTCTCCCAAGCTCGCAACTTTAATTTCGAAGTACCACGCCCCCTCGCAAACCCCTCTAGTGGCTCTCACCATTCTATACCCTTTTGTACTTCTGGCACTCAATCTATCTTCACTCAACTCCACTTTCTCAGCTTTGTACGCTTTGGACAAACAAATTGTCATATCCGGGGAATCGTCACTTTTATCTGGAAATCTGGGTACAGGAGTAATCAAAACTGTATCTTCAGCAGGAGTATTTTGGGGATTAGGCTTGGTTTTCTTCTTGCCTTTACGCGTAGATCTCGTAACCCAGACATTGTTGTTGCTCTTTTTCTTAGATTTCTTTTTCGTGGCGGCTGGTGTTGTCGTCGGAGTCTTGGTTTCGCTGGATCCATTATTACTATTGTTGTTGTTTTCGTCAATTGCTGCGGGTTCATATTCTTGTTGGTGTTGAGTCAGAGAAGAAAGCTGCTTTTGCTTTTTAGGAGGTGGGTCTTCCTCGTCATCTTCATCATCGTCTTCTTCTTCCTCAATGTCTTCAACTTTGGGGGATTTGGGGGTGGGTTTCTCGGTATCATTGGAGGTGGTTGGGTCCGATTCAGAGGGTCCGGATACAAATGGCTCTTGCTGTTTGGCGGAGTCACCGTTTTGAGATATTTCCATGACGTTCTGCGGTTCCTCTGCGCCGTTCCGGTCTTCCGAAACTTCAATTGGAGGGGAATCACGGAGACTGGCGGGTCCTTCTTCTTCGTCTTCTTCTCTATAAGTAGCTTGAAGAGAGTCCATACTCGTTAGAGGCTTCAAAGATTTTATCTTTTTTAACTTTTCCTGTCTTTCTTTTGCGAAGAACAGAGAGTAGAAGTAGTATTCTGTCCTGGATTGGAGAGACAGAGAGAGGGAGGAGGAGGAACTGGGCAAGGGGTAAAAGAGCAATTGATGACTTCGATATTCAAGTTCAGAAATGGGATTTGGGCTCAAACCATAAACAATCAATCAATCTAGGGTTTGAACTGGGCTGCCCTTCTTCCATGAATCCTGGACTCATTTGAGCAAAATAATCTTGGGCCTTTCACCTTAAAAATCTGTAGTTCGAAAATAAAAAAAATTACAGTGTCTCTATAAAAATTATTTTTTAAAAATATATAAAATTATTAATTAATTTTAATTTTAATTTTTTTAAGAAGTGAATGAGTACAACTTACAAGAACACCAATTATTTTTCTTGATCAGTTGATATTCGTTGGGATTTTGGAAAATAAAGCACAACTTTCGAGTCACATATTTTCATTGAATCATTTCAAATCGGAAATTAATTTTTCCAACGAATCATGTGGAAAATTGCAGGCTATAGCTAAATTTTTACAAATTACAACAAGTGGTATATTACCAACATTTTTTTTTCTAACATTTTCTCTATAAATTTGGTTTATATCATTTAGTTCAATTAATAAATTTTAATTTGATAATGTAGAACAACTATAAAATAAGTGTAAAAAAAATATTAAAAATAAACTGTTGACATTGACAATTGGCAAATTTTTTTAATAAGGCATTCAACATTTTGCTATCAACCATAACGTGAACAGAGTCTTAGATATTCCTACGTGTTTACTCTTTTTTTTTTACTCTATTGGATCTCGCAACCAAAATCTTGGAGATGATGAGAGACTAAATCCCTTAATGCCGCTAAGGCTCTGGACTCTCTCTCATTTTCTTCTTATGGAGGATTCATGGCGATGCGAGTTCGTAGAAACTACGGGAGGCCACAAACTTAAAAAAATATATATATGTGTAATGTGCCTAATAGATTCCCATTAGTCCGTAGAAGGAAATAATATTCCTAACTGAAAGAATGATATACGACAAGTCAAAATTTTGACTTTTTATTATTTTCAAGATATATTTTAAATTTTTAACTGGCCAAAATAAATATATTCAATTGTAATGCAATCAACGAAAAATAAATGAATATGAAAACTTGTATCGCAAGTATATTTGCATGCCCGCTAATTTAATGCAACTTGTCTTTTTTTTTTTCTTCTCTTCCCTCTTGCTATAATCCATCTGGTGGATTTCTGCTCCATCTGGTGGCTTGCTAATCCAATTAGTTAAAGAGCTTTTTATTTTTATTTTTATTTTTTATAAGAGTTAATTAGTGGCAAACATGTCCGAAAAAAGTTCACAAAGAAGCGTACTATATATAAGGGTTTATTATTTGTCAATATCATCATTTTAATTGAATAATTAAGATTTGCAATAAAGAAATTCGACGGATATGTGTCAGTATATGTAATGTGAAGCATATTACTTTTCTTGCAAGATTAAATTATGTATATTAAATTTTAACTAAATAAAAAATCAAATTAATTTTTTTAAAAAGATTCCAAGAAAGAAGAAAATTTTAATAAAAACTAAACTTCTATCTCGTTCCACTCTTAAAAGTTAAAATAGTCTCAATATTCAAAAAAATAATTCATAAAATAAATTTAACCAATCAGTATACACAGAATAATGCTTTCAAAAAACAGACGTCATCAGAGAAGACATACGGCGGTGTTCCGACCTGCCACGTGTTCTGTGGGACCTATCAAAATCTCACTTTCTTCTGTTCTATATCCTCTCCTCATCCTCGTGCTCGTGTATTTATAAGCTTAAAATCCCCAACTCTCTCTCTAAGACATGACGAGCTCTAGCTTCTCTTTCTCCTCTCTAATCCCATTCTTGTTTTATGTGCGGATTCTGTAACGGCTTCTGAGAGCATCTCTCTCTCCCTCTTTCAGTCTCTGCATCGTCTTCTCCGATAAGCCACTGAAAATCATGCCTCCCACCAAGCTCAGTTCTACTGTATTCTTCAATCTTTCTTTCTATTTCTGTTTCTTTTATGCTGAATTATTTGCTTTATTAACTTTTAATTTCACCGATTGTGAGTTTTCGATCTGTTTGTGCATTTTCATTCTCTCTCTACATGAGAATTGTTGCCAATGGTGTTACTTGGTCTAAGTCGGAAATTGATTTGTGCACCTCACTTCTTAATGCTGTTTCTTTTCTTCAATTCTAGAGTGCGCTTGTGATGGATCAGAATTATTAAGCGGTTGACTGTAGAAGATAGATGGTTTGATGACTTTTAGGTTCGGATTTTTAATTAGCGGTTTTAAATTTTGAAACTTATTTAGAGTGTTTCAGAATTGTTAGTCATTTCTTATGTGAGAAATAATTATTCACTTGTGGTTTTTGATCTTTTTAATTCAATGCATTTTTTTTCCTGGAAAATTGATATGGAGTTTCCTTGAATTCCAAAATTTCACCATAGCAATTTGCATGATTGATTGAAAAATCAAGTCAGTTGCCTTTCTCAGCTTCAGGTGTTGGATTGGGTAGTTCTCTGAAGGTTTAAATTTTGACAATTGTTTATTTGTTTACAAAATCACCTGTATTTTAATATTTTGAAATTACTAAATATGACTTTGCGAATATGTTAAATAGTCGAATATAAGTGTTAATGAGTAACCCGGTCACTGTTTATAGTTGAAGTTCCTCTACCGTTTCTCATTGGTTAGATACCTAGTATATTATGCTAAATATTATGCTTTCCATTTAATAGGGTTCTTGTGGAAACGGAGATGTGAGTTTTTCATGCTCAGACAATGGATTTAATGATTCTCTCTCGCTCTTCGATTCTGAGAAGGCAGTGCAAGAAATTCTTCAACAGACTCCAATTCAGGGAATTGATGACCATCTTGTAGAGTTCTCAGAGGCTCTAAGAAGTATGATTGCATTTCATTCTTGAACACATATTTCTTTACTTGTACTGTGTACCATACTTACGAAACTGACATGCAATTTTACACATTAGCTGTTGCAAAGGCTTTGAGGCGAGCTGCTGAAGGTAAAGCTTCTGCTCAAGCTGAGGCTGCTGAATGGAAGCATAGATATGAACTGGAGAGGGAACGAAATCAACGACTGCAGCATAAAGGTTTCTAATTTTCTAATGATTAAATAAACATACATAATAAACAGTAGCATACAAGTTTCGTGCAGTTAGGTATCTTATATGTGATTACTGGGGCACAATCTCAAATCCATGCTTCTTTGATGAAAAAAGAATCATTCAATGATTCTTTGTCCAATTGATTGGATTTTACTGCACCATTTATATTCATTTATTGCGTTCTTTTCAGATCATGTCTCGTTTTTAACATCTGTTCTGGACATTCCTTGTCTTGTGGATTTTTTGGCAACTTTCTACTAAATGCTAACTGCTTTACTACACGTTGTTCTCAAATTGATTAATACATGTTGTATCCTCTTTCGTTGTCTGCAGTCTTGGATGCCTTCATTCTGTAGGCATTGGTTTCTGGCCATTAAAATTTTGGCTCCACAAAATTTTTTTGCTTTGAATCCATTATTAAACTCACTTTTCATCTTCTTTCGTTTTTTCTAACACCTTACTGCACATCCCTTAACCTGCAAATTTTTTTGCAACTTTCTTTTGATGATATCCGAAAAATGTAGACTGCTAGAAGTGGCAGTACTTTGTCGTTTGTTTAATTTAGTTCGCAATTAATCATTATTTGTCGTATGCTCGTTTGCTTTCTGCAGTCCTGAATGCCTTCATTCTATTGGCATTTGTGTCGGACCATTGAAAAATGTTGACACTATGAATATTTGTTGTTTTGAAGCTGTTATTGAGTGATTATCAATCTTGTCTTGTTTTACAACACCTCTGCAGGACATTCCTCTGAACTGCAGAATTTTTGTCAACTTTGTTTTGATGCTAACTGACAACTGTATACTGCTAGAAATGGTAGTCTTTTACTGAACATTGCAATAATTTGTCGTTTGTTTTAATTAAGTTCTTAATTTGATTATTACATGTGGTTTGTTCCTTTTTTGCTTTTTGCATGTGTTTGTGCGCGCGCATGTTAAAACCGTAATTGGCTACATTCAAACTTTTTTCTGCTAAACTTTCATGTGCCTGTTTTATCAATCATACACATGTAGCTAGCAGACATCATAAAGCAGGAACCTTTACCTGGAAATGGAAAAAATACAAATTTGGAAACTGATATATACATGTGATTGTAGCTCATGTTTTGCATTCATTACTATTATTTTGATATTATTGTCTGCTATCCTGCTCATCCTTGAACACTGTTTGCAGCATTTCCATGCATTTGCTTCTTCATGTTCTTAAGAATTTTCAATCCGCTTTCATTCTTTTTTATTAAGTAGGAATTTGATGGCTTGTGTAGGGGAGCATGGTGGTGGATTTGCTGAAGAGAGGAAAGAGGGATCAATGGACCAATCTGTGCTCTGTAATCACACAAATGAACAATCTGAAAATTGTTATACAAATGGGATTTGCTCCCATGAAATTCTTCAAGATGGAGAGACCAATCAAGATTCCAAAATGGTTCAGAATAGGATTATGAGGAAGGTAACTTTCTTATACATGCCTCTCGGATGATTAGGTATTTTGTGTATGGAAAATGCTTATTGTTTAGTTGCATGCATCTACATCTTTCGAGGTCAACAGCACTACATGTTTGGATGGTAACCCACAAGTCTTGGTAATATTTATTGACATTTCTTGAAATTCTTCATATCCTATTTAGAATCTACAGCAGATATTTTTGGAAGGATTTTCTGTTTTCTTGCTGTTATTATTAGTTATAGACTTGCATTTCATTTTTTCTATTGTATATTAAAATGATTATAGGTCTCCAACAGTGGCGGATCTTGACTCCAAATTTTGGAGAGTTCAAACTGAAAGTATATAAATAACTACGCTAAAAGCAAAAATAGAAGAACTATATATAACTTACAAATTAACAAATAAAATCATTCAATTTAGAGTGTTACTTTACGTTTTTTCAAGACATTAAAGTCGTCAATGATAGAATCTGAATTAAAAGTTTCAACAAATATTTTTTCAATATGAACCACTACGCTATCTGTAAGATAGTATTTTTTGTTCTTGTATTGGAAATGTAGTTGATAAGTCTAAAATAGTTTTGGAAACTTAAAAAAACTAATTTATTATAAATTCTAATCATACATGCTTGTATGTAAATGAAAGTCAAGTAAAGAATTCAATAAAAATTAGGTAACTAATATCATTTTAACATTGATACTTATCTACTTTTACTTTATAATAGGAGGGCCAACTATTAAATATATATATATATATATAAGACAATTTCAAATTTTTGGGGTCTTATGAAGCTCCGCCCCTAGTCTGCAGGTTGATTTCAAGAAATTTTGGGAGCTTCTTTCAACAAAAGTTGTTGTAATGGATTTAGATGATCTTCATGTGATGAAAAATTAGTGTTGCTGAATGCCTAATTGGATTTCATTTCTTATCATGAGATAGGCATCTTTTAAACTTGCATGGTATTGCAAAGGTGAAGACAGTGATCAGCATAAACATGATGTTGTCTCTTTTGCCAAGGGAAATATAACAACTGCAGAGCGCAGCAGTAAACAGGTATTACTTAAGTGAAGTTGCATGTAAAATTTTTGTTTATATTTCTGCAAGTCGTATTGTTAAACATTACACAGGTAAATGACAAACATATGTGTAACTTCTTACTGAGAACTTTTATACTTTTGTTAGGATCAGTTCATTTGGGACATCCCTTGTATGTGTCTGATCAAATTCTTCTTTTCCCCAGATTTCTTTGAAGTGGGAATCTAACCCACAGACTGTGCTCATTTTTACCAAACCAAATTCAACTTCTGTACAAATTCTTTGTGCAGATATGGTCAGGTAATAATATTAAAATTCTTTTCTTCCCTTAAATATTTATTTAGATTTGATTGTGGTTCGTACTTTGATATTGCTATTTTGAATTGCAAATGCTAGCATAACAGTGTGTAAATTTTGTAATTTATATAATTTTCAATTTCCATTAGCAGATGGTTGAAAGAGCATAAAAACTTAAAAATTTATGTTGAGCCGCGTGTGAGGAGTGAACTTCTGGCAGAATCGTCTTACTTCAACTTTTTGCATACGTGGAGAGATGGTAAGCTGTTACACATTCTTACTACCAAAATATTGTTGGTTCAGTTGAATCTATGAAACATGTTCATATTGTTTTTAATATTCTTCTCCCTCTCCTCTTTTACTCCAGAGTCCAAATATATAATCTCTAAAACACTTCTTATCCTAGATTCTGAAAGTGCAAATGCTTTTTTCTTCTTTTTCTATATTCTTCTCCATTAACCCTCATAACTTTCACTCATATTTTCTTCCTTTTTTGGTTCATTTTTCTTTTGAGTTCTTTGTTGGCCTCTGGTTCAAATTTTTGACATGCCAGATTATAATTTTTTTTTTGATGGATTGTTTGCTGCAAGACGAGAGAAAGATGTTTTCAGTTTTCTATGATTAATATATGGGAAAAAAATTTGTAGAGGAAGTATATTGTTGATTAGTTTCTTCATAACGGATATTATTTATGAGTTCATTCATGACATCGCATTGCAGACAAAGAAATTTCTCTTCTACACGCAAAAGTTGACCTTGTGGTAACACTTGGTGGGGATGGTACTGTTCTTTGGGTATGTGCTCTCAATTTGAAATACATTAGCCTGTTTTCTGATCAATTGTGAGTTCTCCTAGTGTCATGTCTTTGGAGAAGTTACCATCTGCCTTCTTCATTTGCAGGCTGCATCAATGTTCAAAGGACCAGTTCCTCCGATTGTTCCTTTTTCCTTAGGTTCTCTTGGCTTTATGACACCATTTTGTATCCTTCAAGTTTTCTAATGAAATTTTTTCCTTCAATGTGAAGGAAATTTTCTATAGCTAATATTGGCTTCCTTTTCATGGGAGTTATCATTAGCTTGTTACCTTTTCTATGTCTAACTAAAAAGTAGTCTTTAACTTTTCTCAGATAGTGAACATTACAGAGATTGCCTTGATTCAATTCTTAGGGGTCCCATTAGTATTACATTGCGACACAGGTTGCAATGCCATGTCATTAGAGATGCAGCGACAAATGAAGTTGAAACTGAGGAGCCTGTGCTCGTCTTAAATGAGGTTACAATTGACCGTGGAATATCATCTTTCCTCACAAATTTGGAATGTTTTTGTGACAACTCCTTTGTCACATGTGTGCAAGGTGATGGGTTAATTTTATCGACGACATCTGGTAGCACAGCATATTCTTTAGCAGCCGGAGGATCGATGGTCCATCCACAGGTATATCATGATACCTTTTCTTCTTTAAATATCTTCTGTTTCTTTTGGAGGTTCACCGGTACAATTTCAATGGATTTTCCGTTATTGCAGGTTCCTGGCATCCTCTTTACACCAATTTGTCCGCATTCTTTATCCTTTCGTCCTCTGATATTGCCTGAACATGTAACAGTACGGGTACAAGTTCCTTTCAATAGCAGAAGCTCTGCTTGGGTATCATTTGATGGTAAGGACCGGAAACAGTTAGCACCTGGTGATGCACTTGTATGCAGCATGGCGCCTTGGCCTGTGCCTACAGCATGCCAGGTTGATTCTACCAACGACTTCTTGCGCAGCATACATGAAGGTCTCCACTGGAATCTGAGGAAGACTCAATCTTTTGATGGCCCTCGAGATCAACAATATTCAACTTCATTTTTTTCAGATGAAAGCAAGCAATATTAGATGGTCCGATATTTTACTTTTCCGAGCATCATTATAGGAGGATGAACAATGTAAAGTTCAAAACGAAGCGGAGTTGTCGACTATTATCTGTAGATGATAATGAAAAGTCAGAGGGAATGGACATGTATGTCATAAGACAGAATGCCTTCGAAATGTATGTTATTACTTGATGTAGCCGTTAATCCAGTAGATGCCGGAAAACGTAGTTGTTGGATGTTGTAGGTTATATGCTGTGCCTCTTTCTGGCACATGTATCTATGCTGCTGCAGGCAAATGCCCTTCTCCAATGGGTTCTTAAGGTGCTCGTAAGCAGAAGCCAAGTTTATTTTTCCTTTTTGGTATTCAAAATAAAAGCGAAAATCACCGGTACACCTTTTTATGGAGGCTGCATGAATACCCACTGCGTAGAAATGCATAAATATCATCTGATCTCTCTCTCTCTCAACTGTTTTTTTTTTTTTTTGACAAGTTAGAGGGTATTTATGTATTAAGCTAATATTAAATCCAATATTATCAAACCGTACAGTTTGAGAGTAATGTGTTGAAATACCAGTGACAAATTGATGCGTTTTCCTCCTCGAATATGCTTATTGTCTCGGGCAAGGACAAGAACTTAAGATGTAAAAGAAATAGAGTTACATTTTTCGGTATAAATTCAATATGAACAAACACATGTTAAAAGTAAAAAAAAATTATGCAACAAATTTTGTGGATCTCTCCTTGATATTTTCACTTGTAACCAGGAATTGTCACTTGACTCGCTTGTCGCTAGTCACTTGTCTGGGTTTTGGTATTTTTCCAAATCCCAGTTGGGCCCCAAGCGCAGTCGGAAGAACATAGCCTTGCCGTGGACGATCTGCAAAATTCTCTAGTGACTGAAATCCTCCACCGGCTTCCCCTAAAATCCTCCAAGCTATGCATGCTCGTCCGCAAACGCTGGTGCTCTCTCATCTCCCACTCTTGCTTCACTCGGCTCTGCCTTGACCGACACGGGCCAGAACCCATCTCTTATGGACCTCAAAATGAATTCGTGTTCAGATATCACGGCTTCTCTCTGCCTCACTTACCACCCTACTCTGCTTTCGTGCTAGCTTCCATCCAAGATATTTGCTATTATGCTGCCGTGAGGAATCCGCGAGAACTTCTTATACATCTGCAATCCCATAACTGGAAAATGGTTAGAGCTCCCTCCCTCTCGTCCTCCCTATTCAAATAGCCGCGTTGGATATGAATGCCGAGGTGAGGGTAGTGATTTTAGTTATACAGTGGTTCGCAATTCCATTTACTCGCTGCTGTGATCCTCAACTTCAACTTGAGGTTTTTTCGTCTCATATTGGTTGCTGGATTGATAAGAATGAAGGTGTAGGCTTTTTTCCCCCGAGTCTTTGATAGGCCTACATTACACGATATTAATGGTGTTGCCTATAAAGGACTGCTCTTTTGGATTATCTATGCAGGCATCTTGGTGGGTCTCGATCCTGACGGTGGCGTAATCCGACGAGTAATTAATCTGCCCAGGGAATATGAATTCCTTCATGATACACGTCTTGGAGTTTGTAAGAGATACTTGAGATTGTTGTAGGCAAATACAGAGCGTGGAGATTCGACGTTCATTCGAGTTTGGGATCTGAACAAGTACAAAAAGGGGGAATGGCGATTGAAATCTGAGGTTGATTTTGTTTGATTGGGAACACAAGAACCGGATTAATTATTATATTTATCCATTAGGGTGTGATCCCAAGGATGGTGCCTAAACATGGCAAACCAAGATTTTGACATGCAACCTGCGTATGCGCCACACTGATATGACACTGCAGGGTTTGGAGAAGCTGTCCCCCTCTCATCAATATGCTTCACAAATGACCACACTTGCTCTACTTGATCATCAAAAATTAAAGTTTATTATGAGAGACCTGTAGAAGACATATTAGAATTACTTTGTTTTATTATTATTATTTTACTATTGTAGAATTCAGCTGCTACTGTTCAATAAACAAAATGCATATCATTGAAATTTGTATTTATGATGACATTTCCCTCGCCAAAAAAAAAAGAAGTTTATACTGATCATTCTCTACTCTAATAAATTACAAGCTGTGAGCTATACGACAGTTGAAATTTATGGTCCGGTCCATTATAAATAGAAAGAGTATTTAATTTTCGAACTTAAAAATTGTTGTGGAGACTTTTTTATAAAAAATATCCGAAAGCCAATTGGTTTGATCCACCTGACATTATAAATTGCCCAATTTTTTCTTTTTCCACCGATGTGGGTTCCAACACTCCCTCTCAAGTCTAACTGTATTGGTTTGATTGTAAATTGTCAATATTTTTAGGTTTTGACTTGTATTTAAGCGAGTTTTAAAAGCTTCAAGTCTTCATTCTCAAGGTCGCAGATCAAATTAGAGTTTCAGAAGTCGTAAGGTTTCTATTTTATTTTGCATAAACTTGTACTCTCAAATTAAATTGGATTTTTATAGTCCGTTTGACAATTGTCTATAATACCGCATTGAAATTTATGGGTCCGATCCATTGCAAATAGAGAATGTTTAATTTTTAAACTTGAAAATTGTTGTGAAAACCTTTTTACCAAAATGCTCGAAGTCCAATTAGTTTGATTTACTTGACATTTATAAATTACTCAATTTTTTTTCCATTGATGTGGGTTCCAAGAACGACTAATAGCATAGGAGGATTCTTAAATGCATATTCAGAGAATATACATTTATATAACTCATAGATTAGAAGTTCTGATTTTAGACACATTAAACATATATACGGTTGTGAATTCGTATACTATTAAGCTTTTGCACATCAATTAATGTGCAGATCCCTTAACTTGCAGGAAAAAAATACTGGTAAATATTAATACATCTTGACTTATTACTTATCAGTTGAAAGCTCAACTTGCATTGAAACACTGGGCACTCTAGTTCCCAACTTTTAATAAATTTTTTCACCACAATCTAATACTTAATCAGCTCTTTCTAAATCTAGAAGAATGATGAAACTAGTGGACTTGAACAAGAAACATGGCTAAGGTGTACAAAGAAACCTAATATAGAAACTTGTTAAAAACTTTAACACAAGGATTTGATCCTCATTGTTTGTTTCATATATATTTGGAAAAATTCTTACTTATCTTTGTTGGTTTATAACCAAGCTAATAAAAGTAATTTTTATAATCAATTTCATGTTTAATAAAGTAAGAATCAAACGTGTATTATTACTTCATTCTATGAATAAATATATGGACAATAAATTTCATATTTAAACCATCCTCTTGTTTCCTTTTCAATCCTCTTAATTTCTAGTTAACTATATCATTCGAATTGTCTACTCCATATCCTATAAAATTCAGCCTATTTCAGAACTTATCTTTGGAATTTTATGGAAATCAATTGCTACACATTCTTTCTTAGCCATCCTCATAAATCATTACCAATCTTTAAATTCATTAATTCTTCAGTTAAATTGTGATAAATTTGGAGTTTGTGTTGCGGCACACATATATGACTATAATAAAGTTTCTTAAATGTAAATTGAGGGAAAATTAAAAGTAGTTAATCAATTAAAAATTTTGACATCATATCAACCATTAGATGAAAAAGTACATACTTCAAATTTAATGCAGAAATAAAAAAAAAAATTACAAGAAGACACAAAAAAAAAAAAATCCTACTTGAACAAGAAACTAGGCTATATAAATAACCTTTTTTTGGGTTTGATCTGAAGTGCAACCAAAAAAAAAAAAAGAAATAAAATTCACCTCAAAGAAGTCTTATTTACAATGTCATCTCCGAATGCCACCAATTTAGGGCTATTTCAACATCCACCTCTTAGAATTTTATGGAAATTAGTATCCATTGCAATAATGCTGCTTTTCTTGTTCTACATATTCTTGCTTAGCAATCCCAATCATAACCAATTTTCAAATGGATTTCTATCCTTTCCAACTTCACCTTATGTTACAACTAATTCTCCTACCAATCTTAGCCACATTGGATTTATAGTTATAAGTTCCTTGAATACATGGCAATCTAGAAATGCATATACATTCTCATGGTGGCTACCAAACATAACTAGAGGATATGTTTTATTAGATAAAGAACCCACACAAGAATTTCTCCCTTGGCCCTCAACTTATCCTCCATACATAGTCAATGAAGATATCACCAATTTAAGAGTCTATCCAAAGATCGTTAGCCCCATCCAAGTTCGAATGTTTTGTTCGATTTTAGACATGTATAGAGTGGGAGATAAAAACTTAAGACGGTTCATAATGTTTGATGACGACACTGTTTTTTCGTTGATAATATAGCAGAGGTATTAAGAAAGTATGATCATACTAAATACAATTGACATTGACCATAATTCAGAATGTATAAAGTCGAATGCTGATTTCTCTTTTAATATGGGATTTGGTGGAGCTGGTTATGCTTTGATCTACCCTTTAGTTGAAATATTGGCAAATGGGGTAGATGATTGCATAGAGAGATATGCATCCTTGTATGTTAGTGATCATATGGCACAATCTTGTTTAGCTGATATTGGAATTGGGTTAGCCATTGAAAAAAGGGAATCCATCAGGTAATAGTTTAATGTTTTGATAGGCTACATATAATGAAAATGTGATGGAATTAATTTAATCCTTGTTTGATAAATACAGATAGATTGACATGGTGTTATATCAGGTCTTTTATCGGCTCATCCACAGTCCCCTATCCTCAGTCTCCCCATTTTGATGCTGTAGATCCAATCTTTCTCTACATGGATCGGTACGAAGCATCACGACTCCTTATGAATGCAGTAAAATATGATCAATCTCGACTCTTGCAGCAAACAATCTGTTATCAAAGGGAAAGAAAGTGGTCCTTCACTGTCTCTTGGGGATATTCTGTTCATATATATACACGAAAACATATATCCTCGAAGTATTCTGCCAAAGCCATTGGAGACATTCAAACCTTGGGATGGAAATGCTAATCCACCATTCTACATGTTCAACACTCGCTGGCAAAACCAACGATCCATGTGAAGCTCCTCATCTCTTTTTCTTTCATTCTATAAACTATACTGCTAATTCAAGAAATCAATTTCTTACCTACGTTCGAGCTTCACCTCGTAACTCGCCACCTCCTTCGCCACTTGGAAACTATTCTGCTGATCCCATCTCCAAGATTCAAGTCCTTTCTTCGGCGACAAATCCTAAGACGGTGAGTGGTTTAGTGAACATAGCTATTTTAGATTGGATTCTGTTGATAAGTTTTGATTAACTTTGGATTCTATATATATCCTGCAGGCTGGTGTAATAGAACGCTGCGACATTGAGCTCAAGGCCGAGACAGATGTTATAGGCATCTCTATAAGATCATGTTCGAACGGTGAAGTGATTGCCTAAATGCAATGAAGAACAAGCCAAAGCCGCAAAATCTCAAGGTACGATGCCAACATCTAAATGCATAACTTAAAAGAAATACAACCACTTGATTGATATTATTTTTTATGACTTAGTTGTAGAGCCGGTTTTTTTCCAATAACCAAATTCAGCAGAAAACCAAAAAAAAAATTCAAATAGATCGACTTACAACTAACTCAATTCATATTGGAGTTGACTTATTTTGAAGGGAGCATGATACACAAATCGGCACAGACCCACCAAATTCCAAAATGGCCCAAAGGAAAAACAGAATTATTATCTTATTGATCTAGATTCAATTATACTTTTTTTATATATTTCAAAAAATAAAATTCTTAATCATTTAAATAAATAGTCATAAAATATATGAATACGGATCCATAATATAATTTTTAGATTATAGATCTAATTAGCTGTTTTAACACCTGATTTAGACAATTGTTCAAAGAAAAGAAAAAAGAAAGATGTATAATTATAACCTACGATTTAATGACACGCCATTAAAGTTCATATATCAGCCCTCCGTCATATCATCATACCATAGTAATAGATCACAGTTATAACAGGCCTATCATATGATATTGGTCTGTTTTGTTCCAAGTCCAAAATTGAAAATATTTACTAGTATCTAAGCTTGATAGCAAATTCTTCCTTATTTTCAAACTAGTGACAACAATATTCGAATTATAGAAAAGAAAAATACACATATTCTTTAATTCGTGCACTATATAAACTGTACCCAACAGTTCAAATTTGCCACTGATTGTGCCCGTCCGGCCATCCAGAGTAGTGAGGATCTGGTAAAATATATTTCGAAATGATAAGAAGAAAACAAACTACAAAATGTCAGCTTTATCGACTAATTCTAATGTATGCATTTTTCACAAAAAAAAAAAAAAAAAAGGTATTTCCGCCCCCAAAGCTCCCACAAAATTGAACTGATATTCGTACTTCATGCTACTGTAAAAACAAGCAAGCCTATATTTCCTGGGTCTGTCATAAATTAAACCAATTCCTTCTGCTCCTCCTGAGCCTTCTGAATTCCTATCAAGCGAGCATAATCCACCCACCTGTATATCCAGTCGTAAATATGAGGCACTACAAATAAAAATTAAGGAGTTTAGAGAGTTCCAGAAGTATGAAATCTTACAACAATGAACCCAAGTATGTGTTGCCCGTTCGAACAGCAAAACAAATTGCACCAAGTATAAGCTTATGCTGGTGTAACAGAGGTTCCAATATCCGCTGTTCAATGACACCAGCCAGTACTTGATACCTGTTCAACAGAGTTAATTCATCAGAACAATTATCCAATGCCCACAAGCCCATGATAGGGGAGCTATTGCACACGCCAGGGGTTCATAATTTCAATGAGATTAAATAGAATCTTCTTAAAATTTAATACATCATTTGTCTGTGGAAAATTATATTAGCACATTGTTTTGCTGTCATTTTGCCTATAACTCCGTTTGCAGTAACTGATATCTATTGTCAAAGGCTACGCAAAGAATGCAGCAGTTCAATGAGATTAAATAGAATCTTCTTAAAATTTAATACATCATTTGTCTGTGGAAAATTATATTAGCACATTGTTTTGCTGTCATTTTGCCTATAACTCCGTTTGCAGTAACTGATATCTATTGTCAAAGGCTACGCAAAGAATGCAGCAGTTCCTAACAAAGATATTTAAGCTTGAAATAAAATTGCATATCATTTATCGACAAATAATCTTCATCAAGTCTGTTCCCATAACAAAACAGGTTACTTGCCCTAATCCCGACAAGAAATAGGCTGTCATTCGAACACCACCCCTCGACAGTGGACAGTAAACTATTCTCACCTCAAAAGAGGAGAGAGAATTAGTTTCACAAAATAGGGAGCATAAGATCCTCTGTTATTCTCAATTAATGGTTCCGTGTTCATTTTATTCTGGATCATCTTAAGAAATTTGTGCATGCATGAACAATAGAAAAATCCAAAGTTGTACCTGAGGTTGCTAGATACTGCCATATAGATTCCATAGGCAACACTTGTGGACAATATAGGTACATTTTCAACTTCGCCAGCTGAAGACTTATCCACAGCTTTTCGTGCATTGATTAATGTATTTGTCACAGCTGTACCAATCTAAACAAAAAATAAATTGCATAAAATGCTAGAAGGTTCAAAATTAAGGAATTTAACTAAATGACATGCTAAAGAGGAATTCATGATTTTGCATCAAATACAAGAGATAGGGGAATAAGGCAGGAAGAGTGGACAGGGCAATGCATTATCCATCAAGGGTTGCTATAGTGAAATGCCAAAGGAATCAGGGGCATAAGGCCATTAATGCACTAATTAAGATGGGTAAACATGCCATAAATTTCATAAGGTGAAATCTAATTTTAAATGAACCAGGACATTAATGGCGTTGATTTCATTTCTTACCTCTTGCAAGTTGTACAATTATATGGCAACAATGAGATTAACCAAAATGATTACAGTCATTTGGATTAGGGAAATTGGTTCCTATCATAATTAAGTTACATCCTTTTCTACTCGTCTTGAAGGCATCCTCAAAAGCAAATCTTTCATGTCACAGAATGAAAGAGATGTGCCACATGCAAAAACATGCACATGCACAAAAATAGCCCAAGTCTAATTAACTAAATTCCTTAGCAGTAACAACTTACCAGTGATGATGTTGTGCCCACAGCAAAAAGTTTTGCCCCATTGCGCTGTATGACGGAAACAATTTTGGGTCACTCAGGCAAACATCTCAAAAAAATCAAAATATACAGTGTATGAATCAATTCCTTACCACTATTGCACCTATTCTCTGTAAAAGTGAATAGGAAGTTCCAGCAAGAGCAACCTACAGGGATTTGAAAAACAGTAACTATTTCAGGTTCTTATTTTCTCAAGGCCAGAGTCAATGTTTGCAAAACTTGAAAGCTAGTGCATATAATTTATTGACAAAATAAAAACCTGAAATGCATTATCAGGGCAATTGTAGAAGAACTTTGCAATAGGCCCCACACCGCCAGCAAGAGGTGGTCGGAGAGACACTGTTGGAGCAGGAAGATAAACAAGCATGAAATCTGCACATATGGCCATCACCTGAACGAAAAATAGAAGTTCAAACTGACAAGGGAAATAATACTTACAAAATGTTCAAAGAAAACACGTGTCTGACTAGTTTTCTTAATGCATTTTCCACCAAATATCATTATTGTAATCAAATGCACTTGACAACATTTTGCTTACATAAACTATGTAATAAAGCATAATATTTTATTGCTAACTATAGACAAACTGAAAATTTCAATTGCCACAAGGATTATAAAATGCATGGGAAAGAATAAAAGACAAATAATTTTTGAATAGACATTGTATTGATGGTAGCAGTCATACAGTCATACCACATCTGCAAAAACAATTTCCAACTCCTTGAAAAAATTATCTCTGCGACGATCGTATTCTGCAGCAGTCTGAACAAAGAGATCACTTTAAGGTTAAAATTCCGATTATAGAAGAAAACCATAAACAATATAGATAGTTGAAAAGAGACATGAAAAAAATAAGAGGACTGCAATGAAATTTTTCTAAAATGCGGAAAATTCCACTAAGCACAATGTGCTATTTACCTAATTGAAAGTAGTGAACAATGAACACTAGTAAAAGCATATCTTCAATTTACTATATTCATTAAAAAAAAATAATCCAAAAGAAATGAAAACGTTAATCGCATTTCCCTTTCAACAGCATTTACAGAAGAATACCTTAGTGAAGATACCGACACCGCATTCGATGCCAACCTTAGCGAGGAAGAGATCATCAGCCAACAGTCTTTCCTTAAACCCACCAAACTGAAGCAACCACCGGAACACCCCCGTCTTCTCCAGCTCTAAAAACCTGGAAACCACCGCACCAGGAATTCTACCGGCCTGGATCGCAGCCGCCAAGTCCTTGGGCAAGCTCTCTGGAGAGCGTTTAGCCTCAGCCAACACCATCAATGCCTCCCTCCTATTCCTATCACCCGCATTATCATCATCCCCATTGTTATTACCATCATTATTGTTGTCATCACCGCCGCCGCCGCCAGAAGGAGAGTGATTGTTGAAGCCGCCATCTCCTCCAGAAGAGGAGGCGGAAGGAACGAAGAGGGGGATAAGGGTAGAGTGATGGAGGCGGAGGGGGAGAGGAGAAGGGGAGGGGGAGGGGGAGGAGAGGCGGAGATGGAGAGGGGATGGTGAGAAGGACGAAAAGAATGGACGGTGGAGGCGGAGGGCGAGATGGGAGTTGGTGGCGGAGGCGGCGAAAGCCATGACGGGGTGGGAGTGTGGAGGTGAGGTGGGTGGGAACTAAGGAAAGATTTGGTTGAAGAAGAGAGAAGGGGATGACAGCTTCCCTCTTTATGTTTCGAGTCTTTAAAGTCTCTCTCTTAGACGTTGGTTGTAATTTGTGGAAGTTTGAGGGAAATTCAAGACCTTTTGTCCCTTTCTCCCCACCATTTTGTTTGGCATTTGCCCTCCACGCTCCATTACTATGTATTGCTAATAAATTAAAACCAAGATATTACATAAAATTCCTCAATTCAATTTGAAAAAAACAATTTCATTTATATAAGGAAAAATATTTTTTTTAAATTCATTTATTAAATTATTAAATTAATTTTTTTCCAACTTCTAATTCATATTCTATAAAAACTTTCTAACGGTCATCGAATAAATTTTTATAAGAATAAGGAATTTATTAAATTAAAATATCTACAATCAAAATTGCTAAGGCAATACATTACTAACCAACATGATACATTATAGAACAAAATGTCTATGTTCAAAAGTGAACAATTTAATTCCAAAGTGTTAAGTGAAACAGAAAAAAAAAAACAACACTAAAAATTCAGAAACTTGAAAAATAATTATTATAAAGTTCGTGAATTCAATAAATTAAATATTTACTTTAAAAATTGACGAATTAATTTTCACAAATCCAAACGTCATACTGATATGTATATTTTTTTAAAAATGGTGAAAAAAATACTTAGAGAATCCAGACAAAACAAATGCCAAGTGGAATGGAGCGTGTATGAACTTCCTCTAAAGTCGCGTGAAGAGAATAGATTATAGCTGTAAAATGTTGGTCAAACCACACAGTAACATGGTGATTGGGGGCGGTGGACGGCACCGGAGCCATGTGGGCTCCTTTTTTAAGTTTTTTGCTTTTTTTTCCGTTTATTATTATTATTGAATCTAAACATATTTACTTTACCTGCCAAGAGAACAAAAAAGGCTTCGAAACCTTTTCGTTTATAGGTAAAGCAATTCTATCTACTCGTTTTAATTAAATAGTAATTTGTTTTTAATTTATTTTAATTTTCAAGTTTTACTTTTATGAATATTTTATATCCACACGCATGTCTATTAAAATTGTACTATATAAGAAATAATGAAAAAAAAACCACATTTTAATCTCTAAATTTTAATAAGAGAATGAACCCCTTATATAATTTATATTTAAATTGAAAATTATTATTTTTGGTTTATAGTAAGTCTCCAAACCCAAAGTTAAACCCATTTACCACTATAACACATATGCTGGGCAAAATGAAAATTATTTTGATAAAATGACTTCCGAGAAGTTAGGAAGTCATGGTCAAATTTATTATTTTTATATTACAATTTTGTCTTTTGAATGGACCCTCCATTTTGGACTCCAGCACCATTGGCTGTCGATTCACTCGAGATTTTTTTAAATAAATTTATTGTATTATTTACAAAC
Organism: Triadica sebifera; assembly: GCA_023653625.1. Lineage (NCBI taxonomy): Eukaryota > Viridiplantae > Streptophyta > Magnoliopsida > Malpighiales > Euphorbiaceae > Triadica > Triadica sebifera. The sequence continues at coordinate 28,895,138 of CM042906.1, forward strand.
TATTTCAATCAAATAATAATATATATTTTATTATTTTTATTTACATTAATTAATATAAATATAATAAAATGTGTATAGTATAATAGATTCTACCTAATAATTTCTCTTTCTATTACTTTTATTTATTTATTGTCTCTATGTATGGCTGTCTGTATCTTATTCTTTGTAATCTTAGGTTTTTGCTTCCTTCCCATTTATGAATATAAATTTATTTTTCTTTTTAATCTAATCCAAATTACAATTTACTTTTATTTTTCAAAAGCATGATCAACTTTTTTAGTTTTTAAATCTCCTCGAGTATTATAATAATATATAAAATAAAATGTATAATGGTAACTATATTAATTAAAACTTCTTAGCCAATTTGGAAATAGAATTGAGAGTATATTTACAAGAAGACAGATACAACAATAATATCTAATTACATTAATAAGCGAAATTAAGAAACAAAAATAAGTAGATGAATAAAATAAGCGAAAACAAAAATGCAGCAGAAAATAACATTCAGATTGATGATCTACAGTATTTTAATATTAGGAGAAATTTTTTATTAAATTTCAACACCTATTATATGTTTTTTTTTTGTTGGTATTATCATTTTTCAACTATGACTAATGGGGATTCATTCTCCAAATTATTATGTTCAAAACATAGGTCGCATCTACACATTTGTCAATGATGCTTAGCCTTTCCATATTTCCAATATTGAACTGACCATCATCTACGGTGAAACTAAGGGATATAATTAATACCATACAAGCCTGCAGAACTAATTCGTAAATAGAATTACACTTTCTCTTCAAATTAAGCTAATTTAATTGCACTGATTGATTTTTATGGTGCTGTCTTATTAATTAATTTCGTTGGATGATTTGCTTGGTTATTTTTTTATTATTTTTTTCATTTTCTTTCTTTAATTTCTTCAATTATCATAAGCAAGCGCTATCTTTAGAAATAGCTAATTACATGATTTTTTTCCTACCATAATGCATCCATTATTGTGTTGAATAAAAGTTGAAACCAGGAAATTGAGATGAGATTTCATTTATATGCCAATCTCTAAGCAAGCTTAAAACTAGGTTATTGCATGCCAGGCCCAGGAGTACATATCCCAATAGCAATTTGGCCCATTCCTGATATTGAGCTTATACAAGAAGAAAGGGCCACTTTTTTGTGTAAATAAAAATAAAAAAATAAAAACTTCAAAGGAAAATGGAACTAAGAGCATCCTAATAAGTTTTTTTTATTATTTAAATTATAATCTTTTAAGAGTTATTTCATTAAAAATAAATTTAATAGATTTTCTATTTTAAAATTTTAAAATAGAGAGCGAGTTTGACTCTACATTAAGAAAACTAAATTTTACTATTTATTCTAATGATAATTATATCTTTTTATTAGTGTATTTTTCCAAAAATATTTTTTTCTTTATAATAAAAAATTTATTTACTTTTTTCTTTTGATAAATACTAATTTTATATGGATTAAAATAAAATAAAAAAATAAAGAATTTATTGGACATGTAAAAAAAATTACTCTTTATATTTAAAAATGCTCTAAAATGTTATTTATTCTACCAAATATACTTTTTAAAATAAAAAAACACTATTGGAGATGTTCTACTTTCTATAATACATCAATTTTGGGAGTTATAATTGTAAATTGTTTGTCTATAATTATATTCATGTTAATGTATAGATTAAGTCCATAAATATCTTAGCAATGTAAAAACAATGGTTATAAATATGTGATACTGATTTCAAAAATTATTTGTTTATATGACAATACTATTAATTAATTAGTTTTTAATAATTAGTCTAAAATAAGAATTATATATGGTCTTAATCGAGATCTCCACATTAGTCACTAAGATGGATTATGGATAACCACTTATGAGGCATTTCATAAACGCCCGCACGTGACTCATTCCAAATGCCCAACTACACTCATTTCAAATTCATGATGAGGAGTTGATCAATATATAGACCTTTTCACTATCGATTGTTACTTTAATTTAATATTTTCTTTCACATGTTTAAAACCAAAAAATTTCTTTTTGTTTTCTTTAGAGATGAGGTGTTCTGAATCAATCTCATCTATGGACGACATCTTTAAATTATTCTATATCTAGACTAATTTCTGTTCGACCCGCATTTGGACCTTTTTTTGAGGTGAAAACTCTAACCAAGAAAGTAGCTACCTACAAGACAAAGTTCAAACCCACAACCTCTTAAGCTAAGAACAAATTCATTACCATCGGATCTGCACTCTTTGTTAATGGATTGTTTCTTTCAACATACCAAAAATCAATCCAACTGAAAATTATTTTTCTCACAAAGAGTTTCACATGTTTAATCATATAACAATGTACAACTTATTAATTTTTCTTCACCAAAAAAAGGAAAAAATGTACAACTTATTTTTTTTCTTCTACATGGATTGGAGATCTTTATTTTATAGTCTAGATCTAATTTAACAGAAATATTAAAAAAATCATGATTCAAATTAATCACAATCTGCTATGTATTTAATCTATAATTTTTTTCATAAACCTGATTCAAGTAAGTGTTTTATGTTGATCGGTAGCTTGTTGTAAACATAATGTTTCATTGTATATTATCGATTGATAATTCATTAATTTCACCCAAAAGGCAATTATCCTTTATAAAATGATTTAATTATAATTTATAGCACAATTATTCACTTATTCTCATAGGTGAAATTTTAATTGTTATTACATTAGTTATCTTTTTATAGGTAATATTTTTCGATTTAAAAATTAATAATCTTAATTAATTTTATAATAATTATAATAAATTAATGTTATAACATTTAATATTATTTAATATTATTCAATATTAATATTTATGATAATTACTCGTAAGTAAATCGAAACCATTCAAAACTCTCCTATATTTATATATATATAGAGAGAGAGAGAGAGAAATCACACTGAGTTTGTCAGTGGTGAGGGGTGACCACATCAAAAAGTAACTGCTTACTTGTGAGAGGAAATAGCAATTATCTTAAGCACTTGTTGAAGGTGGTGGGCCGTGTCTGGAGGAAGTGTTTCCACTCTAGGTCTTTCCGGCACCACCCACGGCCCTTGGCTGTTTCTGACCATTCCTTTATTCTCATCTTGCCGCCAGTTCGGTGGCACACCATACTCACTTCTCAACAAATCACAACTCTTGTTAACCAGAGCAATATCTCTCTTGTTTGCCAAGAAGAACCTCTGCCCCTTCCCATGGTACCCATCCGCCAAGTGTAAATGCACCTCCAGATTATGTGCACAACCAAGATCCTTCGTCTCCTTCAGAAATGGACTCTGCGTCTGATCCAGCGCCAGCTCCACTCCTACATGCGCATAGCTCCACGGAAACGACATCGTTTCCTCCACATATTTTTGAAACTGGAACTTTTCGTTGGCAAAAATCCCTGGCACTGTTGGGACTTTATCATGCACGTTAATCACTCTTAGCACCTTAACTCCAAGCTCATCACATCGTTCTTTAAACTTGAGATTTCCCACTCGAGGCCCAGCGAAAGAGTAAACTGTGATGGGAATTTTGGTCTTCAGTTCTCCATGATCACCATTATCCATGTAATTAAGCCTCATCTCTGCAACATCATACCCACTTAGTATAGCCAAAGCCGACCCTAGGCTATGACCTGTGATTGTAATGCTGATTTTTTCCCCTCTGTAATAGTCTATTAGGCGCTTAATCTCGGCTAAAACTTGTTCACGAGCTGAAAATGTACAGTACTTGCAAGGGTCTTCTTTCTTGGTGTATAAATCATAAAACCCTGATTCGATCTTGATGGATGGATCGTTAGTGAAATTAGCTGAACAGAGGATATCTTTAAGGTCATATATCCATTCGAGATAAGTTACTGTGCCTCTCCATGCTATGACTATATCGCGGCGGCCCAACCGTTTAATCTCCTCCTCATCGGTGGTGACAGCGACGTAGCCCATCCAATTTGCATGCATGCTCCATACACTGCTGAGCTTAGATTTCTGAAAGAAATTTGGAAGGTTAATGTTTGAAGTGGCATAAAGATACCGGCTTATTTGGTAGCCATGGTCTTTCATGTCCAGCTTTTCGAAGAAATGAGCAGCTTGGTATTTGCATGTGCCACAGTATTTAGAGTGAGGATCGAAATCGAAAGAATCGTAGCAGGTTTGAGCAAATTCTCCGTATCGGATGATTTCTCTGCGGAGATGTGAGTTCATGGGATCAAGAAGCCCTTCCCAATCATTGCAGCCTTGGATTTCCTTCCAAATTTCGTTTAAAGGCCGATCGTCTTCTTTGAGGTTAATTAGTGTTTGATCATCTAGTTGTGGAGTAAAACTCGATACAGATGATGAGCTTTTGATGTGAAATCCGAAATTTGGTGAAAAGGGTTTGCGTGGTGTGAAGAAAGTTTTGAACTTGTTGTTAAATTTGTATCTGGGCAAGAGGCCTTCATACAGTACTACTGGAGGGGTATTCAGAGGCATAAACAGAGAAGCCATGAAGGGGTTTATCTGAGCTTCTTAATTGGGCTGTTTTTGTGGGATAGTGGAAAGGGGAAAAGTGTGTTGATTTATTCTGTGAATATGGGAGTACTTATTAGGTGGTTGCCCTTGTCTTGCACTCAAATAGTGGGTTTCTGGTACAACATTTTGCTTTCCACTTACATATATAATAGCATGGACTTTGTGTTCCTCGTGTCATAATTGAAGAATTTATTTGATAAATCCAATATTGATTTATTCTGAATTAATTTATTTATCGGGTAATTTATTTTGGTAATATATTGTACTTTAAATTATTTGAAAAAAATTTTGTCACAAAAATTATAAAAGTTTAAGGAAGTTAGTTTTTAAAAGAAACCATTTGATACTCCATCAATCACCTTTTTGGTCTTAATTTTTGGCACAATTATTCATTTTATTGGAAACAGACCCGATTTCCATAACAATTGGTACTAGAGCCAAGGTTAAAAAGTTATATACTCTGTAGTTGCGGCATAAGCTGATCTTCCACATCATAAATGTTTCCTTTGATTCTTGGGTATTTCGCATTTGAAATCTATTAAATATTCTTAAAGAATAAATGACAAGAGACGGACAAAAATTCACGATGGATACAACAACTTCTATTTCATCAATTTTGACGAGAACTGTTGTGGCAGATACGAGAATTGCAGTGAAGATTTTTGATGGTACAAGTCATTTCGGTATGTGGCAAGGTAAAGTTCTAGATGTCTTATTTCAGTGAGGTTTAGACATTGTCATTGAGAGAGAAAAGCCAGAAAGTGCAAATAAGAAGGAATGGAGGACAATCAATCGTTTGACACATGATACAATTTGATCATGCCTATCTAGAGAGCAGAAATATGTCTTTTGTAAAGAAACTTCAATAAGTAAATTGTAGAAGACGCTGGAGGAAAAATTCTTGAAAAAAAATAGTTAAAATAAGCTTCATATGAAGAAAAGATTGTTCAGATTCACATATGTTTCTAGTACCATGATGAATGATCACATCACCAATTTCAATCAACTTGTAGCAGATCTAATGATTTTTTATGTTACTTTTAAAGATGAAGATCTTATCATAATGTTGTTGGGATCATTTCCTGAGGAGTTTGAGTTTCTAAAAACTACTCTACTCCATGGAAAAGTTGAGATGTCTCTTAGTGAGTATGTGTTGCACTATATAGCTATGAATTTAGGAGAAAAGACAAGAAAGATAACACCAGTAGAGCAACATAAGTTTTGATAGTAAGAGGTCGTTCGAAAAATAAGAATAAAGGAAAGAAAAACATATCAAAGTCCAGAATGAGGAAAGATGAATGTGTTTTTTGTCGAGAAAAGTGGCACTGGAAGAAAGATTGTCCTAAGTTGAAAAGTAAATCTGACAAATGCAAGACTGTTGCAGATTCAAATGTAGCTAAATGTGATGATTCTGACTTTTCATTAGCATTGATGCCATCAATAAGTAGTTCGACTACTTGTACCCTGGATTCAGGTTGTAGCCACCATATGTGTCCCAATCGGGAATGATTTTTTTATTTTAAAGAAATTGAAGGTGAAGTTGTCTATACAGTAAATGACAGCTCTTGCAAAACAACTGGAATTGGTTTAGTTCAGTTGAGAAATCGTGATAGATCGAACAGAAGTCTAACAAATGTAAGATATGTGTCCAGTCTGACGAAAAACTTTATTTTTATGAGAGTCATTAGGAGAAAGAATTTTACTATAGTCATTAAAAATGAAGAAATAAATGTTATATCTGAAGCATTTGTAGTGATGAAAGGAGTTCAAATGAGCAACAACTTGTATTACTATGAAGACAATACAGTCGTTGGAATAACAACAGTAGTTTTTAGTGATGACCAAGAGCTAGAAACAACCAGATTGTGACATATGCGTTTGGGGCATGCAGGTGAAGATTTCTTGAAACTTCTGACGAATAAAGGATTATTACAAGAAGTACGAACCTGCAAATTAGACTTATGTAAGCATTGCATTAAAGAGAAACAGACGAGAGTGAAGTTTGGTACTGCAATCCGTGATACCAAAGGAATTTTAGATTATGTTGACTCAGATGTATGAGGTATTTCCAAAACTGCTTCAATGGGAGGTAAACACTACTTTGTTACCTTTGTTGATGATTATTCAATAAGTGTATGAGTGTATACAATGAAGACAAAATGATGGAGTGTTGGAGTTTTTCTCATCTTGAAGAAGATGGTGGAAACTCAAACAGGAAAAAAGATCAAGTGTCTTCGAATAGACAATGACGGAGAGTACATAAGTGGTCCCGTCATAAAAGTTTGCAGAAATGAATGAATTGTTCGATATTTCACGGTCAGAAATACACCACAACATAATGGGGTGGTTGAACGCATGAACCAAACTCTACTGAAAAAAGTTCGGTGTATGCTATCTAATGCTGGGCTGGGTAGACAGTTTTGGACCGAGGCTGTAACATACGCATATAATCTCATTCATCATTTGTCATCAACTGTTATTAATGAAAAAATACATTTGGAGGTGTGGTATGAAAAATCTGCTACAAATTATAATTTCTTACATGTGTTTGGTTCCACTGCATACTATTATGTTAAAGAATCAAAGTTAGATCCAGGGACAAAGAAAGCTATCTTTAGGAGGATATCCTCTTGTATTAAAGGATATCATTTATGGTGTCCAAAGATGAAGAAAATAATATTTAGTAGAGATATTACCTTTGATGAGTCTACCATGTTAAAAAAGATAACAAAGGAGTAGACAGATGGTTCTCCACAACAGGTGGAGGAAAATCTCAAACAGGTGGAGTTTGATAGAAAGAAGAATTATTGATTCAGCAATTGTAAAATCTGATAAAATTACTTTTATGGAAAAAGAGGAGTTAATGGTAGAAAATGGATCAAATAAAGAAGTAGAAGTTTCAGCACAAAAACCTCTTCAGCAACTTGAGCCAATTGCATTACGAAAGCCGAAAAGAAATATGAAAAAATCTGCTCAACTTGAAGATATGACTAATAAACATCTTCAGTAAATGATGAGATTTCTTTCACTTATTATGAACCTATTCAAAGCTCAGAAGAAGAAAAGTGGAGAAAGACTATAGAAGAAGAGATGCAGTCATTTGAAAAGAATTAGACATGGAAGCTAACAAGTCTATCAAAGAAAAAGAAAACGATTGGTTATAAATGGGTTTGTGCAAAGAAAGAAAGATTTCCTGATAAGAATGATATCCATTGCAAGAAAAGATTGGTAGCTAAATGATATGCTCAGAATGAGGGAATTGATTATAATGAAGTATTTTTTTCAGTTGTAAAACATTTATCTATTAGAATACTATTGACTTTGATAGCACAATTGAATCTAGAACTAGTTTAGCAAGATGTAAAAACTACATTTTTACATGAAGAATTCGAAGAAAAAATCTACATGACTCAGCCAGAATGATTTAAAGTTGCAGGAAAAAAATTTGGTGTACAAGTTGAGCAAATAGTTGTATGGATTTAAGCAATCTCCAAGACAATGGTACAGACGATTTGATAAGTTTATGATAAGACGAAAATACATAAGAAGTAGATATGATCTTATGTATATTTGCGCAAGCTACGGGATGAATCATTTATTTATCTTCTCTTTTATGTTGATGATATGCTGACAGCTTTGAATGATGAAAGAGATATTCAAAAGTTAAAAGCTCAACTAAATCAAGAATTTGAAATAAACGATTGAAAAAAAGTTAAGAAGATTTTCGATATAGAGATACACAAAGATAAAAAATTGGGGAGACTTTATTTGACTCAGAAACAATATCTGAGAAAGGTTTTAAGTGTTTTAAAATCAATGAAAAGACAAAATCAGTTAGTACTCTACTTACTCCTTATTTTAAGCTCAGTGCATATTTATCTATGAAAAGTGATGAATAACGAGAAAATATGTCAAAGGTTTCATATGCAAATGTTGTTGGTAACTCGATATATGCAATGGTGTGTATGAGGCTTGACATTTCACAAACAGTTGGAGTTGTGAAATGAATTCTGCAGTATATTCAGAATACTGCAGATGTAGATATAATGTTTGAACGGGATGAGAAAATTGATCAGTATATATTGGGATATTGTGATTCTGACTATGTAGGTGATTTAGACAAATGTCGATTTACTACCGATTATGTGTTTACACTTACAAAAATACCGGTTAGTTGGAAGTCCATTTTACAATAAATAGTTATTTTGTCTACAATAGAGACAAAATACATAATAGTTTCAGAAGTTGTTAAAGAGACAATTTGCTTTCAGGGGTTGCGGAATGATTTGAGAATTGGTCAGAAGCATGTCAAAGTGGTATTTGTTTAACAAATAATCAAGTTTATCATATAAGAACGAAGCACATCAATGTTTGATATCATTTTGTACAGAAAATTTTTGAAGATAGTGAGATACTATTTTAGAAGATTTTGACTGTTAAAAACAAAAATTGTGACAAGTATCAAGTTTCAACATTGTTTGTATTTTCTCTCAACAATTTATCCAAAAACACTAATTCATTACTTCTAAAATTAGTTGTATTTTCTCTCTCATTTGTAATATTTCACTTTATAATATGTTTTTGAAATAGTGAAATATTATTTTAGTAGTGTCCGATGATGCAGGTATAATTGGTCGAACCTCGTTAAATTTTGATATTCTCTTTATTGTCTATTTAATAGTTATTATCGCGTATTTTTTTGGTGATATATTGTGTTTTAAATTATCTGAGAAAAATTCTGTCATAAAAACTTTAAGAGTTTAAGGAAATTGATTTTTAAGGAAAATTATTTGTGACTCCACCAACAACTTGAAATTTTTAAATATAAACAAATATAGATTGTACGACATCTTGAAAGCAAGAAAAAGGACTTAAATCAATTTTGAAATTTTCTAAAATGGGATTGGGCGGATCTTGGCTAACATTATCAACCAAAAATACAACAATCAAAGGAAGGACAAGGTCCTTAAAATAATAATGAGTGATCGATTAATCATGGGAAAATATATACAAAGCTTTAGATCCTTTTTTGCTTATAACAATAGGATTCATGATTTTCACATTTCTACTTTTTTTTTTCCAATCGCACAGGACTTTCTAAATCTGTAGAGTATAATTTCAGGCAATAATTAAAAATTTCAAAATAAAAACTCAGTATCTCGTCCCTTTATGAGCAACTATATATTTCAGAAGATGAAATTAGAGATGGAAAGATGAGAATGTCGCAAGAAAATTAGAGCACCCGCATCACTTTGTTTATGATTAGAGACGAAAAATGAATCAACGCAGTTCAAAAAGGTGCCCCTTTTTCTTACAAAATAGTGAGGAAAATCCCTTGTTAATTAATTTCTGCAATTTAGCCAAAGACTATTTTCATCACTATTGCGCGATGAAAATTGTGTTTCGTTACTATATTATTCGATACTATAATCACGATAGCAGCGACGGAATGCAATTTTGCTTGCCACTGGCGACATAATGGTTATTTCATCGCTGTTTGGTAAGCCCTACAACCGAATTATTATCATCGCTGGAAGTTATATTCCATATTTTTTTTATATAATTATGATAAATTGTATTATCACAATTTCTTTAATTAGTACATAACTAATTGCATAATTATATATATGTTTAATAAACTTATATACATACTTCAATTATATATCATATTTTATACTTAATTATGTGCTTTGTACTAGCCTATACACATATATATATATTTTACACAATCTTATATACATTAATTCTCTACTCTCCGTTAATTTATGTAGTTGATACTTATATATTTTATTTACAGTTACACTTGATAATTAAATATGTTATGCTTCATACTTAATTTTATATATTATCTAATTATCAAAATAAAATTATAAAGATAAAAAAATTTTAACGATGAAATGTCTATTTTCGTCTGTACATTAGTGATGAAGCTATAAATTAGTACAATCTTTCAATTTATGGCCACCCGTCACTTATTTTTTTCTTTTTTTTCACAAAATTCTTAGTTACCAATAATTTTTATTGTATTATAATAGTGAGTGGTGGAAAAAAAAAGAGAGAGAGATAAAAATAGTGTTATTGGATGAAATGGAGTATTAATTTGCTTAAAAAGTTTTAAAATTTTAAAAATAAAAATGAGAGGCACATTTCACCATGCATGATACAAAAAAATGTTATATAGTTAAACTTAATACTTCTCAATTCATTAGCTTATAAAATTTTCCATGCCCTGTCAATCCTTCTTTTCCAGTTTGCAAAGCAAACTTGATGTTATTTTGCCAAAACTGAGTTCTCCGTCGGGGCCTAATACTCCAAATTGCTTTTAAGCAGGCTTTTGAATTTTGAAATCCGTTCAATTTTATTCACAGTCCTTCCTAATATTTAATTGGAATGTCTATATAAATGTATTTTTTTAAAAGATAAAAATTTACTATTTATAAAAATATTTTTTTATTTACTATATTTTTAATATATATATTTTAAAATTACTATTTCAAAAATATTCATTTTTTATTATCGCCAACAAGATATTATAGCGAAAAGACTCTAAAGCCCTCCTAGTGCCTCGACGAGAACGAATTAAAGTGCCATTTGTATGCCAACAGCAGCAGATGCAAATCTTTGGCCCAAAAAGGTAATAATTGCTAGGAGTCTTTTTCAAACTCATGTGAACAAAAAAACATGTATTTTTGAAATACAAAATTTTAGAAAATGTATTTTTGAAAAGATAAAAATTTTAAAAATGGATAATTTTAAAAAAAACTCTTAAATTATCATTTTGGAGAAAAAAATTAAAAATTAAAAATTATGTAATTTTCTGAGCTCCGTTTTTAGGCCTTTGGCTACAAAATTTGGTATCACATATCAAAACTTTAGTCCAGATTGAAATTACTATGAGAAAATTTTCCAAAAAATCGCATTTAAATAAATTCAATATAATAATATTTTACAAATTTATTAAAAAATATATTTCACATTTTTAAATTAAATATTAGATAAATACATCGTATGCTAAAAGAATTCTGCTCTTTTGATAATGAAAAATTTCAAAGCATTTTATATTTGTAATATCAAAATTTGCATACTAAATGAATTTTTCAAAAAATTGTACATCTAACAAAAATGCAATAAATGTAAATGTTTGTAATAATATATTGAGAAAACATTAAAAATTATAAGATAATATTGCAGAGACTAGAGAGTATCCGACATAAATCTAAACCCATCTCCAGTTTTTTTTTCTTTTTTTGTCGAACATGTTCAATCAAATATGAGATTTATAAAGAACAAATATGGTTTAAAAATAACAAATGAATAATTTCACATTAAAGTAAAAAATATCAGTTGAGCAAGCTAACCCATGGTTGAATCGATTAGATCACTAATTGCATACGATCGAATTTAATAACTCTGGATTTTCAACGTGATTCAAAGTATATTACTAGCTAATTGATCTTTCTTTTTTTTCAAATCTAATTAACCAATTTGGTCCAATTTTATATCAACAATTTGAAATTAAAATTGGCTATCTACATTTTCAAGAGACATAAATACTCGTTACCATATTTAAACATTAATCTAATTAAGAAGGAGACATATGGATATGCAGTCCCAGGTCCAAAAATTGGTCGCCATATTTGCTAATACATCAGCTACCCGATTTACTTCTCCGTAAGTATTAAGCTAATTTGACTTCCCATCTACCAGTTTTGAATTTTGACTAGCAAGGTTCAAAATTCAGAGAGAAAAACGACAGAAATACATGTCGTATTCATCAACTTATATAGTATAGTACTATGTTAGAATTAATCGAGCAAGATTATTGGTCGATTACTTGATAGTTGATTAAGTGTGACGTATCGAACTGAATTAAATTCAAATAAATCAAACTGATATATATATGAAAAATCAAACTGAATCAAAATATATTTTAAATTAAATCTAACTGAACCGAAATATTTCGATTGGTTTCGATTCAGTTTAATTGATTTTATAAATATTAATTTATTAATTACCATAAATCATAATTATTATCATATTAATTTTGTCAATTATAAAAATTAAAATCAATCATAATAACTTTATTAATTAATATAAATAAAAATTATCATAACTATATAAATTTTAATTTTAATAATTACCATAAATTAAAATTAGTTAACAAAAATTAAAATAAATTGTCATAGTTCATGATTTTACCAACTATCTATATCAAAATTAATTATTATAAACTACATTTTCTTTTTATTTTATGTAAAAATTAAAATTAATTACTACAGAATTTCTAAAAAAATATAAATGTAAAAAATTTGATCGGTCCAGTTTAATAAATTTTTCAACATTTCTAACCGAACCAAATCAAATAAACATAATTTTTTTTATAAATAACCGAATCGAACAAATTGAAAATTGAATAAACCAAACTGAATAGAATAAATCCAGTTTAATTCGGTTGAATTTTACACATCTTGGTGTGACATATGGCGGTATATACAGTGACAAACCAAAAAGACAAACTTATATATTTTCTTTCTAATATTATATTTTGACCAAAATACAAAAAAAAATATATATATTTATATATATATTTTAAAGGGTAACTATAACGTCTTAAATTAAAAGAGGCGGAACTCAAAAAAAAAAATTTTAAATCAAAATAATTGTAGTAATTTTATTTGAAATAAGGGTTGTGGCCAATTAGCCTCATACATATCCCCAATGAGTACATGCACCCAGAAAATCAGTAAATTACCAATTCTATCTAGTCAACGTGTCAAGAGCAAATCGAACTATACCTCACGTCCCTGCTCACGTAATGCTGACTCAGTTTGGAAAGTAGGGCTAGGAAGCCTGAATTGATGGTGAACCCATCCAATCCTCCAAGGATGTGCTGAGTAAGACTGCCAATTCTGAATCAATTGAATTAATATTTGTATTAATTTTTTTAATTTGCATTTAATCCATGTTAAATTATATACATAGTATTATTTTAAATTATTTGAATATTATTTAGTAACACAAAATTATATTATAATTTAATTTAATTTAGTTTGACTAATAATAAAAAATTAAATTATAATTTAAATTATAAAATATTTTGACTAATAATTTTTATTTACCAAAATAGATTATTTGAAAAAACTAAATTATAATATCTTAAAAAAACTAGTAAAATTAACATTTAATTTATCTATTATATTTTTATTTTTTATTATATTTTTGTTTTTTTATCAAATGACATATTATACTCTTTAACTTTAAACTATTTGGTAATTTTATATAATATAATTATTTAATATGCACAATTATTATATAATAAGAATAAATGAGTTTATCATATCAAGTTGAGATATAATAATATAATTTAATATATATATATATATATATTATACTTTATTTATATTATATATTAAATATATTTTATATAAAATTTTTAATTAATATAAATATATTATTTTATATTTTTCAGTTATTTTTATTTAAATTATCTGTTATCATATTTTTATTTATTAAATTATCATCTATGATTAAATTATTAGCTTGTAATTATATTTTCAACTAATTTTATTAATAGATTCTTATCATTTTTATAGTATTCAATTAGAGCATATGTAAAAAAAAAACTACTAAAATATTTTTTTTGGTAAGAAATATCATTTTAAACGTTGTAAACATTGTAATCGTTTTTTTTTTTTTTTTGGTGTATGAAGAGGTTAACCGTTAACCGCACCGAATACATTTATTAATAGTATCACCTAAATATTTTAATTTATGGGTGTTGGAGTGTCAAATTTTGACAGGCCTTGTGCTGAGCCTGCGAAATCACAGATCCATATCCCGAGCAAACGCTCATCTTCAACCACAACAAGAAGACGAACCGGAAATGAGCAGCGGAGAAGGGAAAACCGTCTGCGTCACTGGTGCCTCCGGTTACATTGCTTCCTGGCTTGTAAAGTTTCTCCTGCTCCGTGGCTACACCGTCAAGGCATCCGTTCGTGATCCAGGTCCTTATTCCTCTCTCTCTCTCTCCGTTCGATTCCTCTGCCTTTCTTTCTCATGTATTTTTTGAATTAATTGTTTTATAAATTTGTAATTACCTCATTTGATGATTTCTGTAAAAAAAAAAATTCGGTTCTTTTTAGTTTCGTTAATGAAATTCGGAAACCTTAACCCCACGCCCCAAATTTTCATTTCTTTCTCATTATTTTCCTTTTTTCTAAACTTTTTTTTTAAATTTTGGATGAAACTGAATTTTGAGATACTTAAATCATGCTAGTGCGTGCAGGAAATGACTCCATTATTTGTTTAAAATATGTGTACAATTATGGCAATTGAAAACAGCTGTCTTGGCTTTGAAATGCTGCAGCATGCCAAGCAAAAACAAAACGATGAAAACGATGCCGTCCTTCTGGGCCTATATATATATATATATATATATATATATATATATATATATATATGTATATGTTTTTTTATTTCTTTTGTCTCATTGTTAAGGAATTGAAAATCTTAAGGAAACCCAAATTAATCAGGCAAAAGGGTCTTCATTTACCTGTGTGTTCATTAGCTTTATCTTCCACTAGACCTTAACAAATGAAATTCGGCGCCTCTTACTTTTCTTGCGTAGAGATTAGCAGATGTCTTAGTTGGTTAGACATCTGAAATAATTCACTTTTTTATGACCTCCGATCATATGCTTCATTCAAACTGTTTACAGTTACGTTTCGTCATGTTCATTTTCCATTAAAAGATATTGTAAAATAGTATTCATGCCTTCTTACATTCCTGGGCTTATATGCAAATATGCAAGGCATATTGAAGAATCCAACTTCATCATAATTGAACCATTCAAACACATTCACATAATCTGTTTCACTGTGCTTTTATGAGAAATTAGAATGATTTTTTCTCTCTATTTTAGAGGTGTTCAGTTGATAATTACAGGATGTGCTTGCTTAAAATTTTCTTAGTGGAAGCATATAGGAAATGGTAGACTTATCATGTGGCATTAGTTTTATCTGAACAAAGAACAGCTTTATGTTTGAATGAATTGTTAATTGTTTTTAGCTGCATTCATTCTTTTCAGATGATCCCAGGAAGACAGAACACTCATGGGGTCTTGATGGAGCTGAGGAGAGACTTCAGCTGTTCAAAGCAAACCTACTGGAGGAAGGATCCTTTGATTCTGTTGTTGAAGGGTGTGAAGGTGTTTTCCACACTGCATCTCCATTTTATCATGATGTTAAAGATCCACTGGTCAGTTTTATAAGTGTTACTGTTAACTTTACCTTTGTATATATCTCCATTGGAAATCGGAATCTGAGGAATTCTTTCATTGTTTAATCTGTACTTTGTAGTTTCTAATAGGCACCTTTTGGCACATGAAAGAAAAGTAGGCAGCAGCTAGATAAAGATCCATATGTATGTTGCTGCAGTGGCAATCCTCTCAAAGTCCATTCATTGCTTCTTTTGGTTTTGGACTCTTAAATTTGAACTATTTTTATGACAGCCTTCTAGATTTAGCTTTAGTGATTCTTACAACATTGTAATCTCAGTTGCTACACAGTATGTTAGCCCTACCACCTTTCAAATATGTGATGTTAGCCCTACGATTTTTTCAATATGTGAACTGTTCAGCTTTTAAGGTTAACATTAACAAGTTAATTGGCTGGCAATACATGAATCTTCTGCCCTGTAACCTGTTATGTTGTTTAGAGGAGAATTGTGACTATAATTCAATGTTTGTTGCAACGAATTTCTTCCAAGCTTCTGACCATGATGTCACCACCATGACTTATGACATTGATGGGAGTATTCCACGTAGAACCATAACATGATATTTTCTTCCAAGCATTTGAGATACAAACGAAGATTCTTATGCAGCTGTATTATCAATCTGTGTGTGCGCACTTATAGCCCTTTGTTTAATTTAGTTTGCAACCATTACTTCTGTTGTTGGTGAATGGTTATCTTCCCATTTCAGGCAGAATTGATTGATCCTGCAGTGAAGGGAACATTTAATGTTCTCAAAGCATGTGCAAAAGTCCCATCAGTAAAACTGAGTTGTTTTGACATCATCCATTGCTGCAGTTTCTTACAATGGAAAACCTTGAACTCCAGAAATAGTAGCAGATGAAACTTGGCATTCTGATCCAGATTTCTGCAAGGAATCTAAGGTATGTATACACAGGTCTGCACAAAAGCCAATTTTGAGCATTTTAAATTCGTAATCTACAAAATTTGCTCATTGTTATCATCTAGTTTTATTCTTTATACCTCTGAGAAAATGAAAACTGAATTACGACAATCTCCTATGTATGGACTAGTTTCTTACTGTCTCCTTATCTGGTTAAGTCTGTTAGAATAGATAATTTTTACTCTTTTTTTGAGCTAGTGGATGTCAGTTTAAGTGTTCGTAGGGATGGGCATAAATTATAAGTCCAAAACCTATTGAGCAGAGAAGAATCATTTTCCATTGCATGCTCCTACAGAGAGTGAGAGCGAGAGTGAGAGCGAGAGAGAGAGATGATATCTGTTTTTAACTTGAAAATATGCAAGCCTTGTTCAAACTTGGTAACCTATGAAAATAGCTAAATCAAATTGCAAAACATATTCCTTCTTGTGCCCATTAAGGTTTCCCTATCAAGAGTATCCTAAAATAGAGAATCGGGATCTTCTTTTCCCTGACCCATAGAATATGTTGTTTGGAGTCAAATCAATTGGGCATCATGGATGTGAAACTTTTTAATGAAAATTATTGTTTTACCTCCCTCTGAGTTTGAAGTATATGAATTACAGCTGTGGATTGCACTGGATTATGTTCAGACAGGTGCATATCTTGTGAATTGTGACCGCATCTGCCTGTTACTTTTCTGTTTTACACATTAGGATTTGATGTTAAAACTTAAAAACTTATGCTGCAGCCTGAATTAGTTCAAGATTTACTTTGCATTGTTATTGGTTTAGTCGTTTAGAAAAAGAATTGAAGCATGTAATTAGTTGGTCAGGAATCAGGATTGGCAAGTTAATAGCTAGAATAATTGAAGGTGAGGGGTGGGCTTGAATAAGTTAAGAGTCTTGGCTAGACGCGGAAAAAATTTGTCTTTATACCTTTTACTACTTTTGTTGGTTTGTTCACTAAGAACTATTATCTTGCCTGAAGACATTACTTTGATTTTCATTCCATCTAAAATTTTTCATACGTAGGTTTTACTCCCTCATGTCTTCAATTATTTATCTTTTCTTACTAAGGTCTTTCAAAAAATTCTGGCACGTGAAATCATTTAATAATACTGAATAAAAGAATAGATCCTCCAGCCATTAATGCTTTCAATTTTAAAGTTTTATGCAAGGGATAGGTCATGCTGGGCCATTTATCTTTTTAGGTCTTGATTGATAGTAACAAAACATATTTACTATATATGTGCGTTTGACAATCATGTTCTCTAATATATAATAATATTTTCATAGCCAGTTTCTTCTTTCGTTTCTGCTTTTAGCTGTGGTATGTAGTCTCAAAGACCTTGGCTGAGGATGCAGCATGCAAATTTGCAAAAGAGAAGGGTCTGGACATAGTTGCAATAAATCCAGCAATGGTGATTGGTCCTCTCTTGCAGCCTACTCTTAATACAAGTGCCGCTGCAGTTTTAAGCTTAGTAAAAGGTATTTGTTTGTGTCTATAACTCTGATTATATTATCCTGCGCATAAAGATCAGTATTTGTCTCATTAAGATAGGTGATTTTATGTAATGGTAGAGCAAATGAAATGGATGATTTTTATGTAAAGGAGATACATTTTTCCAACCATTCCTTTTTTCTTAATTAATTATGGAGGTTTTAAGTGTCATTGGCGTTACCATTGTGTCACTTTATCAAACATAATTTTTGAAAGAAGTGGAAAACTAAATATTAGAACTAATTCTGTTACTGCAAAGACAGCTTAGGTATCATTAAATATGACTTTGCTTTCTTATTTTGGAAATACTTAAAATTTCTAGAAATTACATTCCAAAGAGTATGTCATATATTCTCGCTTCTTGATTTAATGTAGGAGCACAAACTTTCCCCAATACAACTCTTGGATGGATAAATGTTAAAGATGTCGCAAATGCACATATTCAAGCATTCGAGATTCCATCAGCAAATGGAAGATATTGTATGGTTGAGTCAGTTGCCCACTACTCGGAAATAGTGAAGGTTTTACATGAGCTTTATCCAGATATCCTGCTCCCAGTAAAGCAAGTATTTTTCTGAACTTAATTTGCAACTATGATGTCTATATAATCTACTTTTTTGTCGCAATCTTCGTAACCATTATACACATAGTAAATCAATCGTTACAATGTCTTTCTGGTTTGGATATTCTGTTGTGCTAGTTGAGATGCTTTTAGGGAATTTGATTAGCGCAGGGTTTAGAGTAGAAAAAGAGGTAATCAAATATATTGTTGGATAGTGATAGAATGGATTGAAGACAACTATACTAGGGTAAAATAAAATGTGCTAAAATGGTATTGGGATGTGGAGGAAATGAAAGGATACAGACAGAATGATAATTTACTGAGTTTCCATCACCATCACTGATGTCAGTATTCATGACTACCATTGATAAATAATAAATTAATTATACTCCAATATCCCAAATGTGACTATTGATTAAAGTTATGATAACTTCGTAAATATTTTATCATTAAATATATAGGTTGTAATCAAAATGGTTTAAGAATTAGTAAGTCATTTTTTAATAGATGATATACTAAAATGAATTTAGCATGAATACAGAAAAAGGAATATTAGTCACAATATAAATTTGTTGTGTTATAAAATGTGGATCTCACAAAATTTTTATTTGAAAGTAGTTATGCAAATGTTGAAAGCAAAATTTACAAATTAGTATTTTGATTACAAATAATGCGGTTGATGACAAGAAAGGAGATAATATTTCTATTATAACTGAAAAGGGTAGGGATCATCCAATTAGGACAATGAAGATGGTCTTAGAGGCTTCATATGGATTTTATGTAGGTGAATAATTAATAGAAAAGCTAAATAATTACCCTTGATTACTAGCATTTTAAACAAAATTAGAAAAAATGAGAGACCACTGAGCAAAAAACTAATGGAGCATGTCATAAAAATTAAAAAATTTTACAATCAGTTTCTTATTCTCATTAAACTGCAGTTGAATTTAAAGAGAATTTACTATATCACAATTTCACATCTCTCTTGCAACTATTGAAGCATCATTTGAGAATACATGTGTTGATATTGGAGTCTAACCACACTATTCACTTTGGTCAGTATTCATTTTCTTTTGACAATTAACATTATATCATAGCAGCTGGTATTTGATATATTTGGCGATAATGGAATTGTAGCAAGTATCATAGGAAATTGACTACCAAAAAGTTGCTTCAGTGAAACATATAGATTGATAAATTCATAAGAATTTTCTGTTCCAGGAGCTGTTGATTTTCTAATTAGTTTCCTGACCGAGAAAAACTTTTCAGGTGTGCAGATGATAAACCTTATGTGCCGACATATCAGGTATCCAAGGAAAAAGCAAAAACTCTGGGCTTTGAATTCACTCCTTTGCATGTGAGCTTGAAAGAAACAGTAGAAAGCTTGAAGGAGAAAGGATTTGTCACTTTTTGAGCATTTCCAACTCTAGACTACTCTCATCTTACTTGAATAAAATGGATCAGTGCTCTTATAGTTCCATTGTTTTGGGATGATGTAGAAAGATTGGGAAACAGAATATTCTGGGATTTGATTTTTCTTCTTTTTCTTTTGAATAAACATGTATTAAGTAGTGCATTGAAATGAGAAATAGATTTGAAGGTGCTTGATTAGTTCATTTTCATGATTTGCTCTCATATTTTGCAAGCATTTATGGATCTTTCCTTTAATATAATGTTTTGGGTATTTGAGTGTTACTATAAAAACAAGAAATTGATCTTTTAGCTGGATGGAAAATCGTGGCCTTCGTTTAACTGTGTTGATTATGTAACTGTCATGTCATTATCGTCAGTAGCAGAGTCCCTTCATCTATGTACCAGACCAATAGAAAGTTACCAACTCACAAGATGTCTGCTTTACTTTTCTATTTTATTTTTTTTATTTACAATTTAATGATGAATAAACAACCTCTAATTAAGTAATTATCTAGAATTTTATATGGCACACTTAAAAACTCTAATTAGCATATATAGGTAGTTTTGACAGGATTCAATTTTAAATAGAATTTATAGAATACAAATTAGGGATGCTAAAAAATATTGAAAATTGAAAATCGAACCAAAAATAAATCTGAAACATTAGAACAATTGAACTATTTTGCTTACAATTTTAATTTTAATTTTTCAAATTTTATAATTTTATAATTTCGGTTTTTCGTTGAGTCTATTGTATGCCCCTTGTTGCTTTATTCTTTTTGTGTTCCATGAGATAATTAGATGTATCAAGATGCAAATAAAATAAATTAAAAAAATATATTGAAAATCAATAAAGTAGTTTGTGAATTAAAAAATATTTCTGATAAAAGAAAAAAAAAACTGAGAAATATTTGACGGGTATCTTCTAGGGTTAGGTCAGGACTTTGAGTCAACACCTTTTCCTAATTGGTCTAAAAAATATTCATTTTTTTAATTTAATTTTTTTTTATAGATTGAGTAAACATTTATAATAAAATGAAAATAAAATTTAATCTTTGATTAATAGTTTAAAATATATAATTTTTCATATATTAAATACAACATCTACCAATAAATAAAAAAAATGAATTAAAATTTAAAATACATAACAAAAGCATAAAATTTTAATTGGGAACAAATAATTAACATCAACTTACAATTTTTAAAATTTAAACTACCATATAATTTTGTAGTTGAGCTTTTCGAGCAGATAATTAGGATTCTAGGCAACTATTTTGATTTTTTGCTAGTCAAATTAATATGTTCAGGTCAATATTTGGACAAGTTTGGGGCCGAACCAAAAACTGCTACTCTACTAATTATTACTAACATATTATAGAATTATTTGTTGAATAATTCTAGGCTGTTTATGATTTAGCTTTGAAATTTTCTTTAAATGAAATTATATTGGTTCGGTTTAAAAAATTTGTTAATAGATCGGCTAATCACTCCAAAATTATTCCTAATATATACACCATGCTTAAAATTTTAAATATAATTAGATTTATAAAATGTAATTTTAGCAGGGTTATAAATTTATAATTTTAATTGTAATAGGATATATTAACCAAATCGAAATGGAATTAAATTATAAGTATATACATATATATAATATAAAAAGCTGTCATTTAAATATTTTATTTTTTAATAAAATAATCAGGTAAATCTATTGATGAGATGAGTATAAAAAGTAGGTATGATATGTATATAGTCCGAGTTAGTTGATTGAAATCTATTTCCGAACTATAATATCGCCAGATTCCACTCCAAAGTAAAAAATCTCAAACTTTCCTTCCGTTATTAATCCGCCGATTTTGTCTTTTCATCAAGGAATTCCTTCAGCAATGGAGGTTTCCGATCAGACCCATGAACGGAAAAATTATGTCCGTACTGTATCACTGCCTCACGGCCGACCTAATGCCACCGCCTCCGCCTGTGTCACCCCGGCAGCTCAAACGACTCTTTCTCCAATATTGGTTTCTGATACCACAGAGATCAACAGTGAGAACAACAGCGTTGATTTCGCCTACTTTGATGCTTTTCCAGCTGGGTATAGGTTTTGCCCTCGTGATGAAGAGCTCATAGTTCATTACTTGATGAAGAAGGTACACGGTCAGCAATTGCCTCGTAACAAGATTATGGAGGTTAATCTTTATAAGCATAATCCTGAGGAGCTTGCAGGTCAAAATTTTTTAACTTTATATATTTATGAACAATATAATTTCATGGATATTAGGTCACATATATTAGTACTTTCACTGTATCTTTGCTTCCGTATATAATTAGGTTTTCTTTTTTTTTTTTAAATACTTGTTTCTGTGTGTTAAGATTTAGTTCGATAAATAGACGATATTCAACGATAACTGGATTTGTAATTATGAAACTATTATTTCATGATCTAGGGTATTCAGTAGTTTCACTGTCAACTCATGGGTTATGCTGATTTCTAAATTTTGCTGGGGTTTTCATGGGTTATGTTAATTTCTTATCTTGATAGGTTTTTTTTTTTTTTCATGTTTTAGGGTTTAGTTCTATTAATAGGGTTTTAGTTACAGTTGTACTTAAAAAATTTCAAAATCCTAATTTTGTCCTTTATTTTTTTTAGCCGATTTAATGGCGACTTTTTGATTGATAGTTTCTCAAATAAGTAAGAAAACTTGCAAAAAAAATATAAGACTTCCTTTTTTTTTTTAGTTTTTTGGATTTTTCTTATCACCGGGCCATGAGACCCTACTCTGCAAGTAATTAAATTTATCCCTTTTAGTTAGAGTTGTATGATAGAGATTATGATGGAGATTAATTAATTAAAAGAGAATTAGTGAATAACTAATCAACTTTGTTTGGATGGATGAATTATTAGAGAGATTCAGGAGGTGTGGTGAGAAAGAATGGTATTTTTTCACACCAAGAAATAAGAAGTACAGAAATGGAAGCAGACCGAATCGGGCGGCCGGAGATGGATATTGGAAGGCAACGGGTGCCGACAAAGATGTGAAGCATAATGGGGTAAAAGTTGGATACAGGAAAGCTCTGGTCTTCTACCTGGGAAGACCTCCTAAGGGGGACAAAACCAACTGGATCATGCATGAGTTTAGGGTCAAAGATCCCCCTCCTCTTTCTGCAAGAGACGACCGAAATGATATGATGGTAATTTTATGTTCTTACCTGGACTTTATTTTTATCTTCATACATTTTTCTTCAGACTGAATATGAACCCAGGACTAACAAAAAGATGTTATTTTTTATCCTTTTGATTGCAGTTAGATGAGTGGGTTTTATGCAAGATTTACAAGAAAGCTGGGAAACTCAATCTCAGAAGTAAAGCTGCAGACGAACTCGAACAAGCGGCAAATGAACTTGAACAAGAACAACCTGATACTACTGATGCAGCTGATGATCAGGTAGTGACTGATGCTTATGATCATCAAATCATGGATGCTGATTTCAACCCTGGACCCTGTCCATTATTGGAACAATATTTTTCATTTTATCAGCCTGATTGTTTGTCGTCACTTCTCATGGATCATCATCAGAAACCACCACTTTCAGACTCGTCAGCCTCATCCTCCAATCATGCCAAGTATGAAAATTTTGACTATTTTAATGAAATTTCTCCTTTCGATTCAGGCTTTGCAGAGGCTGATTGGACTGTTATGGAAAATCAGAATGATGGATCTTGGGATGGAACATGTACAAAATAATATTTTATCTACCGATCTCAAAAACAATCCTCTCAACTAATTAACCCATCCAACCACCCATGAATGCTAACTTAGTATTACCAGTAAGATATGATAATTTCTAGTCACTTAGATTTTTAGTTTTAGTTAGATTTTGGTTGGGTTGGAACTAGAAATATCTGTTAGCCTCTTCTTTCTCAAATTCTATGGCTTTATGCCCTATCTTCTTCTTATGGACTCATTTGCATCGATTTCTTAGCTAGTTTAATTATAATTAATTTTGTTAGTTACACTATTTATCGTCTATTCACCATCATTTTGTATGATCATCAAGTGGAATGTTAAGACCAATAACACTATTTATTAGTTCGGTAAAAAGAGAAAAACTTTTTTCAAAAAAAATCTCTTTTTTTTAGAATTTTTACCCTTTTGACTAACTAATAAAATGATGATAGTATTTGACCGTTACATTGTTAAGAATTTAAAAATTTCCACTTTAAAATATTGTTGATGAAAAATAATCATGATTTATAACATCATAACTCTAATTAAAGGGTGTTTAGAATTGTTGTTAGGTGTCTAAAAAGCAGGTTTAAAATTTTTTTGATTTAATTTACTGATTTTTTAAATTTTTTATAAACTGTTTTTCTCAATTCTGCTTATAGAAAAAATATTTATTTAACTGATTCTCTCCGAAAAACAGTTTTCAAAACTCAAAAAATTTAAAAATAAAATTTTTTCTCAAAAATATTTTTTGCAAATTTAATGTTAAACGACCACCATAACTAATCATATAATTTTAGGATGGATTCCCTTGTCTGAGCTGGATATGGTCTGGAGTCACTCCTACTGATTCCTTGCCACGTCCGTTCAGAGTCATTTGCTTCAGCATTCTCTCCATCATTCTCTCAAATCGTGCTTCCAGCTCGTTCATCCTCCTTTGTTGAACGTCTTGCATTTCATTAATTTGAGAGTCGAGCCTTTGAAATTGCACTTCAAATTCTTTGAGTCTAGAATTGTCCGCCGTTGCTTTCTTTTTCCTCGCCAACTTATAGTTGCCTATGGGCTCTTACAAATCATTCGTGGACATGCAAATAGCTAGCAGAGAGTGTGGTCCGATCGGGCTTTGATACCAAGTTGTTATGACCTTGGATCTTAACCAAAATAGAAAAGAATTTGGGAGAAGAGTAAGAAGTAGAAAATAAGCTGAATAGCAGCAGCAGCAGCAGTAGTAGTAGAAGAAGAAGAGGAAGAGTGAGATGAGAGAGAGAAGTTTGAGAAGGAAATTTTGTTACTATTTCATTCCATGCATTATCTGTCTCATTCTAGAGTATTTATAGATTTGAACAAATGGCAATGAATAACAGAATAGCAGAAATGACAGCTAATGACGATAATGATAACAGCTCTAAAGAGGACATCTCATTACACCTAACGATACCTAATTTCAACCAATAGCATTCCTGCATTCTTCCAGTTAGGATTCCAGCTCACCTATAGCTAATTAACTAATATAACTTACTGTACGTTGACACTAATATCAGCTACTGGCCGTCATCAATAGCTCTTCCACTGATCATCAAGTTGAGCTAAGCTGGGCCGTTTCCATCTCTTGCTGACTTGCTTTCTTCAGCCTATCTTCATATGTCTTGACATCAACAAATGCTTTCTGCAAAATGTGATTAGTCTGTTTTTCTGCTGAAATTTGCCCATTGGTTTAATATGTACGAACCGCTGCTAGTTCCATTTCTGGTGTGAAAATTGTATTCTCAATCGACCTGTATATTTATAAATAAAATACATTGTAAATGAAAGAAAAAAAAAACCCTTCAAACTCACTTGATCTCTTGATGGATTTTCCTCACTTCACCCATGCTATCTCTAGATTTTCCTTCAACCAATTTCTGATAATATACGTACAAATCTTTTTTAAAAAAAAAAAGAAAAACAAAAAACTAATATTTTTGTGAAATTAACTGGGAATAAGCTCTAATACCATACTAGCAAAACCAAAACTAATTTTAAAATTAAGAAGGTTAAAACTCTAAACAGACTATATAAGATTAAAAGTAAAGTTAGAAGAGTAGTGTTATATATATGTGTGTGTGTGGGCATAGGCTCTGATATTAAGAAATCCAATATTAATATCAAAATTCAGGTATTGAAATTAGATGTATTAGTAGGTTTTACCAATAACTTTTATTTTAGTTTAGTAACACTGTTCTTGTGCATTAAGGTCTAAGGTTCAAAATCATGTTGGACTCTTGGTAACTAAGAAAAACTCTCAACTTGATATCTCTCGGACTTTATAATGTGCAGGGAGGTATTAACACTTACATGCTTGTGATCACTATATCGGTTCAGCTCCGGCAGGTTGTTGACAGAATGAGCGGTAAGTGGGATCTGATGATCCTTAGGCTGTGAACAATTACGATTACATTTAGCATATAGTGATCCTACTATAAAGCTAACAACGCACAGTATCACTGGGATCATTTTCTTGGACACTTCCAGCTTCTTTTGCTCAGCTTCTTTTCTGAAAGAAGCAACAATTAATGTCGTTTGCGTGCTAATTCAGAGTTTTTAGCCTAGAGAGAAGTTATTTAATTTTAATAAACTTAAGAAAACTAATATATATTTCACATAACTTTTGAATTTAAGACATCCATTTTGACTGTAAGACCCCAGTCTATTTATTTATTTATTTATTTTGCAGACCATATGCCTAATTAAGAGGATTAACGTTGGAGATGTACACCATTCTTATAGTTTTGTTGGCAATTTATTATGAAAATTTGAGTTTTATCAGATTTTCCTCCTACATATGAATGGCATGAAACTTATTACCCATAAAATATAAGTGCATACCTGAATTATAGAATACAGCTTTTATTTTTATTTGTAAAACAAAATCTTCTAAACCATTATTTTGTAATTTAAAATCCTCTGTGGTCATCCGTTATGGATAATAAAATAACCGGAAAAAATATTTAATTAATGAGTGGGCAGGTCCCACTATCTGAAAAGTGTTCCAAATTTTGAAACTCTAATCGAAAGTTTCTATCCCTCACCCCCTTTCACCTCCTCCCTCCCCCATTTCAGCTTCTCATTTTATAAATGATAAATTTCAGCGTATCAGTAAACCCAAAATTTAAACTCAAAAACTCAGATGATCAATCAAGCAAGTTCTGAATAACAGAAAATAAACATTTTCTTTAGTATCCATGAGAGGAAATGAGAATTCTCAAACCTTACGTGACAGATACATCTGCCGCCAAATTGTGAAAAATTAAAGAAAATTTGATCCAACCCATATATAAATAGTAAGTGATGAACAATTTTGATTTAGAAAAAAAGAGCGAATATTGAAAAAGAAAGCTAATATGCATTGTTTAAATCCACAAGACTTACAGAGTATAACAGAAAAATACAGGGAATAAACAGAGAATAGACATAACATGTACTGTTGTAATTATATACACATAATATTTTTGTCTTTAATGCATATAAAATAGAAGTGAAAGAATAAGCAAAGACCAGCTGAGCTCCAATCTAGCTATTCCACAAAAGCTGTAAGCTGGTCCCTCAAAACTTCTCACTCAACATAACAATAATGAACCACTAAATGTTGGAGCTCAGCTGACGGAGAAGGAAAGCTCAGGCGAGTTTCAAGCCTCCACTAAATGTTGAATTTTCGAGGCGCTCAAGCTTCTCGATCCCATCTCGAGCTCTCAATAACACCTTCTTCGCATTCTGGTATATGTCCGACGAAGTTCCTCCACCTCCAACTGCAATAGCCATGGCCATTCTTGGTGCTCTGTAAAGATGGGAAAAAATGTTTCGAGTCATTTGGGTCTATTTTAGGACGCTTGGCATTTTATAAAAATTTGACCTTGTCTCTTGTATGACTATCTACCTACATACAACTTGCAATGCACGAATTTCTTATAATCAGAGATTCTCTAAACACCATGTTGACATCATTGTTCATAAACAATTGATGATAGGAAAATTACAGCTTCCTTGATGATTATGCACAGAATGATTCCTGTAACAGAAGTAAGGCTCCAAAACTTTATTTTGGTGAGCTTTCTATGTGCATTACCTCCATTTTGACTGGGGTCAACACCTCCGAAATTTTTTTACATAGATCCAGATATACAAGAATAAATACATAAATCCAGTTTAAGCAAAAAAAAAAATTCTAACAATTCTAATTGATTAAAGAAATATAAGAAATTATATAGTTAAAAACCAAAAAAAAAGACCAAAATTTTGATGGTAATTAATCAGTAGTGCTGAATCTTCCCAAACAAAGACACAAACTCCTCTATTCACATTGTCCAGAGAGTTTAAGGGAGTTAGACAGGAGCTGTTTACATGTCTTAATTTCAAAACTTATCCTGCTGATTCAAAGGAAAAACTGCCCTAGTAGTATTTTGCCTTAGCAATGGCGATGAATTTCCTATCTCTCTAAATGCTGAGCGTTTTGGAGCATTTATATATCCACTGCTGCATGCATTAGTCTTTTTCTCCTTCTGCCTGCAAACATCATCTTTACCATGGCGGTTTTCCTTCAACCTACACACCAACACTCTTTTCTCCATCTCATTTGGTGAATCATGGCTTGTTGATGCTAATTTTTTTGTAGCTTTTTCCTTCCTCAATCTTCCAATTTCAGCTTGAAGCATTGATATCTCGGCAAGTAGCTCACTTGCCTTTGCTTCAGAAGACACAGCTTTTTGTCTCCATTCTTTCACCTACACAAATTAAAACAATTTAACATCTCAAGTTGCTAGAACTTATAAGTATTATAGATATTGCAGTTATCACTTAGAGCAGATTGTAAGGATTGAATTTGATGATCAGAATTAAGTGCTCGATCTTCCCAGAAATTTTTAGAAACCTGCAATTCTTCCATCTCCTCTCTTACTTGACCCAGCATCTCTTGCATTTGAGACCACTGTTCTGTCTCGGCTGGAACTTGCTCCACAACTCTTCGCACTATAGCCTTGCAGCATCCACAACATGCTCTCTCCTCCTATGAAACAGAAAATCTCTATCAACCATGAAATAGTTGAGAGAAATGAAGTATCAAAGAGATAAAAAGGGGTACCTTCCTTGGTTGTCCTATTGAGGATGAAGACATTTCAGGATGTTCAATTCGCTTGGAAATGGTGGTAGAACTAGAAGCACAACTGTTTTCTGTAGAGAGCATCGAACCAGTTTCCACTTCCATCCTCTCTAACAGAAATCCCCTTGACAATCCCTCCATTTTCCTTTTCAGAATCTCCATCTGCACATTCTTTTATTTACAAATTAGCAACATACAGTTGTAGAGTTGATACTGAATTTTAACAATAGAAGCCATTATACTTGGTAGCAGAAAGCAACAATTACTTTATGCGAATCAAATTAGATCAGATGATCCAAGCTTGATCTTTGATCAGCAACATGACAGATAAAAGAACCACAGGTGAAGGTGGTGTTACCAAGCCTGCGCATTTGTGCTCAAGCATTCTGCTTCTTTTTTGAGCAGTCAAGTGGTCTGCTCCTCTCTTTTGATGTTAGACTTGGTAACGCCTCCTGCACCTTCGATTCTTTCACTCTGTCTTGTTGATGATTAAAGCTCGAGCTCGGTTTCCTTAGCTCTTGCCTACTAACTTCATTAGATGATTTAATGATATGATGATTAAATTTTTCAGAGCGGAGAGGAGAAACTATATATTACATTGCTGCTAATATTGGGGACAAGATTTTCACTGATGCTGCCAGTAGTGTTGATGGACAAGCTTGCTTCTGTCATCTCATGAATCTCCTTCACACACATCTCCTCCGATCTTCCTGCAAACTTTTCAAGTTTTCTTTGAAGAAGAGATGCTTGTTTATCAAAATTGCTATAATTTTGGACCTCTAAATCCATCTGCTCTGATCTTCTCTGCAACCCGCCCAGTTTCTCAGCTATTTCGATAATCTCTTCCTCCAAAAAAATTCTCGCATTTTTTCCATCACAGAGCCTTTTTCTCCCCTATGAACCAGTAGCAAGATTCAAGTCGTGAATATGAAATTCAATTGAATTGTCCATAAACAAAATCATATCATCAACCAAATAGCTCATTTCTAGCTAACAAAAATTGAATAAAGAAACAACCTAGTCAATTTTAATCTCTTGATTGTGTATGCCTAAAACTCGAATGCTTTACTGGGCTAAATAGAATATACGACCCCATTTCCATTGGTTCACCTGCATTTTCGATTTAAATATAATTCGATTTATAAAATATAATTTTAAATATAATTTTAAATAAAATTAGATTTATAAAATATAATTTTAGCAGGGTTATAAATTTATAATTTTAATTGTAATAGGATATATATATTAACCAAATCGAAATGGAATTAAATTATAAGTATATATATATATATATATATAATATAAAAAGCTGTACTTTAAATATTTTATTTTTTAAAAAAAAATAATTAGGTAAATCTATTGATGAGATGAGTATAAAAAATAGGTATGATATGTATATAGTCCGAGTTAGTTGATTGAAATCTATATACGAACTATAAGTAAAAAATCTCAAACTTTCATTCCGTTATTAATCCGCCGATTTTGTCTTTTCATCAAGGAATTCCTTCAGCAATGGTGGTTTCCGATCAAACCCATGAACGGAAAAATTATGTCCGTACTGTATCACTGCCTCACGGCCGACCTAATGCCACCGCCTCCGCCTGTGTCACCCTGGCAGCTCAGACGACTCTTTCTCCAATATTGGTTTCCGATACCACAGAGATCAACAGTGAGAACAACAGCGTTGATTTCGCCTACTTTGATGCTTTTCCAGCTGGGTATAGGTTTTGCCCTCGTGATGAAGAGCTCATAGTTCATTACTTGATGAAGAAGGTACACGGTCAGCAATTGCCTCGTAACAAGATCATGGAGGTTAATCTCTATAAGCATAATCCTGAGGAGCTTGCAGGTCAAAATTTTTGAACTTTATATATTTATGAACAATATTATTTCATGGAGATTAGGTTACATATATTAGTACTTTCACTGTATCTTTGCTTCCGTATATAATTAGGGTTTCTTTTTTTGTTTTATACTTGTTTCTGTGTGTTAGGATTTAGTTCGATAAATAGACGATATTCAACGATAAATGGATTTGTAATTATGAAACTATTATTACTTTGATTTTCATTCCATCTAAGATTTTTCATACATAGATTTTACCCCCTTATGTAATCAATTATTTATCTTTTCTTACCAAGGTCTTTCAAAAAATTCTGGCACATGTGAAATCATTTAATAATGCTGCATAAAGAATAGATCCTACAGCCATTAATGCTTTCAATTTCAAAGTTTTATGCAAGGGATAGGTCATGCTGGGCCATTTATCTTTTAGGTCTTGATTGATAGTAACAAAACATATTTACTATATATGTGCGTTTGACAATCATGTTCTCTAATATATAATAATATTTTTGTAGTCACTTTCTTCTTTCGTTTCTGCTTTTAGCTGTGGTATGTAGTCAAAGACCTTGGCTGAGGATGCTGCATGCATATTTGCAAAAGAGAAGGGTTTGGACATAGTTGCAATAAATCCAGCAATGGTGATTGGTCCTCTCTTGCAGCCTACACTTAATACAAGTCCCGCTGCAGTTTTAAGCTTAGTAAAAGGTATTTGTTTGTCTATAACTCTGATTATATTATCCTGCACATAAAAATCAGTATTTGTCTCATTAAGATAGGTGATTTTATGTAAAGGTAGAGCAAATGAGATGGATGATTTTTATGTAAAGGAGATACATTTTTCCAACCATTCCTTTTTTCTTAATTAACTATGGAGGTTTTAAGTGTCATTAGCGTTACCATTGTGTCACTTTATCAAACATAATTTTCGAAAGAATTGGAAAACTAAATATTAGAACTAATTCTGTTACTGCAAAGACAGCTTAGGTATCATTAAATATGACTTCGTTTTCTTATTTGGAAATACTAAAATTTTCTAGAAATTGCATTCCAAAGAGTATGTCATATATTCTCGCCCCTTGATTGAATGCAGGAGCACAAACTTTCCCTAATACAACTGGATAAATGTTAAAGATGTCGCAAATGCACATATTCAAGCATTCGAGATTCCATCAGTAAATGGAAGATATTGTATGGTTGAGTCAGTTGCCCACTACTCGGAAATAGTGAAGGTTTTACATGAGCTTTATCCAGATATCCTGCTTCCAGTAAAGTAAGTATTTTTCTGAACTTAATTTGCAACTATGATGTCTGTATAATCTACTTTTTTGTCGCAATCTTCCTAACCATTATACACATAGTAAATCAATCGTTACAATGTCTTTCTGGTTTGGATATTCTGTTGTGCTAGTTGAGATGCTTTTAGGGAATTCGATTAGTGCAGGGTTTAGGTAGAAAAAGAGGCAATAAAATATGTTGTTGGATAGTGATAGAATGGATTGAAGACAGCTATACTAGGGTAAAATAAAATGTGCTAAAATGGTATCGGGATGTGGAGGAAATGAAAGGATACACACAGAATGATAATTTACTGAGTTTCCATCACCATCACTGATGTCAGTATTCATGACTACCATTGTTAAATAATAAATTAATTATACTCCAATATCCCAAATGTGACTATTGATTAAAGTTATGATAACTTGGTAAATATTTTATCATTAAATATATAGGTTGTAATCAAAATGTTTTAAGAATTAGTAAGTCACTTTTAATAGATGATATAGTAAAATGAATTTAGCATGAAAACATAAAAAAGGAATATTAGTCACAATATAAATTTGTTGTGTTATAAAATGTGGATCTCACAAAATTTTTATTTGAAAGTACTTATGCAAATGTTGAAAGCAAGATTTACAAATTAATATTTTGATTACAAATAATGCGGTTGATGACAAGAAAGGAGATAATATTTCTATTATAACTGAAAAGGGTAGGGATCATCCAATTAGGACAATGAAAATGATCTTAGAGGCTTCATATGGATTTTATGTAGGTGAATAATTAATAGAAAAGCTAAATAATTACCCTTGATGACTAGCATTTTAAACAAAATTAGAAAAAATGAGAGACCACTGAGCAAAAAACTAATGGAGCATGTCATAAAAATTAAAAAATTTTACAATCAGTTTCTTATTCTCATTAAACCGCAGTTGAATTTAAAGAGAATTTACTATATCACAATTTCACATCTCTCTTGCAACTATTGAGGCATCATTTGAGAATACATTTGTTGATATTGGAGTCTAACCACACTATTCACTTTGGTCAGTATTCATTTTCTTTTGACAATTAACATTATATCATAGCAGCTGGTATTTGATATATTTGGCGATAATGGTATATTTGGAACATTTGTTTTGTATGTATTGTAGCAAGTATCATAGGAAATTGACTACCAAAAAGGTGCTTCAGTGAAACATATTAAAATTTTATGCTTTTGTTATGTATTTTAAATTTTAATTCATTTTTTTTATTTATTGGTAGATGTTGTATTTAATATATGAAAAATTATATATTTTAAACTATTAATCAAAGATTAAATTTGATTTTCATTTTATTATAAATGTTTACTCAATCTATAAAAAAAATTAAATTAAAAAAATGAATATTTTTTAGACCAATTAGGAAAAGGTGTTGACTCAAAGTCCTGACCTAACCCTAGAAGATACCCGTCAAATATTTCTCAGTTTTTTTTTCTTTTTTTAGAAATATTTTTTAATTCACAAACTACTTTATTGATTTTCAATATATTTTATTTGCAGCTTGATACATCTAATTATCTCATGGAACACAAAAAGAATACAAGCAACAAGGGGCATACAATAGACTCAATGAAAAACCGAAGTAAAAATATAAAATTTGAAAAATTAAAATTAAAATTGTAAGCAAAATAGTTCAATTGTTCTGATGTTTCAGATTGATTTTTGGTGAGATTTTCAATTTTCAATATTTTTTAGCATCCCTAATTTGTATTCTATAAATTCTATTTAAAATTGAATCCTGTCAAAACTACCTATATATGTTAAGTGTGTCATATAAAATTCTAGATAATTACTTAATTAGAGGTTGTTTATTCATCATTAAATTGTCAATAAAATAAATAAATAGAAAAGTAAAGCAGACATCTTGTGAGTTGGTAACTTTTTATTGGTCTGGTACATAGATGAAGGGACTCTGCTACTGACGATAATGACATGACAGTTACATAATCAACACAGTTAAACGAAGGCCACGATTTTACATCCAGCTAAAGGGTCAATTTCTTGTTTTTATAGTAACACTCAAATACCCAAAACATTATATTAAAGGAAAGATCCATAAATGCTTGCAAAATATGAGAGCAAATCATGAAAATGAACTAATGAAGCACCTTCAAATCTATTTCTCATTTCAATGCACTACTTAATACATGTTTATTCAAAAGAAAAAGAAGAAAAATCAAATCCCAGAATATTCTGTTTCCCAATCTTTCTACATCATCCCAAAACAATGGAACTATAAGAGGACTAATCCATTGCTGAAGGAATTCCTCGATGAAAAGACAAAATCGGCGGATTAATAACGGAAGAAAAGTTTGAGATTTTTTACTTTTGAGTGGAATCTGACAATATTATAGTTCGTAGATAGATTTCAATCAACTAACTCGGACTATATACATATCATACCTACTTTTTATACTCATCTCATCAATGGATTTACCTGATTATTTTTTTTTAAAATAAAATATTTAAAAGACAGCTTTTTATATTATATATATGTATATACTTATAATTTAA
Source organism: Triadica sebifera (assembly GCA_023653625.1). Taxonomy (NCBI): domain Eukaryota; kingdom Viridiplantae; phylum Streptophyta; class Magnoliopsida; order Malpighiales; family Euphorbiaceae; genus Triadica; species Triadica sebifera. The sequence goes on from CM042906.1 coordinate 28,929,865, forward strand.
TTCCATTTCGATTTGGTTAATATATATATCCTATTACAATTAAAATTATAAATTTATAACCCTGCTAAAATTATATTTTATAAATCGAATTATATTTAAAATTTTAATCAGTGGTGTATATATTAGGAATAATTTTGGAGTGATTAGCCGATCTATTAACAAATTTTTTAGACGATATTCAACGACAAATGGATTTGTAATTATGAAACTATTATTACTTTGATCTAGGGTATTCAGTAGTTTCACTGTCAACTCATGGGTTATGCTGATTTCTAAATCTTGCTGGGGTTTTCATGGGTTATGTTGATTTCTTATCTTGCCAGTTTTTTTTTTTTCATGTTTTAGGGTTTAGTTCTATTAATAGGGTTTTAGTTACAGTTGTACTTAAAAAATTTCAAAATCCTATTTTTTTTCCTTTATTTTTTTTAGCCGATTTAATGGCGATTTTTTGATTGATAGTCTTTCAAATAAGTAAGAAAACTTGCAAAAAAAATATAAGACTTCCTTTTTTTTAGTTTTTTGGATTTTTCTTATCACCGGGTCATGAGACCCTACCCTGCAAATAATTAAATTTATTCATTGTTCTAATTGGATGATCCCTACCCTTTTCAGTTATAATAGAAATATTATCTCCTTTCTTGTCATCAACCGCATTATTTTTAATCAAAATATTAATTTGTAAATCTTGCTTTCAACATTTGCATAAGTACTTTCAAATAAAAATTTTGTGAGATCCACATTTTATAACACAACAAATTTATATTGTGACTAATATTCCTTTTTTCTGTTTTCATGCTAAATTCGTTTTTTTAATTTAATTTTTTTTTATAGATTGAGTAAACATTTATAATAAAATGAAAATCAAATTTAATCTTTGATTAATAGTTTAAAATATATAATTTTTCATATATTAAATACAACATCTACCAATAAATAAATAAAAAAATGAGTTAAAATTTAAAAACAAAAGCATAAAATTTTAATTGGGAACAAATAATTAACATCAACTTACAATTTTTAAAATTTAAACTACCATATAATTTTGTAGTTGAGCTTTTCGAGCAGATAATTAGGATTCAAAGCATCTATTTTGATTTTTTGCTAGTCAAATTAATATGTTCAGGTCAATATTTGGACAAGTTCGGGGCCGAACCAAAAACTGCGACTCTTCTAATTGTTACTAACATATTATAGAATTATTTGTTGAATAATTCTAGACTGTTTATGATTTAGCTTTGAAAATTTCTTTAAATGAAATTATATTGGTTCGGTTTAAAAAATTTGTTAATAGATCGGCTAATCACTCCAAAATTATTCCTAATATATACACCACTGCTTAAAATTTTAAATATAATTCGATTTATAAAATATAATTTTAGCAGGGTTATAAATTTATAATTTTAATTGTAATAGGATATATATATTAACCAAATCGAAATGGAATTAAATTATAAGTATATACATATATATAATATAAAAAGCTGTCCTTTAAATATTTTATTTTAAAAAAAAATAATCAGGTAAATTCATTGATGAGATGATTATAAAAAGTAGGTATGATATGTATATAGTCCGAGTTAGTTGATTGAAATCTATCTAGAAACTATAATATCGTCAGATTCCACTCCAAAGTAAAAAATCTCAAAATTTTCTTCCGTTATTAATCCGCCGATTTTGTCTTTTCATCAAGGAATTCCTTCAGCAATGGAGGTTTCCGATCAAACCCATGAACGGAAAAATTATGTCCGTACTGTATCACTGCCTCACGGCCGACCTAATGCCACCGCCTCCGCCTGTGTCACCCCGGCAGCTCAGACGACTCTTTCTCCAATATTGGTTTCCGATACCACAGAGATCAACAGTGAGAACAACAGCGTTGATTTCGCCTACTTTGATGCTTTTCCAGCTGGGTATAGGTTTTGCCCTCGTGATGAAGAGCTCATAGTTCATTACTTGATGAAGAAGGTACACGGTCAGCAATTGCCTCGTAACAAGATCATGGAGGTTAATCTCTATAAGCATAATCCTGAGGAGCTTGCAGGTCAAAATTTTTGAACTTTATATATTTATGAACAATATTATTTCATGGAGATTAGGTTACATATATTAGTACTTTCACTGTATCTTTGCTTCCGTATATAATTAGGGTTTCTTTTTTTGTTTTATACTTGTTTCTGTGTGTTAGGATTTAGTTCGATAAATAGACGATATTCAACGATAAATGGATTTGTAATTATGAAACTATTAATTCATGATCTAGGGTATTCAGTAGTTTCACTGTCAACTCATGGGTTTTGCTGATTTCTAAATCTTGCTGGGGTTTTCATGGGTTATGTTGATTTCTTATCTTGCCAGTTTTTTTTTTAATGTTTTAGGGTTTAGTTCTATTAATAGGGTTTTAGTTACAGTTGTACTTAAAAAATTTCAAAATCCTAATTTTTTCCTTTATTTTTTTTAGCCGATTTAAAGGCGATTTTTTGATTGATAGTCTTTCAAATAAGTAAGAAAACTTGCAAAAAAAATATAAGACTTCCTTTTTTTTAGTTTTTTGGATTTTTCTTATCACCGGGTCATGAGACCCTACCCTGCAAGTAATTAAATTTATCCCTTTTAGTTAGAGTTGTATGATAGAGATTATGATGGAGATTAATTAATTAAAAGAGAATTAGTGAATAACTAATCAACTTTGTTTGGATGGATGAATTATTAGAGAGATTCAGGAGGTGTGGTGAGAAAGAATGGTATTTTTTCACACCAAGAAATAAGAAGTACAGAAATGGAAGCAGACCGAATCGGGCTGCCGGAGATGGATATTGGAAGGCAACGGGTGCCGACAAAGATGTGAAGCATAATGGGGTAAAAGTTGGATACAGGAAAGCTCTGGTCTTCTACCTGGGAAGACCTCCTAAGGGTGACAAAACCAACTGGATCATGCATGAGTTTAGGGTCAAAGATCCCCCTCCTCTTTCTGCAAGAGACGACCGAAATGATATGATGGTAATTTTATGTTCTTACCTCGACTTTATTTTTATCTTCATACATTTTTCTTCAGACTGAATATGAACCCAGGACTAACAAAAAGATGTTATTTTTTATCCTTTTGATTGCAGTTAGATGAGTGGGTTTTATGCAAGATTTACAAGAAAGCTGGGAAACTCAATCTCAGAAGTAAAGCTGCAGACGAACTCGAACAAGCGGCAAATGAACTTGAACAAGAACAACCTGATACTACTGATGCAGCTGATGATCAGGTAGTGACTGATGCTTATGATCATCAAATCATGGATGCTGATTTCAACCCTGGACCCTGCCCATTATTGGAACAATATTTTTCATTTTATCAGCCTGATTGTTTGTCATCACTTCTCATGGATCATCATCAGAAACCACCACTTTCAGACTCGTCAGCCTCATCCTCCAATCATGCCAAGTATGAAAATTTTGACTATTTTAATGAAATTTCTCCTTTCGATTCAGGCTTTGCAGAGGCTGATTGGACTGTTATGGAAAATCAGAATGATGGATCTTGGAATGGAACGTGTACAAAATAATATTTTATCTACCGATCTCAAAAACAATCCTCTCAACTAATTAACCCCTCCAACCACCCATGAATGCTAACTTAGTATTACCAGTAAAATAGGATAATTTCTAGTCATTTGGATTTTTAGTTTTAGTTAGATTTTGGTTGGGTTGGAACTAGATATATCTGTTAGCCTCTTTCTTTCTCAAATTCTATGGCTTTATGCCCTATCTTCCTCTTATGGACTCTTATGGACTCATTTGCATCGATTTCTTAGCTAGTTTAATTATAATTAATTTTGTTAGCTACATTATTTATCGTCTATTCACCATTATTTTGTATGATCATCAAGAGGAATGTTAAGAGCAATAACACTATTTTATTCGTTCGGTAAAAAGAGAATTTTTTTTTAAAAAAAAATATCTCTCTTTTTTAAGAATCTAATAAAATGATGATAAATGATGATATTATTTGACCGTTACATTGTTAAGAATTTAAAATTTTCCACTATTGTTGATGAAAAATAATTTTATAACATCATAACTCTAATTAAGGGGTGTTTAGAATTGTTATTAGATGTCTAAAAAGCATATTTAAAAATTTTTTGATTTAATTTGCTGATTTTTTTAATTTTTTATAAAATTTTTTTTTCAATTCTGCTTATGGAAAAAATATCTATTTAGCTGGTTCTCTCCGAAAACAGTTTTCAAAACTCAAAAAATTTAAAAATAATTTTTTTTTTCAAAAATACTTTTTACAAATGAAATGTAAAACGGAACTAACTAGCCCTAACTAATCAAAAGATATATAATTTTAGGATGGATTCCCTTGTCTGGATATGGTCTGGAGTCACTCCTACTGATTCCTTGCCACGTCCGTTCAAAGTCATTTGCTTCAGCATTCTCTCCATCATTCTCTCAAATCGTGCTTCCAGCTCGTTCATCCTCCTTTGTTGAACGTCTTGCATTTCATTAGTTTGAGAGTCGAGCCTTTGAAATTGCACTTCAAATTCTTTGAGTCTAGAATTGTCCGCCGTTGCTTTCTTTTTCCTCGCCAACTTATAGTTGCCTATGGGCTCTTACAAATCATTCGTGGACATGCAAATAGCTAGCAGAGAGTGTGGTCCGATCGGGCTTTGATACCAAGTTGTTATGACCTTGGATCTTAACCAAAATAGAAAAGAATTTGGGAGAAGAGTAAGAAGTAGAAAATAAGCTGAATAGTAGTAGTAGCAGCAGCAGCAGCAGTAGAAGAAGAAGAAGAGGAAGAGTGAGACGAGAGAGAGAAGTTTGAGAAGGAAATTTTGTTACTATTTCATTCCATGCATTATCTGTTGTTGGAAATAAAATACTCACACAAACAACTTTTATTTAAACTCAAGCAAATATTACAAAAACACTCTCACTCAACAAACAAGAAACTACAACTCACTCTTATAAAACTTTGCTTCTTCACTCACTTAGAAGCTTTTAATTTTTCTTGATGTCTAAAACTAAAATGGGGAGGGGTATTTATACTACTTAAGAACAATTCTACACCACACAAATAAAATAATCCAAAATTATAATAACCATACACCTCATTCTTCTCCATCCTTCTAATAATATTTTAAGTTACCAAATGATTCACATGCATAATTACTACACTCTAGAAAATTCTAGGTAGATGGCTTATAATTTTGGACCTTTATTATGGACTTTGACTCCAATTTGGTTGGATTTGGGTTTGGGCTCCAATAATGGATCAAGTTTATGATCCAACACCCCCTCTTAAACTTGATCTTGTAACCCTTAGTAAATTTCTTAATCTTATGAAGTCTTCATTTGTCAGTGGCTTGGTAAAAATATCGGCAACTTGATCTTGTGACTTCACATATTCAACTTGCACATCCTTTCTTGCAACACACTCTCTTATATAGTGGTAGCGAATATCAATGTGTTTACTTCGATTATGGAATACTGGATTCTTTGCTAAGACAATGGCTGACTTGTTGTCGACACAAACATTGGTCGGCTCTTCTTGTATTAAACCTATCTCCTTCAGTAGATTTCTAAGCCAAATTGCATGACAAACGCATGAGGTAGCAGCAACATATTCCGCTTCACAAGTGGATAATGTGACAATCGGTTGTTTCTTTGACATCCATGTGAAAGCAGTATCTCCCATGAAAAATACGAATCCAGTAGTACTCCTTCGATCATCTATGTCTCCACCCCAATCACTATCGTTATATCCAACAAGATTATAATTATTAGAAACTGAATAGAACAAGCCAAAATCAATTGTACCCTTCAGATAGCGAAGAATTCTCTTTGCAGCTTTAAAATGGGTGGTTGTTGGAGATTCCATGTAGCGACTAACCAATCCAACTGCATGAAGAATATCAGGCCTCGTACAAGTTAGATAGCGTAGACTTCCCACCAAACTTTTGAAGAATGTTGGATCTACACTTTCGCCTTCTTCATGTTTGGACATCTTGATTCCATATTCCGTTGGTGTGCTTATCGGCTTACAGTTCTCCATCTTGAACTTCTTCAGGATCTCTTTTGCATAGCTTTCTTGTGAAATGAAAATTCCATCCTTTTGTTGCTTAACTTCAATATCGAGGTAGTACGCCATGAGCCTCATGTCTGTCATCTCGAATTCTTTCATCATCACTTCCTTGAATTCATTGAACATGTTTGGGTTGTTTCCGGTGAAGATCAAATCGTCCACATAGAGGCACACAATCAAAATATCTCCATCTTTGATCTTGATATATAGAGCGTGCTCATAGGGACATTTGTTGAAGTCATTCTCTTGGAAGTACTTGTCGATTCGGCTATTCCAAGCCCTTGGTGCTTGTTTTAGCCCTTAAAGAGCCTTCTTCAACTTTAACACTTTGTCTTCGTGGCCTTTGACTTCATAGCCTGATGGTTGTTGAATGTAGACTTCCTCTTCAAGAACTTCATTTAAGAAGGCAGACTTTACATCCATTTGATGTATCTTCCACTTGTTTTGAGCTGCCAAAGAAATGATTAGTCTAATAGTTTCCAATCGAGCAACAGGGGCAAATACCTCATCATAGTCAATTCCAGCCTTTTGACTATATCATTTAGCAACTAGTCTCGCCTTGTGCCTTTCAATCTCTCTTTTAGCGTTTTGCTTTGTTTTGTACACCCATTTGACACCTATCGCCTTATGTCCCTTGGGAAGGGAAGTGAGTTCCCACGTGTCATTCTTTTCGATGGCCTTAATTTCTTCGTCCATCGCATCTCTCCACTTCTTCTCTTGTACTGCTTCTTGAAAGCTCACTGGTTCACAATCAGCAAACAGACAAAATAATGTAAGGTTATCTTGTTGTTCGATTACCTCATAGAGATCTCTAAGACTTCGTGTGCGTGACACAACTCTTTCACTTGATGATGACGAAGGTGATGAGTCTCCTTGAGTGGTTGGTGAAGTGGGTGGAGTTGTTGTCTCTTGTTGGGCTTCTCCATGTTGTTCTATTGGTGTTAGCTCATCTTCTTCAAATTGAGGAAAGAAATTGAAGTCATCTGTATGAGAGCTAAAATCCCATTCTCCTTCTTCATTGAATACCACATCTCGACTAATCACAATTTTCTTATTGTCTGGATTGTATAGCTTGTAGCCCTTCGAATTAGTATCATAGCCAATGAAGATAAAACTCTCGCTTTTATCATCAAGCTTCGTTCTTCTCTCATCTGGTACATGAACATGGGCTATACTTCCAAAGATTCTCAGGTGGGAAATGTCAGGCTTTCTTCCACTCCATGCCTCTTGTGGTGTCTTTCCCCATACATTTCTTGTTGGAGATCGGTTTAACAAGTAAACTGCACACGCCACTGCTTCTGCCCAAAATTCCTTGGGTAATTTCTTGCTTTTGAGCATGCTTCGTGTCATATCGAGGATTGTTCTGTTCTTTCTTTCTGTCACGCCATTTTGCTGGGGGGATCTAGGAACTGTCATTGGTCGCCAAATTCCATTTGCTTCACAGAACTCTTGAAACTCCCTGGAAGTAAATTCTCCACCTCGGTCGGATCTCATGGCTTTGATTTTTCTACCGCTTTCTCTCTCCACTGCAGCTTTGAACTTTTTGAAAACTTCAAAAACTTCTGACTTCTGTTTCAAGAAATAGACCCAGGTTTTTCTTGAAAAATCATCAATGAAAAGAAGAAAATAGCTACTGTTACCGAGAGAGCTTGGCTTGATTGGACCACACACATCAGTATGGATGAGCTCGAGTGGCTTCTTGGCTCTTGACTCTGACTCCTTTGGAAAACTTTTCCTGAATTGCTTCCCGACTAGACACCATTCACAAAGCTGGTCAGGATGGTTGATGCGAGGTAGTCCCTTTACCATCTCCTTCTTAGATAGCAGCTCCAAACCTCCAAAATTTAGATGCCCAAATCGAAGATGCCAAAGCCATGATACATCTTTGTAGCAAGCTTTCAGGCACTTTGCAACATCGTTTTGTATGTTGATTAAGAACATTCTATTATTTGACATCGACACTTTTGTAATGAAGTTATTTTTATCATCTTTTATAGAAAGATTATAATCTTTCATATGAATATCATAACCTTTCTCTAACAGTTGTCCTAAACTCAAGATGTTACTTTTCATATTGGGCACATAGTAGACATTGGAAATAAACTGATGTCTCCCATCTTTTAAACGGATAAGGATGTTACCTCTCCCTTTCACTGCTATTGTGGAATCATCTCCAAATGAAACATTTCCGTTTACTGACTCGTCTAGCTCCACGAACATGTCTTTCCTTCCACACATATGATTGCTTGCACCACTGTCAAGATACCAGGAATTTGCTTGGCCACCATCAGTTTCCTTTCGTGCTAAAAGAAGAGTTTCTTTATCATCTGTCTTCTCCTCCACGTAGTTGGCCTTCTCCTCAATTTTGTTGTTGTGAGCTCTACATTCTGAAGCATAATGCCCAAACTTCTGACAATTATAGCATCGAACTTGAGATTTGTCATACCTTGAGTTCGGATTGATTCTCCCACGGCTTCGTGTTGAGTTTTCTCCTTTCTCATAGTTGTTGTTGGAATTTTTGTTGTGGTAATTCCAACCTTGTCCACGACCGCAACTTCCACCTCGTCCATGGCCTCTACCTCTACCTCGGCCACGTTGGTTTCTATCATTGCCTTGACTTTCATGCATATCCTTGAGTTGCAACTTGAGGAGTTGCTTAGTAAATCCTTGCTTCTTCTTATGCTTCTCTTCGTATGCTTGCAATGATCCTTGGAGTTGCTCGATTGTCATTTCTTCCAAGTCTTTAGTTTCTTCAATCGTCACGACGATGTGCTCAAATTTGGGATCCAACGAACGAAGTATCTTCTCTATTATCCTCACATCTTCTAACTTTTCACCATTTCTTTTTAGTTGATTAGAAACAGCTACTACTCTTGAGAAATAATCTGAAATAGACTCAGATACTTTCATATGTAAGGATTCAAATTCACCTCTTAATGTTTGGAGACGAACCTTCTTCACTTGCTCGGATCCTTTGTAAGAGGTTTGCAGCTTCTCCCACGCTTCCTTAGCAGAGCTTGCACTTGAAATCTTTTCAAATCCATCATCATCTAAAGCTTGATAGATGAGGTAGAGAGCCTTCTTGTCTCTCTTTCTTGAATCCTTCAAAGTAGCCTTTTGATCTTGTGTAAGAGTAGCAAAAGCAATATCATCCGCAGGCTCGTTGTAGCCTTTCTCTATGATATCCCACACGTCTTGTGATCCAAGAAGTGCCTTCATTTTGATACTCCAATTGTCGTAGTTGTTGTTGTTGAGTGTCGGGACTTGGAATGGTGTCATACCATTTGCCATATCTCTCAATATAATAAGAATTTGCAAAATCTGATTGCGCGGATGAATCCGGAACGTCGAAAAACTTTGGAAGGAATAGCTCGGTCAACTCAGCTCAACTTTATGAGTTAACTCAGTTTTCTGATAGCACTATTCTGGCAGCGCATTTGAACTCTGATCGGGGCAATTCTAACGGTGTCGAATTCCTCTTGTCGAGACCTCCGATTTGATATGCAATAGTGTATATTTTCCAACTAGCTCTGATACCACTTTGTTGGAAATAAAATACTCACACAAACAACTTTTATTTAAACTCAAGCAAATATTACAAAAACACTCTCACTCAACAAACAAGAAACTACAACTCACTCTTATAAAACTTTGCTTCTTCACTCACTTAGAAGTTTTTAATTTTTCTTGATGTCTAAAACTAAAATGGGGAGGGGTATTTATACTACTTAAGAACAATTCTACACCACACAAATAAAATAATCCAAAATTATAATAACCATACACCTCATTCTTCTCCATCCTTCTAATAATATTTTAAGTTACCAAATGATTCACATGCATAATTACTACACTCTAGAAAATTCTAGGTAGATGACTTATAATTTTGGACCTTTATTATGGACTTTGACTCCAATTTGGTTGGATTTGGGTTTGGGCTCCAATAATGGATCAAGTTTATGATCCAACATCTGTCTCATTCTAGAGTATTTATAGATTTGAACAAATGGCAATGAATAACATAATAGCAGAAATGACAGCTAATGACGGTAATGATAACAGCTCTAAAGAGGACATCTCATTACACCTAATGATACCTAATTTCAACCAATAGCATTCCTGCATTCTTCCAGTTAGGATTCCAGCTCACCTATAGCTAATTAACTAATATAACTTACTGTACGATGTCACTAATATCAGCTACTGGCCGTCATCAAGAGCTCTTCCACTGATCATCAAGTTGAGCTAAGCTGGGCCGTTTCCATCTCTTGCTGACTTGCTTTCTTCAGCCTATCTTCATATGTCTTGACATCAACAAATGCTTTCTGCAAAATGTGATTAGTCTGTTTTTCTGCTGAAATTTGCCCGTTGGTTTAATATGTACGAACCACTGCTAGTTCCATTTCTGGTGTGGAAATTGTATTCTCAATCGACCTGTATATTTATAAATAAAACACATTGTAAATGAAAGAAAAAAAAACCCTTCAAACTCACTTGATCTCTTGATGGATTTTCCTCACTTCCCCCATGATATCTCTAGATTTTCCTTCAACCAATTTCTGATAATATACGTACAAATCTTTTTAAAAAAAAAAAGAAAAACAAAAAACTAATATTTTTGTGAAATTAACTGGGAATAAGCTCTAATACCATACTAGCAAAACCAAAACTAATTTTAAAATTAAGAAGGTTAAAACTCTAAACAGACTATATAAGATTAAAAGTAAAGTTAGAAGAGTAGTGTTATATATATATATATATATATATATATGTGTGTGTGTGTGTGTGGGCATAGGCTCTGATATTAAGAAATCCAATATTAACATCAAAATTCAGGTATTGAAATTAGATGTATTAGTAGGTTTTACCAATAACTTTTATTTTAGTTTAGTAACACTGTTCTTGTGCATTAAGGTCTAAGGTTCAAAATCATGTTGGACTCTGGGTAACTAAGAAAAACCCTCAACTTGATATCTCTCGGACTTTATAATGTGCAGGGAGGTATTAACACTTACATGCTTGTGATCACTATCTCGGTTCAGCTCCGGCAGGTTGTTGACAGAATGCGGTAAGTGGGATCTGATGATCCTTAGGCTGTGAACAATTACGATTACATTTAGCATATAGTGATCCTACCATAAAGCTAACAACGCACAGTATCACTGGGATCATTTTCTTGGACACTTCCAGCTTCTTTTGCTCAGCTTCTTTTCTGAAAGAAGCAGCCTGTTTCTTGTGGCCTGGCATAACTTAGTCATGAAAAAAATTCAGTATCAGAAAGTGGGTTGATATAAAATGCAGTAGATGATATATCTGGTGTAAGTTTATATATATATATATGGGGTAAGTTTATGAAAGCAGTTCAATCATGTGATTTTCATGGTTCAACAAGCTTCGTCCATTCCAATTAATGTCGTTTTCGTGCTAATTCAGAGTTTTTAGCCTAGAGAGAAGTTATTTAATTTTAATAAACTTAAGAATACTAATATATATTTCACATAACTTTTGAATTTAAGACATCCATTTTGAGTGTAAGACCCAGTCTATTTATTTATTTATTTTGCAGACCATATGCCTAATTAAGAGGACTAACGTTGGAGATGTATACCATTCTTATAGTTTTGTTGGCAATTTATTATGAAAAAATGAGTTTTATCAGATTTTCCTCCTACATGTGAATGGCATGAAACTTATTACCCATAAAATATAAGTGCATACCTGAATTACAGAATACAGCTTTTATTTTTATTTGTAAAACAAAATCTTCTAAACCATTATTTTGTAATTTAAAATCCTCTGTGGTCATCCGTTATGGATAATAAAATAACCGGAAAAAAATATTTAATTAATGAGTGGGCAGGTCCCACTATCTGAAAAGTGTTCCAAATTTTGAAACTCTAATCGAAAGTTTCTACCCCTCACCACCTTTCACCTCCTCCCTCCCCCATTTCAGCTTCTCATTTTATAAATGATAAATTTCAGCATATCTGTAAACCCAAAAATTTAAACTCAAAAACTCAGATGATCAATCAAGCAAGTTCTGAGCAACAGAAAATAAACATTTTCTTTAGTATACATGAGAGGAAATGAGAATTCTCAAACCTTACGTGACAGATACATCTGCCGCCAAATTGTGAAAAATTAAAGAAAATTTGATCCAACCCATATATAAATAGTAAGTTATGAACAATTTTGATTAAGAAAAAAAGAGTGAATATTGAAAAAGAAAGCTAATATGCATTGTTTAAATCCACAAGACTTAGAGTATGACAGAAAAATACAGGGAATAAACAGAGAATAGACATAACATGTACTGTTGTAATTATATACACATAATATTTTTTGTCTTTAATGCATATAAAATAGAAGTGAAAGAATAAGCAAAGACCAGCTGAGCTCCAATCTAGCTATACCACAAAAGCTATAAGCCGGTTCCTCAAAACTTCTCACTCAACATAACAATAATGAACCAAGAAAAACAGAGTGACGCTGTCTAACAGAGAAGGTAACCCCCGGCGACATATCTGCAAGCATTCCTCTGGCAAATCTCCTCGCTAATTTCTCAAACAGATATATATATAAAATTATATCATGTTAACTTCTTTAACTCCTTTGCACCAATGAAAGTGCCGTGAAAACCATAAGGAACTCAAGAAGGAAGCTGCAATACTTGAGATATGGTTTCTGGACAACACGGTAACTAAGAGCAAAGAAGACATAGCAAGAAGACGACCAGCGAAGTAAACCAAACCAGCGTTAGCAACGCCGGTTCCGTGGCTCGGATCAAGAAGGCCAAAAGCCCCACGAGCGTAAAATAGCAAAAGCCGAGCTATACCAGAGTGGCCATGGAGTTCACCTATGGCCTTAGGGAAAATTGAATGTCGCCTAATTCCTTTTCCTGAACCAACCAGTTTGTCCCTGTGAAACGGCAGGCGTAGCTAACTGATCCATTTTCGAACCGGACAGCGTGAACCATACCACCACCGTCGAATAAGTGGTGGCCAGCTACCGGTTCATGAAGTGGGTTTGCTCCGTTTCGAAGATAGACACCACGGATACAATCTGGGATATTTCCAGTGACGGGTAAATTATGAACGACAGGCTGCCCCGACACGGAAACAAAATTACCACTGGGGTTAGTTGTTTTAGGAAGAGGGTGTTGTTAGAGAAACTCGCGATTAGGGTTTCAAATTTGGGAAATGAAATTTGTGAGAGTGTAATTAAGTGGGACCTGCCAACTCATTAATTTTTTTTTCTTTCTTTCAATTGACATGGCAATTACAAAGTAATTTGAATTATTTATTTATCGCTGATGTGGAATAGTTCGTTACTGAACTTAAGAGTAGATAACAATATAGAGTTTTGAATTATAAAATAATAGTTTAATAATTTTTGTGTTAAAAAATAAGAATTTTGATACTGATTTATTACATGTCATGCAGTTTAGGTATGCCCGAATTAGCAACAATTTTTTTTTTTTATTGAAAGGGAAAAGGCCAAAAATAAAACAATGCAGCTTCATGGGTAATTGAGTTACACTTCAAATGTCACAAGCTGAATATCAACTTTTGTCAATTTAAGCCGGTCTGAACTATACCTTCAATAGCAAGACATGGAATAAGTTGTATATTTTCAGAAGTGAAGAGTGGTTTTCCGGATAACCAGTGAATTTTCCCCTTAAATTTTTTTTGCAACAATCAATTTGCCAAAAAAATCCAGCTTTCGATCTAATTTGGTGAATCATGGCAAGTTGGAGATAAATGTTTGGTCCTATTTCTTTCTGTCGCCTTGTCGCCTTTCCTTTCCTCAACCTTACAACGTCAGCATGAAGCATTGACACCTGAGCTTGTAGTTCATTTGCCTTGGCTTCAGAAGATAGCTTTTCATCTCCATTCTTTCACCTGCACAAAACAACTTCACATACCAAAACCACCTACAAACAGCACATTAGGCTAGGATTTAGATACTAAAGACAATGATGAAGGAAATAAATCATGCAAACCTATTCTTGGTTATGCAGAATGATGAATAAGTTATTCGCTCTGCACAGAATTGGAAAGATTCTTCCAGCATTCAAAGCTTTGCGTTGAGCATTCTGCACCCATATATATGTCAGTCGGAAAAGTCTATTCTCAGCTATAAAATGACTGCATGATTAATAGGTAGATGTTACTCAGAATAGTCCATACTCAGCCACAATATACTGCATAACTAACCACATGTTCTCTGTACAAGTAAATGAGCACGGTCATTCTTAGCAGCAAACATTATGAAGTCAATGCCATCATTAATTAAAACATTTTCCATCAAATGTAGACATTGTGCTGTCTCCAGTTATTTTAAGCTTGACCCGTCTAGCGCTTCATGCTTAATAATTTCTTTCCATCCATTGCTGAACTACAGAACCCAGGGGACTAGAATTTACCCAGTCCACGTTCCCATAAACCATCCGCCCAAATCCCCATTTTATTCCAAGTTGACACTTGCCAACAGAAATCTATGGTAACCAATATAATGGTATTCCCTCTATACTTAGTTTTCCATTTTATGCTTCTTAGAGCAGTCTCACTTGTTACTTCTGATGAATTCACTCACCCTTAATCATAAACCTATACTACAAAACAGTGTTTAATATCCAAACCTAACACAACTTCTACCAATCAACTCAAGTTCCAGATTACCACACAGGCATCCAGGATTAACCTACCTATCATTTCCTTTTCCTTGTAAAGCTTATCAAAATGGTATATTTATTTTGTTTCGCAGTTAAAGAAATACAACATTGATTTGCTTATCTTACTTACTGCAATCCAATGGCATTGTTGGTAGAAGATCAAAAGAGCGTTCCCTTTCAATGAATTAATTTGGTGCATAAATTCTGGGCACAGAGAATATACAAAGGATATAAAAGGACTTGAGCACAG
This sequence comes from Triadica sebifera, assembly GCA_023653625.1. Taxonomy (NCBI): domain Eukaryota; kingdom Viridiplantae; phylum Streptophyta; class Magnoliopsida; order Malpighiales; family Euphorbiaceae; genus Triadica; species Triadica sebifera. Next base: position 28,944,865 of record CM042906.1, read on the forward strand.
ACCTTCAAGCATTCCCTTTATTCTGAATATATGGAAAGGATAGCTGATCCTGTTGATAAAGATTCTTCCAACATCTTTTTGAATTGTAAACTGACTGCATTGCTTGAGCTTCCTCATCAAATATTCTCAAAACCCATTCTGTAATTTAGAATTCAAATATATTAGATAGTGAGTAAAAGGATATTTTCAGAAGAATAGAGCATCACATCAACTTAAATCCATTGAAGAATAAATAATACTTAATGCTCTACCAAGTAACTCCGCCCTCTCCTGAGCTTCTCTCATCCGCCTTTGATTCCTAGCAAAGTATCCATCTAGACTTTGTTTCAATGATTCTGTCTCTACAGCCATTCGTTCTACCTCTCTCTGCAACAAAAAAGGCCATTCCATCTGTACCGGGAGCATTAAACTGGACCATAAGCAGGTTCAGGCCAAAGAACACATCAAACGAGACTTCAGGTGAGTGACAAACTAAAAATGTATCTTAAGGGCAATTATTACCATCTAAACATAGCAAGAATACCAACAATTTATGTGATTAAATTTAATCAAAACTTAGGGTCCATTTTATTGAAAAGGAACGTTCTTTAAAGTTTTTGGAGAACTTAAACAACTCGGATGTACTTATTCAGTGAATAACTCAATTCCAGAGAAGCAATATCTGCAATGAGTCTATGCCTGCCGCGAAAATTATTCTCCTTTATTCAGCTAGTCAAGGACCAAGCTTTCCACTTTCCAGAGAACTTGACAATACCTTTCCATAGGGTTTATCACCATAAAGACTGGACCAGTTCTACACCAGGCATCAACCTACCACAACACACTATGTCAAAATTCTCCCAGCACTTGTCAAGTTGAGAATGGAGGCATTAAGTTTTGATAATAATTCATCTGAGAATAATAACTACACCATTACAATTATTGGAAAATAAAAGTCAGGTGCATATTTTGTTTCCCAATTTGACAAAATAAAAGTAAAATTACAAAATAAATTGGTTGAATAAAATTAGATTTCCTTAATCGTCTAAAAATTTATGGATCTCTAAGGATTACCTTTTCCAGAGATCACGTTGGAGTTTGGTGGCCATAGAACGCCATAAACGATCCATTTCAGGGCAAAGCGAGTTTCAAGCCTCCACTAAATGTTGAATTTTCGAGGCGCTCAAGCTTCTCCATCCCATCTCGAGCTCTCAATAACACCACCTTCGCATTCTGGTATATGTCCGACGAAGTTCCTTCACCTCCACCTGCAATAGCCATGGCCATTCTTGGTGCTCTGTAAAGATTGGAAAAAATGTTTCGAGTCATTTGGATCTATTTTAGGACGCTTGGCATTTCATAAAAATTTGACCTTTTCTCTTGTATGACTATCTAGCTACATACATCTTGCAATGCACGAATTTCTTATAATCAGAGATTCTCAAAATACCATGCTGACATCATTGTTCATAAATAATTCATGATAGGAAAGTTACAGCTTCCTTGATGATTATGCACAGAATGATTCCTGTAACAGAAATCAGGCTCCAAGACTTGATTTTGGTGAGCTTTCTATGTGCATTACCTCCATTTTGACTGGGGTCAACACCTCCGAAATTTTTTTACACAGATCCAGATATATAAGAATAAATACATAAATCCAATTTAGGCAAAAAAAATAATTCTAACAATTCTAATTGATTAAAGAAATATAAGAAATTATATAGTTAAAAACCAAAAAAAGACCAAAATTGTGATGGTAATTAATCAGTAGTGCTGAATCTTCCCAAACAAAGACACAAACTCCCCTATTCACATTGTCTAGAGAGTTTAAGGTAATTAGACAGGAGTTGTTTACATGTCTTAATTTCAAAACTTATCCTGCTGATTCAAAGGAAAAACTGCCCTAGTATCATTTTGCCTTAGCAATGGCGATGAATTTCCAATCTCTCTAAATGCTGAGCGTTTTGGAGCATTTCTATATCCACTGCTGCATGCATTAGTCTTTTTCTCCTTCTGCCTGCAAACATCATCTTTACCATGGCGGTTTTCCTTCAACCTACACACCAACACTCTTTTCTCCATCTCATTTGGTGAATCATGGCTTGTTGATGCTAATTTTTTTGTAGCTTTTTCCTTCCTCAATCTTCCAATTTCAGCTTGAAGCATTGATTCCTCAGCTTGGAGCTCACTTGCCTTTGCTTCAGAAGACGCAGCTTTTTGTCTCCATTCTTTGACCTACACAAATTAAAACAATTTAACATCTCAAGTTGCTAGAACTTATAAGTATTATAGATATTGCAGTTATCACTTACAGCAGATTGTAAGGATTGAATTCGATGACCAGAATTAAGTGCTCGATCTTCCCAGAAATCTCTAGAAACCTGCAATTCTTCCATCTCCTCTCTTACTTGACCCAGCATCTCTTGCATTTGAGACCACTGTTCTGTCTCGTCTCGAACTTGCTCCACAACTCTTCGCACTATAGCCTTGCAGCATCCAGAACATGCTCTCTCCTCCTATGAAACAGAAAATCTCTATCAACCATGAAATAGTTGAGAGAAATGAAGTATCAAAGAGATAAAAAGGGGTACCTTCCATGGTTCTCCTATTGAGGATGAAGACATTTCAGGATGTTCAATTCGCTTGTAAATGGTGGTAGAACTAGAAGCACAACTGTTTTCTGTAGAGAGCATCGAACCAGTTTCCACTTCCATCCTCTCTAACAGAAATCCCCTTGACAATCCCTCCATTTTCCTTTTCAGAATCTCCATCTGCACATTATTTTATTTACAAATTAGCAACATACAGTTGTAGAGTTGATACTGAATTTTAACAATAGAAGCCACTATACTTGGTAGCAGAAAGCAACAATTACTTTATGCGAATCAAAGTAGATCAGATGATCCAAGCTTGAGCTTTGATCAGCAACATGACAGATAAAAGAACCACAGGTGAAGGTGGTGTTACCAAGCCTGCGCATTTGTACTCAAGCATTCTGCTTCTTTTTTGAGCACTCAAGTGGTCTGCTCCTCTCTTTCGATGCTCAGACTCGGTAACGCCTCCTGCACCTTCGATTCTTTCACTCTGTCTTGTTGATGATTAAAGCTCGAGCTCGGTTTCCTTAGCTCTTGCCTACTAACTTGACTAGATGATTTAATGATATGGTGATTAAATTTTTCAGAGCGGAGAGGAGAAACTATATATTACATTGCTGCTAATATTGGGGACAAGATTTTCACTGATGCTGCCAGTAGTGTTGATGGAGAAGTTTGCTTCTGTCATCTCATGAATCTCCTTCACACACATCTCCTCCGATCTTCCTGCAAACTTTTCAAGTTTTCTTTGAAGAAGAGATGCTTGTTTATCAAAATTGCTATAATTTTGGACCTCTAAATCCATCTGCTTTGATCTTCTCTGCAACCCGCCCAGTTTCTCAGCTATTTCCATAATCTCTTCCTCCAAAACAATTCTCGCATTTTTTCTATCACAGAGCCTTTTTCTCCCCTATGAACCAGTAGCAAGATTCAAGTCATGAATATGAAATTCAATTGAATTTTCCATAAACAACATCATATCATCAACCAAATAGCTCATTTCTAGCTAACAAAAATTGAATAAAGAAACAACCTAGTCAATTTTAAACTCTTGATTGTGTATGCCTAAAACTGGAATGCTTTACTGGGCTAAATAGAATATACGACCCCATTTCCATTGGTTCACCTGCATTTGCTGAAGAACCCAACAATTATCACCAATCAAAGAATGTTCCTTTGGATAAAAAATAAAGGAAAAGCTTTCCTTTAATATATTCCTAGCCAAAATTTTCTCAGCTCCCAAACAGATTACTCTGGTTGGTTGCCGTGAAGATATGGAAAAAACACATTAGACTAATTTCCTGTAAATTCAAATGCAAATATCCCAAGACCCTAACTTTCTCTTACCACATAAAAGTTAGCCAAAAAGAAATTAAAAGAGAGAGAAATACTAACAGAAAGCAGAGTTTGAAGAGCAGATCTCAAAAGCCTTTCCGCCAGAGCCCTTCTCCTCTCCATCTTCTTCAAAGCAATGTCTCTCTCCATCCTCAGCAAATTACACTCTGCCCTCAACATCTCAGCTTGAAACCTCCACTTCTCCTCTTCCACCACCACACTCTCTCTTTCCTCCGCTCTCTCTCTCCTCTCCTCCTCATAGTACTGAACATTCCCTTCACCACCCGCTATCACAATAGGAATCACCCCTGTTGCGAACTGTCTTTCTTGATCAAACAATGTCTCCAGCTTCACCTTCCTATCTCTCTGCGAACTTGACTTGGTAGGATTACTCTTTGCCGATAGTTTCCTGCGAGGCCTGCGAGGGAAATGCAGGATTCTTGGCGTGGGTTGAGCAGTTGGGTATTGCAAGTTTGGCCTCCTGGATGCCAATATTGTTATAGTTGATACTTTCTCCATGCAAAATCCCTTCGGCTCTGATGTTTTTGGATTCTGGGTTTTGTGTTTTATATGAAATGTAGAAAGAAAACTCGGAAGTGCCTGATCAAAAATCCCATGGTAAACTTGATTTTTATGGACTCAAAAAGCTTAGAACTGATGGGTACAAGCTCATAATAACTCTATTTCCTATTGGTGAACAGAAAATAAAAATATTTAATGGATTGAAAATGTACTTGTTTTGTTTTATTGTGCAAGTACTAATTAGCTGCGGGAGATGGGATTGATTGTTGATTCTAATTGGAGACCGACAGAGGGACAGCGTAGAAGTGAGAAATTGGAATATAACGACAGAAGAAAGAATCAAAGAAACAGAGTGTAATTACTAATTTGCCTCTTGATTTGGAAAAAAAGAACACTGAAGAAAAAGCATAGAGAATTTAAAAATAGCAGATATGTAAGTGATACAGACTGAAAATGACAGATTCATAAAGATATTGTGAGAGGTGGAGCCTCAAGGGACTATTAATGGTTTTAGTTATTTATTTATTTATTATTTTGGTGATGTTTTAATTTACATTTTACAGAGAGTTGAGTAAAATAAATTCAGAAAGAGGGTTAAAAAGAGGCTGAATGGGTATTTTTGGGAGAGAGAGTAAAAGTGGATTTCAAATGAAAGGGGTGAGCGTTTCTATCTCTTGTGCTTGTTTAGTTGGTTTTTTATTTGGACGAAGTATATATATTTCACATATATTACAATAATCAAATTGTCTCCCAACTAATTTTTAGGCTAAAAAAAATAATATATATATATATATTCTTTAATAAAATATGTATTTGACTGTGCAATATTGTTATTAACCAAAGGTCCAACACCTAATATTTAAATAATGTCAAACCTTTATTTTTTTTAAGAAAAAAGATAATATAATCCAATTCCATGATATTGAAAACAATGAATTTGAATTTGGTTAACTTAATAAAATAATTATGGTAAAAATGATAGCAAATAGCAGAAGCAGTTGGGCTAGAAAACTAGCAAACTTTTAATCCATATTTACCTGAAAGGGAGCCTACATTTACACTTTTTTTTCCTCCTAATATTTACCTGAAAGGGAGCCTACATTTAAATTTTATCATCATAATCATGATTGCACACATCTTCCTCTAAAAAAAAATAATTGGCTTCAATATTAAATTTGAGAATATGTCCAATAATTTTCCATATGATCTTATCACATTCAAATTTATTTATAAACTTACCTTAAAATTAAAATACAGTTTTTTTTTTGTTCAATTAACAAAATTTGGAGCTTGATAGTAATGATTATTTTGTTGTAAATTTATTTTTTAGACCTAATTACTATGAACTTTAATGAATTTTAACTTTAAATTTTTCATTTTTCTTTGTTTTTTATTTATTATAAAATCAAGTTCATAATTTTGTACAGCTTCAATAAAAAAAATTTAAAAAGTGTTTTAAAAAGATAAAATAAGGTTAAAATTAAATTGTGTATTCATTAGATAAAAAATATTAATTTTAGGAGGTCTAACAATAAGGTTGTTAACTATTTAATTAGGTTGATTTTAAGCATCCTTTGCAGCCTGTTCTTCTACGAGACAAACTATGCCCTTTGGATGAACAGAATTTTCCATTTCACATAATAATAATAATAATAATAATCTTCAAATATAATTTCAATTTTTTTTATTTTTCTAAGTTGTTATCTTATAAACCTATAATAGAAATAGATAAAATTACAAATGATGACATGAATGAGAGAAAGAGTTTTTTGAAAAAAAAAATATTTTGTAATATTTTAAAATTTTAAAAACTGCTGATAAATAAAATAAATAAATAAATATTTTTATTAAAAATAAATTTATAAAAAAATAATTTATAAATAATTAAATTAAATAATCAATTTAATTAAAATATTTTTTTTAATTTATTTCTTCACCCCCACCACCAACCTTCAGCACTAATGTTAAATTTGTCTTTTTATGGCTTTGTAAGATTTTTAACATTAATAGACATTCACACATTAATAAAATATTTTGTCCATTCTGATTCTAATTTTTTATGATAGAAATGTTTTATGATAGAAATGGGACAGAATAGTATATATATTATTCGTCCTAAAAATGTATTTTTATATTTGTATTATTTATATATATAATTATTATTTTAAAAATATAATAAAAAAATATGATACTTATTTTAAGTAAATTTTTTTATTTAAAAAATTGTATAATTAATTAATTAAATAAAATAAAAAAAATAAAAAATAATTTTAATATTAAAATAAATTATAAAATTTTAATAAAAATCGAACGGAATGTAGTAAAAAATTTCCATGTGTGGGAACAAAAATTAAAAAATTTTTTGAAAAATATATAACATGATGTCAAAGTCGATGATATAATTCGACATATCATCACTGTCCAAATTGAATTTCCCGTTTAGTTTAAAAAAATGATCAGCCAACTACGAAGGTGCGTGCCGTTCAAGGTATGGAATGCTCGGAATTATTTAATTACGATTTTAATATATTTGCACTCACAGTCTCACTATGTATCAGTTTTTGCTTTTTTAAAAAAAAAATTATTCAGAAACGTTAATTTTTTTTAATTATATAAACACTTAGATAGTTAAATTTGTATATTTAATTACTTTTAAATAACTTTGACGACACTGATATAAAATTTATATAATGAGTTGTGTGAGTTAATAAAAATATTTAAAAGTGATTTTTTAAAGAAAATTAAGATATTTTAAGTGAGTATTTTTTTTTCCAATACAAGAAATTATTAACTCTTTAATTATTGTTTAATAATGAAAGAGTTGAAGTGAGTGTTATGTGGTGATTGGTCATTTTCAATACTGACACTTCTATTGCTCTGAGTCTTACTCTGATTCCCTTGATTTTCACATCCCTTCTCCCTCTGTGTTTTTCTTTTTCAAAGTAAAAATAAACCCAAACCCAGAGAAGTATTTTTCCATTAAATTAATATTAGTAATGTTTTCGCCATTGCCCCAGACATGGAGACCAGTACTTCTTTTTTTTTTTTAATAATATTTTCAAGGACCACTTGCTTAAATTAGCAATGTTTTACTCTTTGTTTCAAAATTTATATCTCAGTTTTGATAATAAACCAATATTAATTAGGGAAGAATGTTTAATTAATGATATTTGACTTGAGTAATCACATCTACAAACACAATCAATGAATAAAGTTGACAATCGAAATTTACATTTATGATTTTATTTTAACACAGAAGTTACACGATATAATATATTTTTAGAGATTTTTCTTATAAAAAAAATAAAACCAATAATTTTTATATGAAGTTATGTTTTATAAATGATATATTGACCTTCAATTTTTTACTTGTTCAATTAATGCATTGAAAAAAATATTTAATCAGATGCCTGTATTGCTATTTTCGCATCTTCTTTTATCTTCTGATTTTCTGTTATTATTTTCAAAATGTAAGACTTTTGAAAATGCTATTCTTATACAATTATCTAATATCAAAATTTTGGCTTTGCAATATGTGGTATTAATATTTGTTAAACCAACCAAGTAAATTTAAAGTTTAGTTTAATCGGTTAAAAACTTTATGAGTATTTCAAACAATTTATATTCGAAATTAGAAAAAATAAAATGATGGCATATTTATAATTAAAAATTAAATTTTATAAATTGATAGCCATGCTATAATTATTCAGCTAGGTAAGGAATTAAAGTCTAAATTAAAGAGCTTGCTTGACCTAGCATTTATTTACAAGTATGAATTCTCAATATGAAGCAATCAATAGAGTTCCATTATTATTCAAGGCTTGAACGCATGAACAATATTTATTAAATCTTTTAGAAGATTAAAGAATTTGAAATTGAAAAAAAAAATTCAATCTATGTTTGACATCAGATTTAAAATTGGCTGAGTCGTATTTAATTTCAACTTGCAAAATGTAAAATATTACCGTTAAGATGTCTGTAAATTAATATAAGTTTGAAGTTTGAAGTTTGAAGCAAATGAGAATCAAAGTTGCAATAAAATTTAAGCAATAAGTTAATGTAATATGGAAATTTGTCTGTACTATACTTGGATAGAATACAATAGACCCACAGTATATTTTTGCAAATCTGGAAAACAAACAAGTGATTGGTCAGTGTTTTCTGTTTTAAAGTCAAGTTGTTGGAATTTAAATTATTAGCAAGGACCATTTTGTCGTATACACTTTTCAAAGTCAGTCCAGGAAGCTGGGCATCTTCTTCTAGTTTCACAATTCAAAAAATTAGAAAAAAATAATTTTTTTTATATAATTATGATAAATTGTATTATCAAAATTTCTTTAATTAGTATATATCTAATTGCATAATTATATATATGTTTAATAAACTTATATACATACTTCAATTATATATCATATTTTTATACTTAATTATGTGCTCTGTACTAGCCTATACACTTATATATACTTTATTACACAATCTTATATACATTAATTCTCTACTCTCCGTTAATTTATGTAGTTGATACTTATATATTTTATTTACAGTTACACTTGATAATTAAATTAATATGTTATGCTTCATACTTAATTTTATATATTATCTAATTATATATCAAAATAAAATTATAAAGATTAAAATATTTTAATGATGAAATGTCTATTTTCGTCGTACATGGTGATGAAGTTAGAAATTAGTACAATCTTTCAATTTATGGCCACTCGTCACTTACTTTTTTCTTTCTTTTTTTTTCACAAAATTCTTAGTTATTGTATTATAATAGCGAGTGGTGCAAAAATAAAAAATAAATAAATAAATAGATAAAAATAGTGTTTTTGGATGAAATGGAGTATTAATTAGCTTAAAAAGTTTAAAATTTTAAAAATAAAAATGAGAAGCACATTTCACCATGCATGATACAAAAAATGTTATCTAGTTAAACTTAATCCTTCAATCCCTCTTTTTTCCAGTTTGCAAAGCAAACTTGATATTATTTTTGCCAAAACTAAATTCTCTGTCGGGGCCTAATATTCCAAATTGCTTTTAAGCAGGCTTTTGAATTTTGAAATCCGTTCAATTTTATTCACAGTCCTTCCTATTATTTATTTGGAATGTCTATATAAATGTATTTTTGAAAAGATAAAAATTTACTATTTATAAATATATTTTTTTATTTACTCTCTTTTAAAAAATATATATATATACATTTTAAAAATTACTATTTCAAAAATATTCATTTTTTATTATAAAAAAAGTCTTATTCATTTTTTATTATCGCCAACAGGATGTTATAGCGAAAAGACTCCAAAGCCCTCCTAGTGCCTCGACGAGAACGAATTCAAGTGCCCATTTGTATGAGTCAGAGCCAACAGCAGCAGATGCAAATCTTTGGCCCAGATGCTCATCGGTCGAAGGTAATAATTGCTTGGAGTCTTTTTCAAACTCATGAACAATTTAAATACAAAATATTAAAAAATGTATTTTTGAAAAGATAAAAATTTAAAAAATGGATAATTTTACAATTTTTCTTAAATTATCATTTTGGAAAAAAAATTTAAAAATTATGTAATATTCTGAGCTCCGTTTTTAGGCCTTTGGCCTCAAAAATTGGTATCACATATCAAAACTTTGGTCGAGATTGAAATTACTGTGATAAAATTTTCCAAAAAATCACATTTAAATATATTCAATATAATAGTATTTTACAAATTTATTAAAAAAATATATTTCACATTTTAAAAATAAATATTAGAGAAATATATCGTATGCTAAAAGAATTCTGCTCTTGTAATTTTACTTCTCTGTAAGTATAAGCTAATTTGACTTCCCACCTACCAGTTTTGAATTTTGACTAACAAGGTTCAAATTTAAGAGAGAAAAACGACAGAAATACATGTCGTATTCATCAACTTATATAGTATAGTACTATGTTAGAGTTAATCAAGCAAGATTATTGGTTGATTACTTGATTAGTTGATTAAGTGTGACATAGGGGTATCTATCGATTCAGTTTAGTTTAAAATCGAACCAAATTCAAATAAATCGAATCGAATCAAAATATATTCTAAATCAAATATAACCAAACCAAAATATTTCGATTTGTTTCGGTTCAGTTTAAATTGATTTTATAAATATTAATTTATAAATTACCATAAATCATAATTATTATCATATTAATTTTATCAATTATAAAAAATTAAAATTAATCATAATAACTTTATTAATTAACATAAATTAAAAAAGTTCTCATAACTTTATAAATTATAATTTTATTAATTATTATAAATTAAAATTAGTTAACACAAATTAGAATAAATTGTCATAGTTAATGATTTTACCAACTATTATATATTAAAATTAATTATTATAAATTTCATTTTCTTTTATTTTATGTAAAAATTAAAATTAATTACTACAAAATTTCTAAAAAATATAAATGTAAAAAAATTTAATTGATTCAGTTTAATGAGATTTTCAACATTTTTAATCAAATAGAATCAAATAAATAATTTTTTTTATAAATAACCGAATCGAACAAATTGAAAATTGAATAAACTGAATTGAATATATCAAATTTAGTTTAATTCGGTTCAATTTTACATAACTTGGTGTGATATAAGGCAGTACATGCTGTGGCAAACCCAAAAATTCAATTTAAAGAGGACAAATTTATATATTTTATTTCTAATATCATATTATATAATAAATTTATTATATCTAAATATAAATAAAATAAAAATAAAAATAATACATTAAAAATTTATTGGCTAAAATATAAAATAACTATATCTATTTTTTTAAAGGTGTAACTATAACATTTTAAATTAAAAGAGGAGGAACTAAAAAAAAGTAAAAAAAAAAACCAAAATAATTATAGTAATTTTATTTGAAACAAAACTTTTTGCCGAAAGGTGTAATCAAGTCGAATCGGTTAAAAAATTTGAAATTCAAATCCGACTCAAATTTGATCGAATTTATTTTTATTTATTTGAAATTCGACTTGAAAAATATTCAAACTACTTAACTTTGATTTGATAAATCTCAAATCAATTAAAAATTTTAATAAATAATATGCTCAATTCGAAATAAAATTCGAGTTAATTCAATTCAATTAATTTTAAATGTATTTTAAATATTAAATATATAAAAATAATTTAATAAATAATAAAAATAATTATTCGATTAAATTTACGAATTTTATTAATCGGATATTATAATAATTTAAAAAATAATTCAATTTTAATTTAATTAATTTTAAGTCGAATTTGAATATTTTTTTTAATGTATGTCCAATAAATATAAGATAGTTTAACTTTAGTTGTGCCCGTACATATCCCACTGAGTACATCCACCAAGAAAATTACCAATTCTACCTAGTCAACGTGTCAAGAGCAAATCGAACTATACCACACGTCTTGCTCACTAATGTTGGCTCAGTTTGGAAAGTAGGACAAGGAAGCGTGAATTGATGGTGAACCCATCCAACCCTCCAACTCCAAGGATGTGCTGAGACTGCCAATTCCCAAGGGCTAAATCAATTCAATTAATATTTGTATTAATTTTTTAATTTACATTTAATCTATATTTAATCTAGTTTAACTGATGCTATTTAGTAATATAAAATTATATTATAATTTAATTTCAACAATATTTTTATTTAATAAAATAAATTATTTAAAAATTTTAAATTATAATATCTTTAAAAAAATTAATAGAATTAACATTCAATTTATTAAATAATAAATTTTTGTTTTTATCTTCTTTATATTTTTATTAAATGATATATTATACTTTTTAATCCAAAATTATTAGATAATTTTATATAATATAATTATTAAATTATTTAATATATACAATTATTATACAATAAAAATAAACGAATTTATTATATTAAGTTGAAATATATTAATATAATTTAATATACATATATATTATATAATTAATTTATATTATATATTTAAATAAATTTTATATAGAATTTTTAATTAATATAAATATATTATTTTATATTATTTTACATTTTGAGCTACATCACTAGCTTACAATTATGTTATCAATTAATTTTATTAAATAGAGTTTTATAATTTTTATATTATTGAATTAGAGTATATATTATTTAATTATAATAAAAAAATTATATCGAAAATGACTGTCTAAAAACTATTAAAATATTTTTTTAAATATATTTTTTTCAAAATAAATATCATTTTAAATGTTATAAACATGTAATCGTATATTATTGTGTATGAAGAGGTTAACCGCACCGAATACATTTATTAATAGTATCACCTAAATTTTTAAATTTACGGGTGTAGGTGTAGTGCCAGATTTTGACAGGCCCGGTGCTGAGCCTGCGAAATCACAGATCCATATCCCGATCAAAGCTCATCTTCAACCACAACAAGAAGACGAAACGGAAATGAGCAGCGGAGAAGGGAAAACCGTCTGCGTCATTGGTGCCTCCGGTTACGTTGCTTCCTGGCTTGTAAAGTTTCTCCTCTTCCGAGGCTACACCATCAAGGCATCCGTTCGTGATCCAGGTCCTTATTCCTCTCTCTCTCTCTATTCAATTCCGCTGCCTTTCCTTCTCATGTATTTTTTGAATTATTTGTTTTATAAATTGGTAATTACCTCATTGGATGATTTCTGTAAATTTTTTTATTCGGATCTTCTTAGTTTCATTAATGAAAATACGAATGATTATGATATTTCAATTATCAAACACGCGGAAACGTTAACCCCACGCCCCAAATTTTCATTTCTTTCTCATTATTTTCCTTTTTTCCAAACTTTTTTTAAAAATTTAGATGAACCTGAATTTTGAGATACTTAAAATTCTCATTATGATTCTCATTATTTTCCTTTTTTCCAAACTTTTCTCATCATGCTAGTGCGTGCAGGAAATGACTCCTCCATTATTTGTTTAAAATATGTGTACAATTATGGCAATTGAAAACAGCTGTGCTTGGCTTTGAAATGCTGCAGCATGCCAAGCAAAAACAAAACGATGAAAACGATGCCGTCCTTCTGGGCCTATATATATATATATATATATATATATATGTAAATGTTTTTTATTTCTTTTATCTCATTGTTAAGGAATTGAAAATCTTAAGGAAACCCAAATTAGTCAGGCAAAAGGATCTTCATTTACCTTCGTGTTCATTAGCTTTATCTTCCACTAGACCTTAACAAATGAAATTCGGCGCCTTTTACTTTTCTTGCGTAGAGATTAGCAGATGTCTTTGTTGGTTAGACATCTGAAATAATTCACTTTTGTATGACCTCCGATCATATGCTTCATTCAAACTGTTTACAGCTACGTATCGTCATGTTCATTTTCCATTAAAAGATATTGTAAAATAGTATTCTTGCCTTCTTACATTCCTGGGCTTATATACAAATATGCTAGGCATATTGAAGAATCCAACTTCATCATAATTGAACCATTCAAACACATTCACATAATCTGTTTCACTGTGCTTTTATGAGAAATTAGTATGATTTTTTCTCTCTATTTTAGAGGTGTTCAGTTGATAATCACAGGATGAGCCTGCTTAAAATTTTCTTAGTGGAAGCATATAGGAAATGGTACACTTATCATGTGGCATTAGTTTTATCTGAACAAAGAACAGCTTTCTGTTTGAATGAAATTGTTAATTGTTTTTAGCTGCATTCATCCTTTTCAGATGATCCCAGGAAGACAGAACACTTATGGGGTCTTGATGGAGCTGAGGAGAGACTTCAGCTGTTCAAAGCAAACCTACTGCAAGGATCCTTTGATTCTGTTGTTGAAGGGTGTGAAGGTGTTTTCCACACTGCATCTCCTTTTTATCATGATGTTAAAGATCCACTGGTCAATTTTAGAAGTTTTACTGTTAGCTTTACCTTTGTACTTAACACCATAATTTTCATGACATTTGGGAATAATATCTTTCACAAATATTAGCACATATATCTTCATTGGAAATCGGAATCTGAGGAATTCTGTCCATGTTTAATCTGTACTTTTTAGTTTCTAATAGGCACCTTTTGGCACAAGAAAGAAAAGTAGGCAGCAGGTAGATAAAGATCCATATGTATGTTGCTGCAGTGGCAATCCTCTCAAAGTCCATTCATTGCTTCTTTTGGTTTTAGACTCTTAAATTTGAACTATTTTTATGACAGCCTTCTAGATTTAGCTTTAGTGATTCTTACAACATTGTAATCTCAGTTGCTGCACAGTATGTTAGCCCTACCACCTTTCAAATATGTGATGTTAGCCCTACGATTTTTTCAATATGTGAACTGTTCAGCTTTTAAGGTTAACATTAACAAGTTAATTGGCTGGCAATACATGAATCTTCTGTTATGTTGTTTAGAGGAGAATTGTGACTATAATTCAATGTTTGTTGCAACGAATTTCTTCTAAGCTTCTGACCATGATGTCACCACCATGACTTATGACATTGATGGGAGTATTCCACGTAGAACCATAACATGATCTTTTCTTCCAAGCGTTTGAGGATACAAACGAAGATTCTTATGCAGCTGTATTATCAATCTGTGTGTCCGCACTTATAGCCCTTTGTTTAATTTAATTTGCAACCATTACTTCTGTTGTTGGTGAATGGTTATCTTCCCATTTCAGGCAGAATTGATTGATCCTGCAGTGAAGGGAACACTTAATGTTCTCAAAGCATGTGCAAAAGTCCCATCAGTAAAACGAGTTGTTTTGACATCATCCATTGCTACCATTTCTTACAATGGAAAACCTTGAACTCCAGAAGTAGTAACAGATGAAACTTGGCATTCTGATCCAGATTTCTGCAAGGAATCTAAGGTATGTATACACAGGTCTGCACAAAAGCCAA
The DNA here is from genome assembly GCA_023653625.1 of Triadica sebifera. Taxonomy (NCBI): domain Eukaryota; kingdom Viridiplantae; phylum Streptophyta; class Magnoliopsida; order Malpighiales; family Euphorbiaceae; genus Triadica; species Triadica sebifera. Next base: position 28,960,148 of record CM042906.1, read on the forward strand.
TTTCGAGCATTTTAAATTCGTAATCTACAAAATTTGCTCATTGTTATCATCTAGTTTTATTCTTTATACCTCTGAGATAATGAAAACTGAACTACGACAATCTCCTATGCATGGACTAGTTTCTTACAGAGAGAGAGAGATGATATCTGTTGAAAATAAGCAAGCCTTGTTCAAACTTGGCAACCTATGAGAATAGCTAAATCAGATTGCAAAACATATTCCTTCTTGTGCCCATTAAGTAATCTACAAAATTTGCTCATTTTTATCATCTAGTTTTATTCTTTATACCTCTGAGATAATGAAAACTGAACTACGGCAATCTCCTATGCATGGACTAATTTCTTACTGAGAGGGAGAGGGAGAGGGAGAGGGCGAGGGAGAGAGAGAGATGAGATAATGAAAACTGAACTACGACAATCTCCTATGCATGGACTAGTTTCTTACTGAGAGAGAGAGATGATATCTGTTGAAAATAAGCAAGCCCTGTTCAAACTTGGCAACCTATGAGAATAGCTAAATCAAATTGCAAAACATATTCCTTCTTGTGCCCATTAAGTAATCTACAAAATTTGCTCATTGCTATCATCTAGTTTTATTCTTTATACCTCTGAGATAATGAAAACTGAACTATGACAATCTCCTATGCATGGACTAGTTTCTTACTGAGAGGGAGAGAGAGAGAGAGAGAGAGAGAGAGAGAGAGAGAGAGAGAGAGAGAGAGAGAGATGATATCTGTTGAAAATAAGCAAGCCTTGTTCAAACTTGGCAACCTATGAGAATAGCTAAATCAAATTGCAAAACATATTCCTTCTTGTGCCCATTAAGGTTTCCCTATCATGAGCATCCTAAAATAGAGAATCAGGATCTTCTTGAGAGAGAGAGAGAGAGAGAGAGAGAGAGAGAGAGAGAGAGAGAGAGAGAGAGAGAGAGATCTGTTGAAAATAAGCAAGCCTTGTTCAAACTTGGCAACCTATGAGAATAGCTAAATCAAATTGCAAAACATATTCCTTCTTGTGCCCATTAAGGTTTCCCTATCATGAGCATCCTAAAATAGAGAATCAGGATCTTCTTTTCCCTGACCCATATAGTCATATATGTTGTTTGGAGTCAAATCAATTGGGCATCATGGATGTGAAACTTTTTAATGAAAATTATTGTTTTACCTCCTTCTGAGTTTGAAGTATATGAATTACAGCTGTGGATTGCACTGGATTATGTTCAGACAGGTGCATATCTTGTGAATTGTGACCGCATCTGCCTGTTACTCTTCTGTTTTACACATTAGGATTTGATGTTAAAACTTAAAAACTGATGCTGCTGCCTGAATTAGTTCAAGATTTACTTTGCATTGTTATTGGTTTAGTCGTTTAGAAAGGGAATTGAAGCATGTAATTAGTTGGTCAGGAATCAGGATTGGCAAGTTGATAGCTAGATTAATTGAAGGTGAGGGGTGGGCTTGAATAAGTTAAGAGTCTTTGCTAGACGAGGAAAAAAATTGTCTTTATACCTCTCACTACTTTTGTTGGTTTGTTCACTAAAAACTATTATCTTGCCTGAAGACATTACTTTGATTTTCATTCCATCTAAGATTTTTCGTACATGGGTTTTACTCCCTTATGTCTTCAATTATTTATTTTTCTTACTAAGATCTTTCAAAAAATTCTGGCACATGTGAAATCATTTAATAATGCTGCATGAAAGAATAGATCCTACAGCCATTAATGCTTTCAATTTCAAAGTTTTGTGCAAGGGATAGGTCATGCTGGGCCATTTATCTTTTAGGTCTTGATTGATAGTAACAAAACATATTTACTATATATGTGCGTTTGACAATCATGTTCTCTAATATATAATATTTTTGTAGTCACTTTCTTCTTTCGTTTCTGCTTTTAGCTGTGGTATGCAGTCTCAAAGACCTTGGCTGAGGATGCAGCATGCAAATTTGCAAAAGAGAAGGGTTTGGACATAGTTGCAATAAATCCAGCAATGGTGATTGGTCCTCTCTTGCAGCCTACACTTAATACAAGTGCCGCTGCAGTTTTAAGCTTAGAAAAAGGTATTTGTTTGTGTCTATAACTCTGATTATATTATCCTGCACATAAAAATCAGTATTTGTCTCGTTAAGATAGGTGATTTTATGTAAAGGTAGAGCAAATGAGATGAATGATTTTTATGTAAAGGAGATACATTTTTCCAACCATTCCTTTTTTCTTAATTAACTATATAGGCTTTAAGTGTCATTGGCGTTACCATTGTGTCACTTTATCAAACATAATTTTTGAAAGAAATGGAAAACAAAATATTAGAACTAATTCTGTTACTGCAAAGACAGCTTAGGTATCATTAAATATGACTTTGTTTTCTTATTTTGGAAATACTTAAATTTTTTAGAAATTACATTCCGAAGAGTATGTCATATATTCTCACCTCTTGATTGAATGTAGGAGCACAAACTTTCCCCAATACAACTCTTGGATGGATAAATGTTAAAGATGTCGCGAATGCACATGTTCAAGCATTCGAGCTTCCATCAGCAAATGGAAGATATTGTATGGTTGAGTCAGTTGCCCACTACTTGGAAATAGTGAAGGTCTTACATGAGCTTTATTCAGATATCCTGCTCCCAGTAAAGTAAGTATTTTTCTGAACTTAATTTGCAACTATGATGTCTATATAATCTACTTTTTTGTCGCAATCTTCCTAACCATTATACACATAGTAAATCAATGGTTACAATGTCTTTCTGGTTTGGATATTCTTGTTGGAAATAAAATACTTACACAAACAACTTTTATTCAAACTCAAGCAAATATTACAAAAACACTCACTCAACAAACAAGAAACTACAACTCACTCTTATAAAATTTTGCTTCTTCACTCACTTAGAAGTTTTTAATTTTTCTTGATGTCTAAAATTAAAATGGGGAGGGGTATTTATACTACTTAAGAACAATTCTACACCGCACAAATAAACTAATCCAAAATTATAATAACCATACACCTCATTCTTCTCCATCATTCTAATAATATTTTAAGTTATCAAATGATTCACATACATAATTACTACACTCTAGAAGATTCTAGGTAGATGGCTTATAATTTTGGACCTTTATTATGGACTTTGATTCCAATTTGATTGAGTTTGGGTTTGGGCTCTCATAATGGATCAAGTTTATGATCCAAAATTCTGTTGTGCTAGTTGAGATGCTTTTAGGGAATTTGATTAGCGCAGGGTTTGGAGTGGAAAAATAGGTAATAAAATATATTGTTGGATAGTGATTGAATGGATTGAAGACAACTATATTAGGGTAAAATAAAATGTACTGAAATGGTATCGGGATGTGGAGGAAATGAAAGGATACACACAGAATGATAATTTACTGAGTTTCCATCACCATCACTGATGTCAGTATTCATGACTACCATTGATAAATAATAAATTAATTATACTCCAATATCCCAAATGTGACTATTGATTAAAGTTATGATAAATTTGTAAATATTTTATCATTAAATATTTAGGTTGTAATCAAAATGTTTTAAGAATTAGTAAGTCATTTTTAATAGATATATGGTAAAATGAATTTAGCATGAATTCAGAAAAAAGGAATATTAGTCACAATATAAATTTGTTGTTTTATAAAATGTGGATCTCACAAAATTTTTATTTGAAAGTAGTTATGCAAATGTTGAAAGCAAGATTTACAAATTAATATTTTGATTACAAATAATGCGGTTGATGACAAGAAAGGAGATAATATTTCTATTATAACTGAAAAGGGTAGGGAGCATCCAATTAGGACAATGAAGATGGTCTTAGAGGCTTCATATGGATTTTATGTAGGTGAATAATTAATAGAAAAGCTAAATAATTACCCTTGATGACTAGCATTTTAAACAAAATTAGAAAAAATGAGAGACCACTGAGCAAAAAACTAATGGAGCATGTCATAAAAATTAAAAATTTTTACAATCAGTTTCTTATTCTAATTAAACCGCAATTGAATTTAAAGAGAATTTACTATATCACAATTTCACATCTCTATTGCGAGTATTGAAGCATCATTTGAGAATACATTTGTTGATATTGGAGTCTAACCACACTATTCACTTTGGTCAGTATTCGTTTTCTTTTGACAATTAACATTATATTATAGCAGCTGGTATTTGATATATTCGGCGATAATGGTATATTTGGAACATTTGTTTTGTACGTATTGCAGCAAGTATAATAGGAAATTGAGTGCCAAAAAGGTGCTTCAGTGAAACATATAGATTGATACCTTCATAAGAATTTTCTGTTCCAAGAGATGTTGATTTTCTAATTAGTTTCCTGACCGAGAAAAACTTCTCAGGTGTGCAGATGATAAACCTTATGTGCCGACATATCAGGTATCCAAGGAAAAAGCAAAAACTCTGGGCTTTGAATTCACTCCTTTGCATGGGAGCTTGAAAGAAACAGTAGAAAGCTTGAAGGAGAAAGGATTTGTCACTTTTTGAGCATTTCCAACTCTAGACTACTCTCATCTTACTTGAATAAAATGGATTAATGCTCTTATAGTTCCATTGTTTTGGGATGATGTAGAAAGATTGAGAAACAGAATATTCTGGGATTTTATTTTTCTTCTTTTTTTTTTTGAATAAACATGTATTAAGTAGTGCATTGAAATGAGAAATAGATTTGAAGGTGCTTCATTAGTTCATTTTCATGATTTGCTCTCATATTTTGCAAGCATTTATGGATCTTTCCTTTAATATAAAGTTTTGGGTATTTCAGTGTTACTATAAAAACAAGAAATTGACCCTTTAGCTGGATTTAAAATCGTGGCCTTCGTTTAACTGTGTTGATTATGTAACTGTCGTCATTATCATCAGTAGCAGAGTGCCTTCATCCATGTACTAGACCAATAGAAAGTTACCAACTCACAAAATGTCTGCTTTACTTTTCTATTTTATTTTTTTATTTACAATTTAATGATGAATAAATAACCTCTAATTAAGTAATTATATCTAGAATTTTATATGACACTTAAAAATTTTAATTAGCATATATAGGTAGTTTTGACAGGATTAAATTTTAAATAGAATTTATAGAATACAAATTGGGGATGCTAAAAAATATTGAAAATTGAAAATCGAACCAAAAATCAATCTGAAACATTAGACTAATTGAACTATTTTGCTTACAATTTTAATTTTAATTTTTCAAATTTTTATAATTTTTTTATTTCGGTTTTTCATTGAGTCTATTGTATGCCCCTTGTTGCTTGTATTCTTTTTGTGTTCCATGAGATAATTAGATGTATCAAGCTGCAAATAAAATAAATTAAAAAAATATATTGAAAATCAATAAAGTAATTTGTGAATTAAAAAATATTTCTAATAAAAGAAAAAAAACTGAGAAATATTTGACGGGTATCTTCTAGGGTTAGGTCAGGACTTTGAGTCAACCCCTTTTCCTAATTGGTCTAAAAAATATTCATTTTTTTAATTTAATTTTTTTTATAGATTGAGTAAACATTTATAATAAAATGAAAATCAAATTTAACCTTTGATTAATAGTTTAAAATATAGAATTTTTCATATTTAAATACAACATCTACCAATATATAAAAAATGAATTAAAATTTAAAATACATAACAAAAGCATAAAATTTTAATTGGGAACAAATAATTAACATCAACTTACAATTTTTAAAATTTAAACTACAATATAATTTTGTATTTGAGATTTTCGAGCAGATAATTAGGATTCAAGGCATCTATTTTGATTTTTTTCTGGTCAAATTAATATGTTCAGGTCAATATTTGGACAAGTTTGGGGCCGAACCAAAAACTGCGACTCTACTAATTATACTAACAAATTATAGAATTATTTGTTGAATAATACTCGACTGTTTATGATTTATCTTTGAAATTTTCTTGGAATGAAATTATATTGGTTCGGTTTAAAAAATTAGTTAATAGATCGGCTAATTACTCCAAAATTATTCCTAATGTATACACCACTGTTTAAAATTTTAAATATAATTAGATTTATAAAATATAATTTTACTAGGGTTATAAATTTATAATTTTAATTGTAATAGGCAAATCGAAATGGAATTAAATTATAAGTATATACATATATATAATATAAAAAGCGGTCTTTTAAATATTTTATTTTTTTAAAAAAATAATCAGGTAAATCCATTTATGAAATGAGTATAAAAAGTAGATATTATATGTATATAGTCCGAGTTATTTGATTGAAATATATCTACTAACTATAATATCGTCAGATTCCACACCAAAATAAAAAATCTCAAACTTTATTAATCCGCAGATTTTGTCTTTTCATCAAGGAATTCCTTCAGCAATGGAGGTTTCCGATCAAACCCATGAACTGAAATTTTATGTCCGTACTGTATCACTACCTCATAGCCGACCTAACGCCTCCGCCTCTGTCACTCCGGCAGCTCAAACGACTCTTTCTCCAATATTGGTTTCTGATACCACAGAGATCAACAGTGAGAACAACAGCGTCGATTTCGCCTACTTTGATGCTTTTCCAGCTGGGTATAGGTTTTGCCCTCGTGATGAAGAGCTCATAGTTCATTACTTGATGAAGAAGGTACACGGTCAGCAATTGCCTCGTAACAAGATCGTGGAGGTTAATCTCTATAAGCATAATCCTGAGGAGCTTGCAGGTCAAAAATTTTTAACTTTATATATTTATGAACAATATTATTTCATGGAGTTTAGATTACATATATTAGTGCTTTCACTGCATCTTTGCTTCCGTATATAATTAGGGTTTTTTTTGTACTTGTTTCTGTGTGTTTGGGTTTAGTTCGATAAATAGATAGTGGAGTTGTATGATAGAGATCAATTAATATATATAATTCCTCTCATTAATTATCATGAATTATATGTACTATTAATGAATCCGATTTTGTCAGAATTTATTATATTCATGATTCGATATTCAACGACAAATGGATTTGAAATTATGAAACTACTATTTCATGGTCTAGAGTACTCAGCAGTTTCTCTGTCAACTCATGGGTTATGCTGATTTCTAATCTTGCCGGGGTTTTCATGGGTTATGTTGATTTCTTATCTTGCTAGGGTTTTTTTTTCTTGTTTTAGGGTTTTAGTTCCAGTTGTACTTGAAAATTTTCAAAATCTTAATTTTTTTCCTTTATTTTTTTTAGCTGATTTAATGGCGATTTTTTGATAGTTTGTTTTTCAAATAAGTAAGAAAACTTGCAAAAAAAAAAAAGACATTTTTTTTAGTTTTTTGGATTTTTCTTATCACCGGGAGATGAGACACTACTCTGCAAGTAATTAAATTTATCCCTTTTAGTTAGAGTTGTATGATAGAGATTATGATGGAGATTAATTAATTAAAGAAGAATTAGTGAATAACTAATCCACTTTGTTTGGATGGATGAATTATTAGAGAGATTCAGGAGGTGTGGTGAGAAAGAATGGTATTTTTTCACACCAAGAAATAAGAAGTACAGAAATGGAAGCAGACCGAATCGGGCGGCCGGAGATGGATATTGGAAGGCAACGGGTGCCGACAAAGATGTGAAGCATAATGGAATAAAAGTTGGATACAGGAAAGCCCTGGTCTTCTACCTGGGAAGACCTCCTAAGGGTGACAAAACCAACTGGATCATGCATGAGTTTAGGGTCAAAGATCCCCCTCCTCTTTCTGCAAGGGACGACCGAGGTGATATGATGGTAATTTTATGTTCTTAACTCGACTTTATTTATATCTTCGTACATTTCTCTTCAGACGGAATATGAACCCAGGACTAACAAAAGGATGGTATTTTTTATCCTTTTGATTGCAGTTAGATGAGTGGGTTTTATGCAAGATTTACAAGAAAGCTGGGAAACCCAATCTCAGAAGTAAAGCTGCAGACGAACTCGAACAAGCGGCAAATGAACTTGAACAAGAACAACCTGATACTACTGATGCAGCTGATGATCAGGTAGTGACTGATGCTTATGATCATCAAATCATGGATGCTGATTTCAACACTGGACCCTGCCCATTATTGGAACAATATTTTTCATTTTATCAGCCTGATATTTTGTCATCACTTCTCATGGATCATCATCAGAAACCACCACTTTCAGACTCGTCAGCCTCATCCTCCAATCATGCCAAGTATGAAAATTTTGACTATTTTAATGAAATTTCTCCTTTCGATTCAGGCTTTGCAGAGGCTGATTGGACTGTTATGGAAAATCAGAATGATGGATCTTGGGATGGAACGTGTGCAAAATAATATTTTATCTACCGATCTCAAAAACAATCCTCTCAACTAATTAACCCATCCAACCACCCATGAATGCTAACTTAGTATTACCAGTAAGATAGGATAATTTCTATTCACTTTAGATTTTTAGTTTTAGTTAGATTTTGGTTGGGTTGGAACTAGAAATATCTGTTAGCCTCTTCTTTCTCAAACTCTATGGCTTTATGCTCTATCTTTCTCTTATGTACTCTTATAGACTCATTTGCATCGATTTCTTAGCTAATTCAATTATAATTAATTTTGTTAGTTACATTATTTAGCGTCTATTCACCATCATTATGTATGATCATCAAGAGGAATGTTAAAAGCAATAACACTATTTTATTAGTTCGGTAAAAAGAGAGAAACTTTTAAAAAGAATTACTCTCTTTTTTTTTAGAATTTTTACCTTTTGACTAACTAATAAAATGATAATTGTTACGAATTTAAAAATTTCCACTTTAAAATATTGTTGATGAAAAAAAATCTTAAAAAGATCATTTATAACATCATCACTCTAATTAACTAATCAAAAGGAAATATAATTTTAGGATGGGTTCCCTTGTCTGAGCTGGATATGGCCGCTGGAGCCGGACTCACTCCTACTGATTCCTTGCTTCGTCCGTTCAGAGTCATTTGCTTCAGCATTCTCTCCAACATTCTCTCAAATCGTGCTTCCAGCTCGTTCATCCTCCTTTGTTGAACGTCTTGCATTTCATTAATTTGAGAGTCGAGACTTTGAAATTGCTCTTCAAATTCTTTGAGTCTAGAATTGTCCGCCATTGTTGCTTTCTTATTCCTCGCCAACTTATAGTTGCCTATGGGCTCTTACAAATCATTCGTGGACATGCAAATAGCTAGCAGAGAGTGTGGTCCGATCGGGCTTTGATACCAAGTTGTTATGACCTTGGATCTTAACCAAAATAGAAAAGAATTTGGGAGAAGAGTAAGAAGCAGAAAATAAGCTGAATAGTAGTAGTAGTACAAGCAGCAGTAGAAGAAGAAGAAGAAGTAGTAGAAGAAGAGGAAGAGTGAGACGAGAGAGAGAGGTTTGAGAAGGAAATTTTCTTACTATTTCATTCCATGCACTTTCTGTCACATTCTAGAGTATTTATAGATTTGAACAAATGGCAATGAATAACAGAATAGCAGAAATGACAGCTAATGACGATAATGATAACAGCTCTAAAGAGGACACCTCATTACACCTAATGATACCTAATTTCAACCGATAGCATTCCTGCATTCTTCCAGTTAGGATTCCAGCTCACCTATAGCTACTTAACTAATATATAAGTTACTGTATGTTGACACTAATATCAGCTACTGGCTATCATCAAGAGCTCTTCCACTGATCATCAAGTTGAGCTAAGCTGGGAGCTAAACCAAGCTGGGCCGTTTATATCTCTTGCTAACTTGCTTTCTTCAGTCATTCTTCATATGTCTTGACATCAACAAATGCTCTCTGCAAAATGTGATTAGTCCGTTTTTCTGCTGAAATTTGTCCATTGGTTTAATATGTACGAACCACTGCTAGTTCCATTTCTAGTGTGGAAATTGTATTCTCAATCGACCAGTAAATTTATAAATAAAATACATTGTAAATGAAAGAAAAAAAAAACCCTTCAAACTCACTGGATCGCTTGATGGATTTTCCTCACTTCCCCCATGATATCTCTAGATTTTCCTTCAACCAATTTCTGATAATATACGTACAAATCTTTAAAAAAAACAAGAACAAAAAACTAATATTTTTGTGAAATTAACTGGGAATAAGCTCTAATACCATACTAGCAAAACCAAAACCAATTTTAAAATTAAGAAGGTTAAAACTCTAAACAGACTATATAAGATTAAAATAAAGTTAGAAGAGTAATGTTATATATATATATATATATATATATATATATATATATATATATATATATATATATATGGGCATAGGCTCTGATATTAAGAAATCCAATATTAACATCAAAATTCAGGTATTGAAATTAGATGTATTAGTAGGTTTTACCAATAAATTTTATTTTAGTTTAGTAATACTGTTCTTGTGCTATAAGGTCTAAGGTTCAAAATCATGTTGGATTCTTGGTAACTAAGAAAAACTCTCAACTTGATATTTCTCGGACTTTATAATGTGCAGGGAGATATTAACACTTACATGCTTGTGATCACTATCTCGGTTCAGCTCCGGTAGGTTGTTGACAGAATGAGCGGTAAGTGGGATCTGATGATCCTTAGGCTGTGAACAATTATGATTATATTTAGCATATAGTGATCCTACGATAAAGCTACCAATGCACAGTATCACCGGGATCATTTTCTTGGACACTTTCATCTTCTTTTGCTCAGCTTCTTTTCTGAAAGAAGCAGCCTGTTTCTTGTGGCCTGGAATAACTTATTCATGAAAAAAATTCAGTATCAGAAAGTGAAATTTAGCTTTAATAATTCACTGATAGAAATTCTGTAATAATATATGTGTGGTATTTATATGTATAAGCAAGCAAATCAGCTAGAAGAAATGGAAATTAATTATTCTGCGAAAACAATTTAACTTTTATGGATGAAGGAACAAAAAGAAATATTAATATTAATTAATAGATTCTGAATTTCAAAACCAATGCAAAAGATTATTTTACCAATATGTTATTAGATAATAATTGACATTGTAATCAATCTCTTAAAAAGGTTTATTAATTAATTAATAGCTACAAGAGGGAAAAGAAATTAAAAAAAATGAAAATAACATAAGTAGAATGTACCTTTAAAGGAATTTGTGATCATATGAGATCATAGAGGAACTGGGATGATATAAATTGCAGTAGATGATATATCTGGTGTAAGTTCATATATATATATATATGGGTAAATTTATGAAGGCAGTTCAATCATGTGATTTTCATGGTTCAACAAGCTTCGTCCACTCCAATTAATGTCATTTGCGTGCTAATTCAGAGTTTTTAGCCTAGAGAGAAGGTATTTAATTTTAATAAACTTAAGAAAACTAATATATATTTAATATAACTTTTGAATTTAAGACATCCATTACTTAATAAATAACCTCTAATTAAGTAATTAACTAGAATTTTATATGACACTTAAAAACTCTAATTAGCATATATAGGTAGTTTTGACAGGATTAAATTTTAAATAGAATTTATAGAATACAAATTGGGGATGCTAAAAAATATTGAAAATTGAAAATCAAACCAAAAATCAACCTGAAACATTAGACTAATTGAACTATTTTGCTTACAATTTTAATTTTTCAAATTTGATAATTTTTTTTATTTCGGGTTTTCATTGAGTCTATTGTATGCCCCTTGTTGCTTGTATTCTTTTTGTGTTCCATGAGATAATTAGATGTATCAAGCTGCAAGTAAAATAAATTAAAAAAATATATTGAAAATCAATAAAGTAATTTGTGAATTAAAAAATATTTCTAATAAAAGAAAAAAAAACTGAGAAATATTTGACGGGTATCTTCTAGGGTTAGGTCAGGACTTTGAGTCAACCCCTTTTCCTAATTGGTCTAAAAATATTCATTTTTTTTAATTCAATTTTTTTTATAGATTGAGTAAACATTTATAATAAAATGAAAATGAAAATGAATCTTTGATTAATAGTTTAAAATATATAATTTTTCATATTTAAATACAACATCTACCAATATATAAAAAATGAATTAAAATTTAAAATACATAACAAAAGCGTAAAATTTTAATTGGGAACAAATAATTAACATCAACTTACAATTTTTAAAATTTAAACTACAATATAATTTTGTATTTGAGCTTTTCGAGCAGATAATTAAGATTCAAGACATCTATTTTGATTTTTTTCTAGTCAAATTAATATGTTCAAGTCAATATTTGGACAAGTTCGGGGCCGAACCAAAAACTGTGACTCTACTAATTATACTAACATATTATAGAATTATTTGTTGAATAATGCTCGACTGTTTATGATTTAGCTTTGAAATTTTCTTGGAATGAAATTATATTGGTTCGGTTTAAAAAATTAGTTAATAGATCTGCTAATCACTTCAAAATTATTCCTAATATATACACCACTGTTTAAAATTTTAAATATAATTAGATTTATAAAATATAATTTTAGTACGGTTATAAATTTATAATTTTAATTGTAATAGGCAAATCGAAATAGAATTAAATTATAAGTATATACATATATATAATATAAAAAGCGGTCCTTTAAATATTTTATTTTAAAAAAAATAATCAGTTAAATCTATTGATAAGATGAGTATAAAAAGTAGGTATAATATGTATATAGTCTGAGTTAGTTGATTGAAATATATTTATGAACTATAATATCGCCAGATTCCACTGAAAAGTAAAAAATCTCAAACTTTCATTCCGTTATTAATCTGTAGATTTTGTCTTTTCATCAAGGAATTCTTTCAACAAAGGAGGTTTCCTATCAAACCCATGAACGGAAATTTTATGTCCGTACTGTATCACTACCTCATAGCCGACCTAATGCCACCACCTCCGCCTATGTCACTTCGGCAGCTCAAACGGCTCTTTCTCCAATATTGGTTTCTGATACCACAGAGATCAACAGTGAGAACAACAGCGTTGATTTCGCCTCCTTTGATGCTTTTCCAGCTGGGTATAGGTTTTGCCCTCGTGATGAAGAGCTCATAGTTCATTACTTGATGAAGAAGTTACACGGTCAGCAATTGCCTCATAACAAGACCATGGAAGTAAACCAAACCAGCATTAGCAACACCGGTTCCGTGGCTCGGATCAAGAAGGCCAAAAGCCCCACAAGCACAAAATAGCAAAAGCCGAGCTATACCAGAATGGCCATGGAGTTCACCTATAGCCTTAGGAAAAATTGAATGTCGCCTAATTCCCTTTCCTAAACCAACCATGTCTTTGTGAACTGGCAGACGTAGCTAACTGACCCATTTTGGAACCGGACAGCGTGAACCATACCATCACCGCCGAATAAGTGGTGGCCAGCTACTGATTCATGAAGTGGGTTTGCTCCATTTCGAAGATAGACACGACGGATACAATCTGGGATATTTCCAGTGACGGGTAAATTATGAACGACAGGCTACCCCGACACAGAAACAAAATTGCCACTGGGGTTAGTTGTTTTAGGAAGAGGATGTTGTTGGAGCAACTTGCGATTAGGGTTTCAAATTTGGGAAATGTAATTTGAATTGTTTAATTAAGTCCGCAATTATAAAGTAATTTGAATTATTTAATTATTGCTGATGTGAAATATCCTCTTCAATATCGTTACTAAATTTAACAGCAGATAATAAGTTTTAAAATAATAGTTTATTGAGTTTTACGTTATAAATAAGAATTTAGATACTGATTTGTTACATGTCATGCATTTTATATACCATATATATAATTCATCCGGATTAACAACATCCTTTTTGTTTTATCAAAAGGAAAAAAGCCAAAAATAAAACAATGCGGCTTCATGGGTAATTGAGTTACACTTGAAATGTCACAAGCTGAATATCAACTTTTGTCAATTTAAGCTGATCTGAACTATACCTTTAATAGCAAAACATGGAATAAGTTGTATATTTTCAGAAGCGAAGAGTGGTTTTCCGGATAACCAGTGAATTTGCCCCTTAAATTTTTTTTTGCAACAATCAATTTGATAAAAAAATCAAGCTTTCGATCTAATTTGGTGAATCGTGGCAAGTTGGAGATAAATGTTTTGTCCTATTTCTTTCTGTCGACTTTTCCTTCCTCAACCTCACAACGTCAGCATGAAGCATTGACACCTGAGCTTGTAGTTCATTTGCCTTGGCTTCAGAAGATAGCTTTTCATCTCCATTCTTCCACCTGCACAAAACAACTTCACATACCAAAACCACCTACAAACAGCACATTAGGCTAGGATTTAGATACTAAAGACAATGATGAAGGAAATAAATCATGCAAACCTGTTCTTGGTTATGCAGAATGATGAATAAGTTATTCGCTCAGCACAGAATTGGAAAGATTCTTCCAACATTCAAAGCTTTGCGTTGAGCATTCTGCACCCAGATATATGTCAGTCGGAAGAGTCTATTCTCAGCTATAAATGACTGCTCGATTAATAGGTAGATGTTACTCAGAATAGTCCATACTTAGCCATAATATACTGCATAACTAACCACATGTTCTCTGTACAAGTAAATGAGCACGGCCATTCTTAGCAGCAAACACTATGAAGTCAATGCCATCATTAATTAAAACATTTTCCATCAGATGTAGACATTGTGCTGTCTCCAGTTATTTTATGCTTGACCCGTCTACGCTTCATGCCTAATAATTTCTTTCCATCCATTGCTGAACTACAGAACCCAGGGGGCTAGAATTTACCCAGTCCACGTTCCCATAAACCATCCTCCCAAATCCCCATTTTATTCCAAGTTGACACTTGCCAACAGAAATCTATGGTAACCAATATAATGGCGTTCCCTCTATACTTAGTTTTCCATTTTATGCTTCTTAGAGCAGTCTCACTTGTTACTTCTGATGAATTCACTCACCCTTACTCATAAACCTATACTCCACAACAGAGTGTTTAGTATCCAAACCTAACACAACTTTTACCAATCAACTCAAGTTCCAGATTACCACACAGGCATCCAGGATTAACCTACCTATCATTTCCTTTTCATTGTGAAGCCTATCAAAATGGTATATTTATTTTGTTTCGCAGTTAAAGAAATACAACATTGATGTGCTTATCTTAATTACTGCAATGCAATGGCATTGTTGGTAGAAGATCAAAAGAGCGTGCCCCTTCAATAAATTAATTTGGTGCATAAATTATGGGCACAGAGAATATACGAAGGATATAAAGGGACTTGAGCACAGACCTTCAAGAGTTCCCTTTATTCTGAATATTTGGAAAGGATAGCTGATCCTGTAGTTAAAGATTCTTCCAACATCTTTTTGAATTGTGAACTGACTGCATTGCCTGAGCTTCCTCATCAAATATTCTCAAAACATGACTGATTCCTTGCTAAAAACTCTTTGATTACAATTTTATCTAATTAAGTAATTATCTAGAATTTTATATGACACTTAAAAACTCTAATTAGCATATATAGGTAGTTTTGACAGGATTAAATTTTAAATACAATTTATAGAATACAAATTGGGGATGCTAAAAAATATTGAAAATTGAAAATCGAACCAAAAATCAATCTGAAACATTAGACTAGTTGAACTATTTTGCTTACAATTTTAATTTTAATTTTTCAAATTTCATAATTTTTTTTATTTCTGTTTTTCATTGAGTCTATTGTATGCCCCTTGTTGCTTGTATTCTTTTTGTGTTCCATGAGATAATTAGATGTATCAAGCTGCAAGTAAAATAAATTAAAAAAATATATTGAAAATCAATAAAGTAATTTGTGAATTAAAAATATTTCGAATAAAAGAAAAAAAAACTGAGAAATATTTGACGGGTATTTTCTAGGGTTAGGTCAGAACTTTGAGTCAACCCCTTTTCCTAATTGGTCTAAAAAATATTCATTTTTTTAATTTAATTTTTTTTTAAAGATTGAGTAAACATTTATAATAAAATGAAAATGAAAAATAATATTTGATTAATAGTTTAAAATATATAATTTTTCATATTTAAATACAACATCTACCAATATATAAAAAATGAATTAAAATTTAAAATACATAACAAAAGCGTAAAATTTTAATTGGGAACAAATAATTAACATCAACTTACAATTTTTAAAATTTAAACTACAATATAATTTTGTATTTGAGCTTTTCGAGCAGATAATTAAGATTCAAGACATCTATTTTGATTTTTTTCTAGTCAAATTAATATGTTCAGGTCAATATTTGGACAAGTTTGGGGCCGAACCAAAAACTGCGACTCTACTAATTATACTAACATATTATAAAATTATTTGTTGAATAATGCTAGACTGTTTATTATTTAGCTTTGAAATTTTCTTGGAATGAAATTATATTGGTTCGGTTTAAAAAATTAGTTAATAGATCGGCTAATCACTCCAAAATTATTCCTAATATATACACCACTGTTTAAAATTTTAAATATAATTAGATTTATAAAATATAATTTTAGTAGGGTTATAAATTTATAATTTTAATTGTAATAGGAAAATCGAAATAGAATTAAATTATAAGTATATACATATATATAATATAAAAAGCAGTCCTTTAAATATTTTATTTAAAAAATAATCAGGTAAACCTATTGATAAGATGAGTATAAAAAGTAGGTATAATATGTATATAGTCTGAGTTAGTTGATTGAAATTTATCTACGCCAGATTTCACTCCAAAGTAAAAAATTTCAAACTTTTATAAATTGTTTTTCTCAAATCTACTTCTGGAAAAAGTATATATTTAACTGATTCTTTCCAAAAACAATTTTCTTAACTCAAAAAACTTTAAAATAAAAAATTTTTCTCCAAAATTATTTTTTCCAAACGCAATGATAAACGGGACTAAAGAGGGTTAAAAAGAGGTTGAATGAGTATTTTTGGGAGAGAGAGTAAAAGTCGTTATGGGGGAGGAACAGGGATTTCAAATGAAAGGGGTGAGCGTTTCTATCTCTTGTGCTTGGTTGGTTGGCTTTTTATTTCGACGAAGTATATATATATTTCACATATATTACAATAATCAAATTGTCTCCAAACTAATTTTTAGGCTAAAAAAAAATAGGACCCAATTTTTACTTACATATATATTATATATTCTTTAATAAAATATGTATTTGACAGTGCAATATTGTTATTAACCAAAGGTCCAACACCTAATATTTGAATAATGTCAAACCTTGATTTTTTTTAACAAATATATATATATATATATATATATATAATCCAATTCCATGATCTTGAAAATAATGAATTTGAATTTGGTTAACTTAATAAAATAATTATGGTAAAAATGATGGCAAATAGCAGAAGCACTTGGGCTAGAAAACTAGCAAACTTTTAATCCATGCCAAATAAAATAATTATGGTAAAAATGATGGCAAATAGCAGAAGCACTTGGGCTAGAAAACTAGCAAACTTTTAATCCATGCCAACCTATAACCTAAATTTACACTTTTTTTTCCCTCCTAATATTTACCTGAAAGGGAGCCTACATTTAAATTTTATCATCATAATCATGATTGCACACATATCTTACTCTAAAAATATAAATAAATAATTGGCTTCAGTATTAAATTTGAGAATACGTCCAATAATTTTCCATATGATCTTGACACATTCAAATTTATTTATAAACTTACCTTAAAATTAAAATACAGTTTTTTTTGGGTTCAATTAACAAAATTTGGAGCTTGATAGCAATGATTATTTTGTTGTAGATTTATTTTTTAGACCTAATTACTCTGAACTTTAATGAATTTTTAACTTTAATTTTTTAATTTTTCTTTGTTTTTTTTATTTATTATAAAATCAAGTTCATAATTATTGTGCAGCTTCAATAAAAAAAAATTTTAAAGTGTTTTAAAAAGATAAAATAAGGTTAAAATTAAATTGTGTATTCATTAGATTAAAAAAATATTAATTTTAGGAGGTCTAACAATAAGGTTGTTAACTATTTAATTAGGTTGATTTTAAGCATCCTTTGCAGCCTGCTCTTCCCTGAGACAAACTATGCCATTTGGATGAACGAAATTTTCCATTTCACATAATAATAATAATAATAATAATAATAATAATAATAATAATAATAATAATAATAATAATAATAATAATAATAATAATCTTCAAATATAATTTCAATTTTTATTAAATTTTCTAAGTTGTTATCTTATAAACCTATAATAGAAATAGATAAAATTACAAATGTTGATATGAATGAGAAAAACGATTTTTGAAAAAAAAAATTTATTTTGTAATATTTTTAAATTTTAGAAACTGGCAGTTAAAAGAAAAAAAATATATTTTTATCAAAAATAAATTTATAAAAAAGTGATTTATAAAAAATAAAAAAATAATCAATTTAATTAAAATAATTAAAATAATTTTTTTTTAAACCAACACCAATCTCAAAAACTCTGATGTTAAACTTGTCTTTTTATGGCTTTGTAAGAATTTTAACGTTAATACACATTCACACATGACAAGGTGACGACATATCATCACTGTCCAAATTGAATTTCCCATTTAGTTTTTAAAAATGATCAGCCAACACCGAAGGTGCGTGCCGTTCAAGGTATGGAATGCTCGGAGTTATTTAATTACGATTTTAATATATTTACACTCACAGTCTCACTGATATATCTGTTTTTGTTTTTTTTTTAAATTATTCAGAAACGTTCTTTTTTTTTAATTATATAAACACTTAGATAGTTAAATTTGTATATTTAACTATTTTTAAATAAAATTGACAACACTGATATAAAATTTATATAATGAGTTGTGTGAGTTAATAAAAATATTTAAAAGTGAAATTTTTTAAAAAATAATATATTTTAAGTGAGTATTTTTTTCAATACAAAAAAGTATTAACTCTTTAATTATTGTTTAATAATGAAAGAGTTGAAGTAAAGTGTTATGTGGTGATTGGTCATTTTCAATACTGACACTTCTCTTGCTCTGAGTCTTGCTCTGATTCCCTTGATTTTCACATCCCTTCTCCCTCTGTGTTTTTCTTTTTCAAAGTAAATAAACCCAAACTCAGAGAAGTATTTTTCCATTAAATTAATATTAGTAATGTTTTCGCCATTGCCCAGACATGGAGACAAGTACTTCTTTTTTTTTATAATATTTTCAAGGACCACTTGCTTAAATTAGCAATGTTTTACTCTTTCTTTCAAAATTTATATCTCAGTTTGATAATAAACCAGTATTAATTAGGGAAGAATGTTTAATTAATGATCTTTGACTTGAGTAATCACATCTACAAACACAATCAATGAGTAAAGTTGACAATCAAAATTTACATTTATGATTTTATTTTAACACAGAAGTTACACGATATAATATATTTTTAGAGATTTTTCTTATAAAAAAAATAAAACCAATAATTTTTATATGAAGTTATGTTTTATAAATGATATATTGACCTTCAATTTTTTACTTGTTCAATTATTGCATTGAAAAAAATATTTAATCAGATGCCTGTATTGCTATTTTCGCATCTTCTTTTATCTTCTGTTTTAAAGTCAAGTTGTTGGAATTTAAATTATTAGCAAAGGACCATTTTGTCGCATACACTGAGACTTTTTCACCGTCAGTCCAGGAACAATGCTGGGCATCTTCTTCCAGTTTCACAATTCAAAAAATTAGAAAAAAAAAAAAAGTCTCTATACCATTTGATTTTGTTGAATTGAGGGCTCCTACTTCAATTTTTATGCAATTATTTGATATTATTAAAATTTTATATATTAATAAATAAGAAATATACAATTCTTATTAATCGATTTTAGCGACTGAAGAGATGGAAATGTCATCGCTATAGAGAGAATCTTATTTAGTGATGAAAAAGTGTTCCTCCAAAAGAGCTACTAAAATTCCCTCCCATCGCCAAAATTATTGCACTGAAAATGTTTCTGTCGCCAATTGTCTTTCACTGAATTTCGCCTCTAACGCTCGAAGTACTGCATTTGGAGAAGAAAATCATGCAATGAAATTCAAAACATAAAATTCTATATTACTTATTATATACAAAATTAATGAGATTTTATGCTATGCCAATTTTAAACATTAATTAGAAAGGAAACTCATACGTTAGGCCTTGTTTGGGGTGATTATCATATAAACAGAGTAATCGTCAAATAAATATCAGATTTGAAAGTTGAAAAAAAAAGTATATATATATTATATATAGATAAAGAGAATTAAATTCTTGATTTTTATTTTATAGAAATTCCTGAGTTAATAAAACTAAAAAAATATTAAGACCGACAGTACAAACACGAAGGGGAAAATACTCAAAGTTTATGTCCAACATATCCACGTGGATGCAGGTGGACCGCTGATTTTTTGAAGTGGAACCGCATATATTCTGTGATCTCCACATCGCTTGCACTTGGGACTCCCTATGGCCCGTTTGATGTAGACTCCAATTTGTTTCTTTTAATTTTGTCGTTTTATTTATTTATTTATAGTAAACTCTTTCAAATTCGATTTTTTTCTTTTTTCTTTTTTCTATCAACAATTTGAAGCTTCAATTATGAATATAAACTCATTCAATTATACAGAAATATATTTTTTGGTCTAATAAATATGAGTTTCCTTTCATTTTTCATGTATCATAAATTATAGTCTATTTTCTTTTTTAAAATTCTCTTTTTTTTAGTATATCTATATTTCGTGTGCTTTTGTTATATGAATTATTTATTTTTTCCTAAATATATTTTGTGAAAGAAATTGGAATTAATATTTTCCAAGAAAAAAATAATTTTATAAAAATTCATTATTTATTAGAGAAAATTTAACCATTTACCGAATTTTAAATTTTTATTTTAAAAATATCAATAAACTTTTTTGTTATCATTTTTACATAAATTTAGTTTCATTTTTAACATTTTTATAATATTTGTATTTGAAAAATGCCTTTTTTTTACTTAATGGTATTGTAGTGTCATATTTACAAATAAAACTTCTTATTTAATTGTTGTATTTTTAAACTTCCAATTTTTTTTAGTTTTAGTCCTATTTTCATTCTTCCATGATATTTTGTATTTTTTTTTTTGAAAACTCCATTTTTATTTATAAGAAAGTCTTCCAATTAAATTATTAACAAAATGATAAAGCAAAATACTAAATGTTTGCCTAAATTTTGGATGAGTATTTATTTAATTGTTGTATTTTTAAGCTTCCAATTTTTTTTAGTTTTAGTCCTATTTTCATTCTTCCATGATATTTTGTATTTTTTTTTTTTGAAAACTCCCTTTTTATTTATAAGAAAGTCTTCTAATTAAATTATTAACAAAATGATAAAGTAAAATACTAAATGTTTGCCTAAATTTTGGATGAGATTTATTACTTTTTGTCATTTAATATTGATAAATGTTGTGTAAATATATCATTTATAAAAAATAAAAGTATATATATATATATATATATAATAAATGGCAAATATTGAGCAAATGTTGAGTAAAAATTATGTAAATATTTAGTAGTTATAAGTGCAGTAAATATTGAGTAAATATTTGGTAAATATTTGATAAATGTAAGTGCATGTCAATATTGGGTAGACATAAATGTTGAATAAACTTTTTTAATTATCATTTATTTGAAATATGTCATATCATATTTGTTTTGTATTATTTATATCAATACTAAGGAAATATATACTCAATCTTTATTAAAAATCTACTCAACATTTAAATACAATTTATCAAATATTTTAAAAAATAAAAATTAGTATATTTATAATTTTAGTGTTGATGTTATTGTAGCAAGGTGACTATAAATACAAAATTTGATTCTGGGAGATAAAAAAAAGTTATATTTTTTAAGAAGATTGTGAATAATATGAGAATAATGATGAATAAATGCTATATTTTTAAATATTTAAGAAAGATATCACGTTGGATTTGTTTGAAATAAATTATCGAATGAGATTTTCAATTTTTTAATAAATTTCAAATTTTAAAAAGTTAATTTTAGTATTTTAAGTATCTGAAAATATTTTAAGTGTCCTTAAAATTGAAAATACTTTTTCATTTTTGTAAATTTTTTATTTATTATCCATAGAAGTAGAAGTCCAATTTGAAAGTAACACATGTTTGCAAGAAGTAGAAGATGCAAATTATATCATGAACTTCGATACATGATGTTTCGTATGTCATTAATTAGTATGACATAATTTTTTAACTATGTACTCATCATACTCTTTATATTTTTTAGATATTTTTTCTTCTTATTTACAAAGATAAAAGAAAGTATGCATATTTTAAATTTGTTTAAAAAAATTATATATATTTTAAGTTTATTTTTAGAGAGAGATAATTTTTTAATATACATATTTGATTTTATTTTTAGTATTTTAAATATTATAATGATTGTTATTATTATTTGGCATAAAAATATTTAATTTTGATTTTTTTGTTAAAAAAATAGTTAAAAATAAAGATATTTAAACTAAAAATGATTATTATAGAGAAAAAAATAGAGTTGCTAAAAGTTGAATATGATAAGTTTAGTAAAAATAACGAACTTGTAGGTAATAAACCTATAAGTTATAAACAGTGAACCTATAAGTGATACATGTAAGTTTAAAAATGATGAATCTATAATTTCAAAATGATGAAACTACAAGTTATAAACGATAAATTTGTAAAATTTAAACGATAAATCTGCAAGTGATACATGTAAGTTAAAAAAAATGATGAATATGCAGTTTTCAAATTGATGAATTTGCATATTCAAAACGATAAATTTATAAATTATAAACGACAAATCTGTAAATGTCGAACTTGCAAAATTTAAACAATAAACTTATAACTTCAAAAGGAACGAATCTTCAAGTGATATTTGTAAATTTAAAAATGATGAATATGTAGTTTCAAAATGATTACCTTATAAGTTTAAAACAATAAATCTGTAAGAAATAAACGATGAACCTGTAAATATTAAATATGCAAAATATAAACGATAAACCTGTAATTTCAAAATGATGAACCTATATGTTCAAAACGATGAATTTCCAAGTTATAAACGATAAATTTGTAAGTGATGAGCCAACAAGTTGTTAACGATAAACCTGTAAATTGTGAACGATTAATTTGTAATTTATAAACGATAAACTTATAACTTATAAATAATGAATTTTAAAACGATGAATCTGTAAGTAAAAAATGATGAACCTATAAGTTTAAAAAGATGATATTGCAAATTATAATAGATGAACTTATAAATTTAAAAACGATGAATATTTAATTTATAAATGATAAACTTTTTTTATATTTATTAGTTTACCAAATTTATTTCTGAAAAAATACACACATTTACAAAGGAATAAACTCTATAATAAAATATGGATCCGAGTCCATCGTACAAGTAGAGGGTTGGTCATTTGCTTCGGCAGAGTATCAGGTGAGCCCTTAAGAGTTGGGCCGTGTGGCACTTTTGGGCCCAATTTAGAAGATTATAGATCAATGTTTCCACCTATGAACCCGCACCCCATTTTCCAAAACCCTAATTTGCACATATATAAATCATACCGCCGCATTTCTCTCTTCTCTCCATCGTTCTCAGTGACTCTTCCAACTCAGACCCTAGACGTAAATCTCAACCAGAAATGGCAGAAAGAGGAGGAGAAAGAGGTACCTTTCGCCGTGGATTCGGCGGTGCCCCTCGTGGTGATCGTGGAGGCAGGGGCCGCCGTCGTGGACGTCGTGATGAGGAGGAGAAATGGGTTCCAGTGACCAAGCTTGGTCGATTGGTGAAAGAAGGAAAAATCAGAAGCTTAGAACAAATCTATCTGCATTCTCTCCCTATCAAAGAGCACCAGATCATCGACACTCTGGTCGGTCCATCCCTCAAGGATGAGGTCATGAAAATCACGCCTGTCCAGAAACAGACCCGAGCCGGTCAGCGAACTCGATTCAAGGCCTTTGTCGTCGTAGGCGACGGGAATGGTCACGTTGGATTGGGAGTCAAGTGCTCGAAAGAGGTTGCTACTGCCATTCGTGGCGCTATCATATTGGCTAAATTGTCAGTGATTCCCGTGAGGAGAGGGTATTGGGGTAACAAGATCGGGAAGCCACATACAGTGCCGTGCAAGGTGACCGGAAAGTGTGGATCCGTTACGGTGAGAATGGTTCCAGCTCCTCGTGGTGCTGGAATTGTCGCAGCTCGTGTCCCCAAAAAGGTTCTTCAGTTTGCTGGGATAGAGGATGTTTTCACCTCCTCAAGAGGCTCCACCAAAACTCTTGGGAACTTCGTCAAGGTCTGTTTTTTTTATCTTAAATTTTAATTTTTTTTGGGTTTCACATATATGTCTCTGCAATTATTCACTTAGTCTCTGCAATTATTCACTTACATTAGACTAATGGAAACAATACTCATCTTTCTATCTTTTTGTTTTTATGCAAATTTTCTGATTATTTTTTTGGTTTACAATTGCATTGCCTAATTATTTTGTAGCTGAATTGGTTAAGTACAAAACCACGCCTTTCATCATTAAACACACTTTTCAATAGAAATCATTGCTCTATGTTTTTTAATTGAACTGCCATTTAAGTCTTCAAGGTTTTAATAGCTGCTTTTTAATTGGTGCAATTTAGTCCTGCAAAATCTCTACTTGGGAATTTTGGTTATAAAATCCAATTATTTTTATGGGGTTTACGTACTTGTATTCGAATTACTAATTTTGTAGTTTGATTTTGATTCCATGTTGTAGCTACTTTGATTGATTCACTTGTAATTTAGGCTCGAGGCCAGGAGAAATTTTCACTTGGAAGTTGTATTTAATTTACAGTACAAAAACTTCGTGGGTGTAAAGTTTTGTTCTGATTGATTGTGGTTTCATATGATGTTTGATAGCACCATTGAACATCTTTCTTTTTTTTTCCTGGCATTTTATCTGTTTGTCTATGAGCTGTGGTCCTATTGCTATAAGATTTTCACATTTCAAAAAAACTTTAGTATTCATCCAGTGAATTGTTGGGAGGTCTGAATTGAATGGTTCCTGGTTGGTTGTTTTAAGAGATACTAATTTGCGACGTGGATCATTTTTGTAGTTTAAAGTGATCTTTTGTGATAAATATTTCCACCTTGAAGATGTCAAGAATGCCTTAAAATCTTTTTCTAATGGAGTATATATTGTTTTTACAAAAATGAATAGTGTGATGAGATGCTTCTCTGATTGTTAACGCATTGTCTTTGCTGTTCCTTTTTACTGCTAGTTCACCTGTATGTTGTGTCAAATGCAGGCCACTTTTGACTGTCTGCTCAAAACTTACGGATTCTTGACTCCTGACTTTTGGAGGGAAACCCGCTTCACCAAGTCTCCATTCCAGGAGTACACTGATCTATTGGGGAAACCAACAAAAGTCTTGATTGAAGATGTTGAGAGAGTAGATGCTTGATGAGGACGCAGTCTGGGTTTTAAAAGATGAAAATATAGGGTTACGAGTTTGGTTTTAATTATACCCTAGGTTCTTAAGACTAAGCATATTGTCATTTTGTTATGGAGTTTTGTTGGAGTTTTTTTTATTCTGCAATAACTTTCTGAGTTTGATCAAATTGGAACTATATTAGTTGCTTTTATTACTTTAAAAATTATGTTTTTATTTAAATGTTGCTGCTTTATCAGTTCAAATTTTAGATTCAGACTCCAGTGAATTTTACCCGAATTAAAGTTTAAAATGGACGGATAGTTAGTTGCATATCAAATGTTAGATATATGCAGAACTTTATCACTGAGGAGCAATAGAGATTTGAATGATGCTGGTGGTTTATTTATATAGTGAAATGGTAATGTTCAGTGAAATCAGCTAAAGATGTATAAAGCAGGTTTAACTTGTGAAACTTGACCTTCTCTAGGGCTGTGCCTGTGAGGATAATCGAATTCATGTGTTTTTGTCTTCTTACATTGGTATTACATTGATACTGGAATCCACTGGGCTGGATGATGATTTATTTGAAGCATTTTGAGACTTGGATTTTACATGTCCACCACTCAACAAAAGGACTTTTGCAACCACAGATACTTGACAAGATAAAAGGAACACGTGGCACTAGCCCATTTGATCAAACATTTATTGAGATAAGGAAATGGATGATGATCTCTCAACAAGGCCTTAAAGCCATTTGAATTTGCAAGTAATAATAATCCACTCCGTTGTTATGTGCTTGTGAAAAATCATAAACAAACTCACAGCAGGAGAGAAAGCGGTAAGCAGAATTGCAGAGATGGCATCGATGACCATGACAGCCTCATTCCTAGCTGGTTCAACCATGACCAGACAGCCCTTCAAAACCCAATGCAGAGGGCTGATCGTGGCCAAGGCCTCAAACCCCATAGAGGGAGAAAGGGTCAGTATGGAGATGAAAAACAAGGAAGAGAGCTACAGTGGGAGGCGGGATTTGGTGTTTGCAGCTGCTGCTGCCGCTGCATTCTCCGTCGCCAAAGTTGCGATCGCTGAGGACGAACCCAAGGTTGGGACTGTTGAAGCCAAGAAGAAGTATGCTCCTATCTGTGTCACAATGCCTACTGCTCGTGTCTGCCACAAGTGAGATCAATTTAAATTTCTTCTTCTTACTTTATGCAAATGCAATATTGATTTGCGATTTCCTTAGATTAATGTAAAAGTTGTATCCTCTCTTGTATTGTATCCCTTCATTGGAGAATCCTCTTTGTTTTCTCGCTTCTTTCACTTCTGATTTTCTTTTTCTTTTCTATTTTCATTCTCTGATTATTCTTTTTAACAATTTGATATATCCGACTAATCAGCTGCCTTCCTCTTCACATTTCCAATTTAGAGTTTATCAATGGAACATGTACATGTCATTATATCTACAACTTAGAAAAAAAGTGATAGCATATTTTGCTAAATTTGTATAATTAAATTTCACAATTGAAAATTTATTTAATTAACTCTTTCAACTATCATTGATTAAGTTTTTTATGAATTAAATTAATTCAAAAATAATAGTTAAAAGGTTAATTGAACAAATTTTTTATTTGAGAGACTTAATTATGCAAATTAGTGAAGTTAATGAATCAAAATGTTTTTTATTTTCCCCATATAACTTCAACCTAAATGCCTTGAAGTTCCCCATTAATTTCAGATATTGTTATTGCTGCTGGCTTCCAATATTCATCCACTCCATGATAATTCTTGCCGAATGATATATCATTAATTGATACAGTACTATAATATTATGAATCGAGATTCATGATATTTTATATGTCATTGATTGATCCAATACTATTTTTAACTAAGAAATAGAAGAAATTTTTTTATATATTTTAAATTTATATTTTGATTTTTTTTAATTTATATAATTGATTATATATTTAATATTTTTAATCCCAAAATCCAATTCCGTAAAGGAATGAAATTTACAATATGTTATTGTATACTCGTCTTTCTGACCTGCTATAAAAATGCTATTTTGCCTTTTCAAAAATCCGACGCATGGTTATATATTTTTCCAGTCAGTAAATCAGAAAATTGCCAAAAGGCACATTCTTCCATTGGTGACTATTGTTCTTCATACATGGTTGCAACATAATATGAATGTATGCAGACTTATTCCCTTTGGACCCGACCACATACAAAGAAAAGGCAAAAGCTAACAAATTCCAACATTTCAATGCAACTCGAGCTGCTGTTTTTTTACATCCGCCAAAAAAAAGTGTGAATGGCCAACGAACAGAGGCTGCCCATCTATAGCACAACAGGAAGCTTCTGCGTTTGATTAAATACAACTGCTACTTGTTGCATAGTTTGCCGAGTAAACTGAGAAAACATATTGAACATTACATGCAAGGATATTATATTTTAGGAGAAATAACCGGCAAACTTTTTTTTTTTAACAAATACAAGACCTGCTTTTTACCAAAGTAGAATACAGTTATTGAACACCTTAACAAGCAAAACTGTGATACAAAATGTACCAAAACCAATGACATTCATTACGTAGCTGTTACTAAGCAATAACAGCATAGAAATTCACCTTGGCCATTTCTGGTTGGCAGCAACAAGTTGGCGAATGATGCACATGAGCACCTTACTCGCCTTTCCCGTTTTGCTGGGCAGCAACATAATTGCGAATAACTTCCATGGCTAATTGGTGAGCAGTCTTGTTCTGCAACTTTGCAAGGTCATCCATTTTATCGTAGGTATCCTTATCTGCGAAGAGCCTCAGATTGTATTTAGGCGGCATAGAAACTACACCTTCCCAACTGTCAACCCACTCTTGAAGTTTCTCAAATCCCTAGCAACACAATTGGAGTAAACAGTTTCATCTAAGACTCAACAAGAATTTACATGGAATTGGTCAAAATTGGACATAAAGAAAACTGGTTAGCTATATGAAATAGTAATTTCTAAGCTCACCACACGGATTGTGAAGTCACCAAATGATTCTTTTGATTGCCTTTTTCGTTTCCAATAATAAAACAGAGGTTCCAAAATTTTTTCAAGGTCTTGAACCTTAACCTTGTTCATGAAAGTTCTTGCCAATGCAGTTTGATTGGGTGTTCCCCCAAGCCAAATCTGTTATAAAAGAGAAATGGCTGCATCATTCTTCTTTCAATAACTCTCATGTATGTTAAAGGAAGGAAAAGAAACATCAAAGGGAAGAAAGAAACATCAACTAGTGCTTCCTATACCTGATAGCTATTGGGACCATCACCAACAAATCCGAGTTCAGCCACGTATGGTCTTGCACAACCATTGGGACAGCCTGTAACCCTTATTACCACAGATTCACTGTACTTGAGACCAACCTGAAATTAAGAAGTCCATTTCAGTTGATACCAGTGAAGATCCCAATTTGTCACATATTCACTGAATATTTCTATCAAGTTCTTGATTGATTCTATTACATTCTTAGAAAAGTAAATACCTTCTCAAATACAGCTCTGACCCGTTTGAGGATGTCAGGTATTCCTCGTTCAGCTTCAGTTATTGCTAGTGGGCAAAGTGGTAAAGCTGGACATGCCATTGCTGTTACATTGAGGGGGTCTACATACTTGGGTTGCTATCCACATACAATTGCAATCAATCATCAAACACAAAGTGGAAACAGCAAGAACCAATCCAAAATAGAAGGAAACAGCAAAACATGGATGTAAACAAATAATCACAGCCACAACTACTAAGAACATCCAATCACAAGTTCAGCATAAGAAAACTAGTCATAGAGTCCAATATAAAAAACCTACAGCTAATTCCTATTGATCCATCCCAGAAATTATTAAGCAGATTTCCACAAAGCGATTTATTGTAGGTCACATAATTTGTCCCAAAACTTATATTTCTGAAATAATAAGCTTTATTCTCATTTCTCAGAAAATGATATTTTACATACTCTTCTACAACTCAATGCAAAGTTCGATCATATAGATCCACACCAACTATTGTATATTGTCGACAATAGGTGAACAAGATTTACCTAGTTATTCAAATAAGTAAAAATTACAGATATTCACATGTTAAAGGATAAAGGGTTCTGAAGAAAATATATACATGGGATACGAATGACTCACCAACAATCCAGCCTGTGCAAGAGTTGCAGTGATGGAGTGTTTCCATGCTTTGCGAATGCTGCACAAGATGATGTTCTGGTTTGGTGTGAGACACACATCTAAATTGTACTTCTCTATTACTTCCCTCAATGTGGTCTTCATTTTCCCTCCAACACGACCATTGTCAACATGCAGCCCACAAAACAGACCACCATCGCCCTGCCAACATTTTAGATCATTATAATTCAAATAATAAACAAAGGAAAAAAAGGGTCAGGAATCAAACAAACAGGCAGTCGAAAGTTTGAAAGTAAAAATGTAAGACTCCAAACAGATATTGTAGTGCAATGGGACTGGATAGAATCATATATAACTTGTTGGAATGTTAGACCAAACCTGCTCATGCCATCCCAAGTAACTTTTAAATTCCCACACAGGCAACTCATGGCACGGCTCGAATTTCTTTCCATAATATTGTTCAACAACACTTCTAAACTTCTCAATCCCCCACAAGCTAATCAAATATTTCATTCTACTGTATTTGCGATCATCTCTCCTCCCATTTTCTCGTTGTGTAACAACAATAGCTTTCACTGCATACAAAATGTCGTCTTTTGGTACATAACCCAATGGTTCAGCCAAACGTGGAAAAGTGCTTTCCAGTCTATGTGTTCTTCCCATACCACCACCGACCTAAAATATAAATTGTAAGAAAAAATTGCTGAAAGCAGTTATATGAAAAAGAGATTATGGTTAAAAGATGTGCTGATCTTACATATATGTTGAAACCCTGAGGCACTCCATCAGCATCAGTAACCACAGCAATACCAATGTCATTTGTGAGAATATCCACAGAGTTATCACTTGGCACAGTGACTGCAATTTTAAACTTCCTAGGTAAGAATTGGGTTCCATAGATGGGCTCTGGTGAGCCAGGAAAATTAGTTCTATGAGAATTATCATTCCGAGCCTTCACTACCTCAGTAGGTTCTGCCGACATGACTTTCTCCCCATCAACCCACATATCATAGTAGAAACCAGATTGAGGAGTTAGGAGTGCAGCAATATTCTCAGCAGTTTTCTGTGCAAACTGGTAATCTCTTCTCGCAAATGGAGCAGCAGGAGCCAAAACATTCCTATTGAGATCACCACAGGCACCAAGAGTTGAACCCATACTATGAATGATCCTACTCATTACAGTCTTAAGGTCCTTCTTTAAGACACCATGGAGCTGAAATGTTTGTCTGGTTGTCAAGCGAAGTGTTTTAATTCCAAACTCATCAGCGAGATCATCCATGGTCAAGTACAATTTATGTGGGACTTTGCCACAAGGGTTCTTAGTACGAAGCATAAATGAATAGGATTTTCCACCTCGTTCGTCTCTGTTATATTGCTGATAGCTTCCATGGAACTTGATCAATTGGGTAGCAGACTCATTAATATTTGGGGATTCTGTAAGCAACTCCTCATTAAGAGGGTACCTGATGAAATTGCTCTGTTCTTTGATTATTTCTACCTTACTGCGCTTCGTCTTTGTGTCATGCTTCACTGGCTGCCAACAAAAGTTACCCAAGGAATTTAAAAAATTGTACATAATCAGAGAATGGAGTCAAATGATTGGAAAAAGAAAAGGAAAAAAAAATTAAAAAAATGTGATGTCTACACTTTCTACCCAAACCAATAAAATAGCAAAAACACTTGCTCTATAATGACTTCATTTGCATTGACATTTGTTGCGACAATCCCAAAAACATACTTACAGCCCGACGGTGAGATTTCAAAATGCAGCTCTGAGAAACAATAACAAACAAACTCTATCCCGTACTAACATTCTGCCACAACCAAATAGGACGGAGCCACATAGAACATGCAAGTTCAGGGAATGTCAATTTATCAATCACACATTATTCAAACCATCAGTTATCCTTAGTTCATTTCCTAGCTTGCGAAAAGGATGCAACCTTGACATGGTTAAAGGACGCAGTAACATGGCATTAGATAAACGAAAGCCGTAACTGAGTCACACAACACGATAAGTCGTTAGAACTGAAAACCAGCAAAAACTCAATATGGGCCGTCAAGAAATGACAGAATACAATAAAAGGATGCCATTAACAGACCAGCACGACGACATATCGTCTCATCCACCTCGAAAGAAAATAAAGGAAAAATAGTGAAATTCAGAAAAACACTAGATGGTCATCGCAAAAATTCAAATCCAGCAAACAAATGCATGGAAATCTGACATATTAAACTGGAAAAGAAGAAGAAAAAAAACTCTAAAACAGAAAAGAGAAGAAAATATCACCGTGGAAACAGCTCGTACAAGTGACGATCTGGAAGAAGAAACAGAAAACACATTCACATGTCTAGTCAAAGCAAGTAAATTTGAAGATCTCAAACCATCAAAGCTGCGTAATTGGATCTTAGGTTCTTTCAACACCGCAGTGTTCGCAGCTCCAAACGACGTCGATGTCGTCGTCATATGATCAGACCAGATAACGAAAGCTAGGGTTTTTCAAAAGCCGAAGTCTAGTGAGTGAAGAGAAAGAGAAAAGATGGATATTTTTGCGGGGAAGGAGAAGAAGAAGAAGAAGAAGATATAAATGAAAACGTTAAGTGTCCATTTTTTTTTTTTGGGGGTATTTAAATATCTGTCACGTGCCTAACACGAGCGTCTTTTTGAACTGGGGTCAGTCCCACTTCAAGCTTTAAACTCGACGCGCCTCCTAAATCTATTTGAGATTCCGAGAGAATCGGTGCAATGACAACGGCGCGTGGAAAAAGGGCGTGGCCTTGAAAGAGACACTAGATACTAGAGAAACCAAATTTGGGATTTTGTGGTGCACCGAACCCGGACGGAAATTTCGTTTTCACAAATATAATTTTGCTCAAGGCTGCTGCCTATCCGATTCATTGAATTAGATTTTACAAAAGTGAAAGTTTAAATCAATTCATTAATATTATTAATTAATTTTGATTTGTTTAATGGCTAATTCAAAATTTAATCATTAAAAAGAAATAATCAACTATGATCCCTTTTTATATTTCTATGGCAATCAACTAAAGATTAATGTGATCTAACTCTAATGATTTTGATTCAATGATAATGGTGAGGATCTGAGGGTTCATTTTGAATCAGAATAGCAATCAACGATAGTATATTATATTGGTAGCAACCACGGGGATCAATGATGATAACCTGTTGTAGAGTTTCTAATAATTTAAAATCAGTTAAGTGCTAATGAATTTTAGACAAGTCAAATATTATTTATAAATTATCCCTTTCTAATTCTCACGCCGCCAAATATGCCAGGCAGAACACAGAGCGACTACACAATTCAAATGAAAGGATTGCAAGCAAAGTTAAAACTTGAGCAATCAAGTGATCAACAACACATGGAAACAAATGAAATGAACAGTAAACCAATGTTTTAACCTAATTCATGATATATATATATATATTTATTTACACCCACATAATCAAGTGATCCAATTACTTGCCAACTTTTCGGAAATTACCTCAAAATTCTAAAAACACAATCAAGACAACTAAGACCCATAAATTTTAATCCTATCCATCCAATATATCCTCACATCACGTGAAACCCAACAATTTTCTTCCTGGCATTGCTATTTTGCTGATCCATCTCCTCTCAACCGGCTACCTGCAATGACCCATCCCTCATTAATTTTAAGCTGAGACTATTGAATCTTTCCCGCGAATATTGCCTGGAGGCTTTTCTCCAATCTGTACCCGCCTTCATCATTGCTGCGAACTCCTCATAACTTATGCGCCCATCCTGCCATAATATGCCAGAAATGTTAACCTTGCAAAGATGGCAATCAAATGCATCAATGATAACAGATTCATGCGACACAAATTACAATGCTTGAGAGTAACCCAACCTATGTTAACCCATCTTCATCAATATATTTTCAGGTGAAACAATATGATTTAAACTGGTGATAGATAAATGCAAATCGGCACCCACTTTGGTCAGACAAAATACATCACACTTCAGCATCAAGAGACTAATTGTCCAATAATAACGACCTAAGCACCATATCCGAGCATGAGGCTCCAAGAATGTTTGTGTACTAGGAAGGTAAATAAACCAAATGAAATATGCAGCAGATGGTCAAAACAGTGTGTTTAGACTGAAAGGAAGATAATTCCCGCAGGAACACTGCAAAGCGCCTCTGCTTTTAGTGTGAGATAAACTGAACTGGGACCAACACAAAAACATATAGCAAGTAATGGGGAGGTCCAAAACAATGAATTAATAAATCAAATAACAGTTTGAATTTGCAGACCAATATGTCCCTTGGCAAGAATGGGTAGTTGCAAAACCAATAAATAAAGATAAAAAGAATCGCAAGGTTTGAAAAAGGTCTATTTTCTATGCTTAGATAGCTTTTGCTAACCTTGTCTGCATCAACATCATGCATGATTGCATTGATAACATCCTCCCCACAGGTCTCAGCTTCATCATTTAAGGATTCTCTCAAATCTTCAATCTCTATGTAACCACTTTGATTTTGATCAAAGAAAGCAAAAGCTTTATGTAGATGCTCATCATTCCCCATCTTTCTAAGGTGAACTGAAACTGCGACAAACTCTCCATAATTTAGAGTTCCATCACCATCAACATCAGCCTGTAGGAACCAGTTCTCAGTAATTCCCTAAATGAAAACTTGTTTCAGCAAACACAACACAGCCATATAAGTTAGTTTAAAAAAATTGAATTATTCTTCTTCATTTAGCATGAAATGGGAAAATCAAGTGTTTTAATTTCAAATTTTGAGGAACTTATGAAAATTAAAGGGGACACCTATTATGAAGAGAAGTCAATTCAATGGACTTCATTTCTTCTCATTTTTTCCCACTTAGATAAACAAGGAACATCTTGGTTAGTAACAAACTAATGCTTACAGCATCCATAAGAATTTGAAGATCTGCATCAGGAATCTGTTGGCCAAGCTTTTGCAACCCTGCCCTAAGCTCCTCAAGGTTAATCTTGCCTCTTTTGTTAATATCCATCATGTCAAAAGCATCCTTTATGCCGGCCACTTCCTCCACTGATAAATGCTCAGCAATCACCTGCAGATACATGCATGCATTTAGTGAAGTTCATTAATTATCACTACAATAATTCCAATTGCAATTATGGAAACCAAATTAATTGTTAATATAAACAAATAAAACCATTACCCTAAGAGCTCTTTTCTTCAGCTTGTTCATCACAGAAAACTGTTTGAGCCTTGCTTTGACAGTCTCACCCAGTGAGACATTTGGAGCCTTCTTTGCATTCTGTAACCAAGGATGTTCTGCAGACAAAAAAGTTCAAAGAATTTTATTCAGGCAAAGAAATCTCTGCATATCAAAGAGACTGTATTGCTCCATGAAAATTCTACCGAGCACTTGTTGAGCAGTAAGTCGTAGTTTAGGATCAGGGTTAAGCATTTTCTTCACCAAATCCTTTGCATTATCAGAAACTTTAGGCCATGGGTCCCTTTTGAAATCAATAACAGAGCGAATAATTGCCTGTGCTACCCCTTGCTCAGTTTCTGCATAAACAAGATAATGAATATTACGAGACAGAAATGTAAGAGTCATCCAATTAGGGAAGGATTAAATTGGAGGCTCTGACTTTATTGTGGGATGTCAAGTTGTCTTTGATGTGTCCAAGAAATCTCCCTTAGCCCTCAATTCATTGTTATACAGAATATGCAAGATATGATTTTATGTGAATATATGACATACTATGAACCTTTTGTTTTTAAGTTATAATTCATTATTTAATAACTGCAAGACCAAAAAAGGGTTTAAGGAAACAGTAGGAACTAACAAAGATTGCCTTAATTAAGAGACTCCAAGGAAGATCTCAGCCAATAAAGGGGATTACAAATTTGAAGTATTTTTTTTCCCTTTTCTTTTATGTTTCAAGAGAGGAGAGGAGGAAAAGAAGGGATCAACCCGTGGTAACTTATACCGTGGGTTTCAAAAGGATTTGTCTTATTTTCTGAAGTCACCCTGTCTTAACACCATCAAACTCAAACCATATCATATTTAAAGCATTTTTCAACTCCAACAATAAGTGGCCTGCAAAATGAGGAAAACCAACCTGCCCAGAAAGGTGGGACACCACAAAGTAAAATATAAAGAATAACTCCAGCACTCCACACATCAACTTCTGGGCCATAATTGCGCTTAAGAACCTCTGGAGCCATGTAATAAGGGCTTCCCACTATCTCATTAAATTGCTCACCTGTATAAAAATAAGTCTTCAGGCGCAGCAGATGCAAGATAAAAGAAAATTACAAAATGGCCGAGTCTGAACTAAACATGCCGAAATATGCAAAGGTTCTCATACAGTGCCATACCAGGTTTAAAAAAGACGGACAATCCAAAATCAATTGCTTTCAGTGGGGCTGTTTCCTTCTTATTTCCAAATAGAAAGTTCTCTGGCTTGAGATCACGATGCATGACTCCATGTTTATGGCACATCTGCAACAAAAAATGCATTCAAAAGCCAATCAAATTATTTCACAGGATCAAGAGCGCCCTAATACATAGCACTATCACATCAAAAAATAACCAGCAGCAAATACAGAACTAAAGTTGCCATATGATATGACAAATTCAAACTTTTTAAATTACTCAGCAGCAATGATGGAAAAATTTTCACTAATAATTAAAGTATCTATGAGTCAGCAATTGGCATGGCCATCAAGCAAGTGAGAACGTTCAAATCATTTCAAATGAAAAATAATAGCCATGATAATAAATTATTGTTTCAGATGCATCAACAAAGCCTAAGAATAAAAGGAAAGAAGTAATATGAGGCACCAACTAGCCGGGTGCTTAGAATACTCCCTCACTTATCAGCTTAAAACTGGAGCATCTCCTAAACCTAAAATCCATATATATAGCATCAGTTTCGTATACCACCCAAAAATTCAATTAAGACCTAGCAAACCACATAAGAAAGCAGAAACAACATAAAATTTAAAATTTAATGCAAAAACACAATCATAAACATTCACAAGAAAACCATTTTAACAACAATAAATAAAATAGAACCTGGACAACTTCCACAATTGTCCGCATAACCGCAGCAGCTGCCCTTTCAGTGTAATGTCCCCGTGCAACAATCCTATCAAACAACTCCCCTCCCTCACATAATTCCATCACAATGTGCACAGCACTATCATCCTCGTAAGTGTCCTTCAAAGAAACAATATTTGGATGGTGAGGTAAATGCTTCATTATCTCAACCTCCCTCCTTACATCCTCAATATCCACCGCAGTCCTTAGCTTCTTCTTGGATATACATTTACAAGCAAACTTTTCGCCAGTGTTCACATCAGTACACAAATATGTAATCCCAAATTCACCCCGGCCAAGCTCACGACCCAGGTCATAATGAGAAGCGATATCACGGCCTGTAGGTTCTTTCAAGACCGAAAGTTTATTCATACGTGCAGATCCATTGTTAACAACATAATCAGTATCAAAGAACGGATTTTTCTTATGATTGTCTTTCTTCCCTTTGGCTTTGTTCTTCTCAGATGAAGAGTTCGGGGTTGCACAGCAATTTCCCATGATAAAAAGTCTCTCTCAAACTTTCAATTTTTCTCCTGAGGAAAAGAAATTAATGAAAGAAATATAAAAAATTTAAAAGAAAAATCGGCAGCATTTCATATCCCCCTGCAGAAAAAAAAAAAACTAGATGCGAAAAAATGTAATAGATTCAAAATTTACTGTTATTTAAAAAAAAGTGGGAAAAATAAAAGAGGAATCTCCAAGAAATTAGGAAATTCGATAAAAAGATTTGATTTTTCAATAAACCCGTTAGAAAAAATTGAAGAGCTAATTTACATCGGAAAAAAAAAGTAGATTCATAACAACATTAAATATAAACAAAGGACTTACAAAAAAAATAACATCAAAGAAAAATGAAATCAAGAAACAAGATTCTGAGCTCAACAAACGAAATGCATATTGAGAGAAGGAAAACCCACCTGGGAATTCTGATTATCGGCAGACTGATAAGAGAATCTGAAGGATTACCG
Organism: Triadica sebifera; assembly: GCA_023653625.1. Classification (NCBI taxonomy): domain Eukaryota; kingdom Viridiplantae; phylum Streptophyta; class Magnoliopsida; order Malpighiales; family Euphorbiaceae; genus Triadica; species Triadica sebifera. The sequence goes on from CM042906.1 coordinate 28,997,679, forward strand.
CCAATACGAAGCTTCAACGAATTAAATGCAGAAACTTGAATAACGTGAAAAAGGATGAACCCAAAAAGTGTGAAGAGGAAGAGATAACGAGAGAGAGTCCAAGAAGCGCTTTTTTTTTTTTTTTTCCCTTCTCTCTTTTTCCCTTTACCTTTTGCAGAGGCTCTCCCTCTCTCTTTGGATTCAACGATGATACAGAGAGGGAGAGAGAGAGAACCCTATAGCTTCTTTTTCCTTTTTTTTTTTTTTTTCGTCTACCTAAAAATAAAATTATAAAATACCAAAAAAAACCTCCCTTCGCCCAACGGAAAAACAAAAAAATAGAATAAAACAAAATAAAAACAATTATAAAAATATTATAAAAAAAAAGCTGTGTAATGCCTTAAACAGAACTCATGAATATATAATTTTGGTAAAAGAAATTTCAATCTCTTAAATAATAATTTGCACACTGAGATTGATCCAAAGCCAAGTATTTTTCTTGTAGCTTTAAAGGGTCAAAGCCTGGTATATCTGCCATGGTCAAATCTTGGCAACCTTTAATTTGGACTTTTTGTACTACTTGTTATGTTTTGTCTGGCTGGCTATTTTCTAGTTAGGATTCCTCTCCTCTTTCGCTTTGTTGTATCTTTCTCTATTTGTTTCTTTCTTTAAAAAAAAAACAATCCTTGAAAACGACTTTTGGAGGTAAGATACCTTATTTTGTATTCTTTTTTTTTTTTAATTTTCTAAGTAAAATATATTAAGTCAGTTTGATTTTTGTATTCTTTTTTTTTATTTTCTAAGTAGAATATATTAAGTCAATTTGATTTCTTTGACACTGATTTTTTCTTTCTTCTTTTTATTTTTTATTTTTTATTATCGGGTCAAAATCAACAAAGTTGAAACTTTTAAAACCTATTGTTATGAAAAACCATGTCATGAAATTTAAACTTTAAAATTTAATTTACGATCGGTCTTTCTTAAATAAAAAGGAAAAAAAAAAGAAGAAAAGCTTTGACATGATATTGGTAGGGAACTGCTCCTTGCCTCCTTCATTAGTGGTAATGGTGTTTTTCACCATTATGATTTATCATTAACATTTTCCCTATGCCGATAGAAGAAAAAATATTTCTTATATGAATTATGCTTCATCATGGTTGTGTGACTTGTACACAATGCAAATGTTGCATTAAATTTTAGAATGAGTTCAAGCACTTTTTCATTTATATATATATAGAAGGACATTATATTAAAATTTATATTTATGAAAATTTAATTCACTATTGGAGATTACTTGATGTTGAGCATAGATTCTCGATTTGTAGTGCTTATATGTATCATCTAATTCTATGTCAAAATAGGAATAAAATTATTTGTATTTCTAAATACTCCGTGAATAAGTGAAGGCTATAAAAATTACAAGTTATTCACCTGTAAATAACTTTTTTTATGGAAAATAACGAAGTCCCTTTTTGCAAACACATTTTATGGAAAATAACGAAGTCCCTTTTTGCAAACACAAAGAATAATCCAAGTAAGAAACACACAGTTTCATTTAATTCCATGTCAATGCTTAATGCCAATAAATCAGTAATTCAACTAATATGATCAAAATTATACATTGGCACATAAGACCCAAAACCAAAACATTGAGATTCAGCTGAGTGTTAAATGAAAAAATGGCAACTTGATGAGATTCAGCAGCAGCAGCAGGTCTGGTGTAGGTGGAGTTGCTTATGTTCCATTTATGGATGGTTCTGATACTGTAATGTGGAGAATATTGTAGAAAATGGTGAAAAGAAAAAGTTCTGCAGTCCACAATGCAAAGGATGCCCCTGAAATCTCTGCCACTTCTTCTCCACTTTCTTCATCTCTTCTTGTTATTCTCCCATCTGAAGCTGCAATTTTAATGGAATTTATTGTAATTTAGCTCATATATATGCAGCTATCACACTTATAACCCCTGGGATTTCAAAATCCATATCTATTTTATTTCGAACCACCACAAAATCCTGGGTCTATCGAGTCAAGAAAATTAGGGGCACTAGTACATTTAGTTTTGGGAGGGGTGACTCATTTCTTGGAAAGATTTTGAAGCTGCTGGACAAGTTGTTGAAGGGCTTCTCTGGCCTTGTCTGGGTGTGTCTCATACTGCTGTGGCCTGTGAATCTTTCTCCACTGCTCGAACAGTACCAGTAGATAACGAACTACAGCGGTTTCTGTTTACTAGTCTCTTGAAAACATGATCATCTCCATGCTTTAGCCAGAAATTAAATAATGGGTTCGAGTGATATTTAGTTATTGCAAATAGCTGTGGAAATGATAATGGATAGATTATTATTGTTATCAATCATTAGTCCATGGCTGATTAAATGGTGTTTGGCAACTCGGATAAGCGTAATCTACTTCGGGATACCGAAAAGTGAGGTTACTTTGGTCATTGCATGTGTTCGCCAATTTAAACCAAATATAATAAATTATAATTTGCAATTTTTTAAATATCGGATCTAATGATTAAAATGAATTAAATATCCTTTCTTTATTATTATTATTATTACTTAGTTATCGCGCTGTTATTTCGGAAAGATAAAATTTAGATAATAAATAAAATAATTTATATATAAATGAGTCAAAATAAATAAATATATATAATAGTTGTTAATGTAAATATATATAGTAAAAATAAAAATTTACACAATGATAATATATAAAATTTGCTAATACTTCTCAATATATTTATTGTTGTTAATTTTATTAAAGTTATATTTCTATTTAGATATCATATTTTTATTTGACTATTTCATCATTATTAATTTTTTAAAATTTAAAATTTTATTTATTCCATAAAAATAATATTTTTTTATTATTAGTTGTTAATCGTGCCTTATTAGTTCTAATTTTTTATAATATAATTATTTTTTAAAATTTTGTAATACGTTACATGTTATTATGAATATGATTTATTGTTTTTAATTTTTTATATGTCTCTAATTAATAATAAAATATATTAAAAATTAGCAAAAATTATACTTTTCAATAGTTTTTTTAATCTTATATCAGTAAATATAATATAGAATATAAATTTTCTTTAATGGGATAAAAAATAATAATTACAAATTGATTATTTAATATGAAACGAGCTTCATGGAATATTGAACTTTATGTAAATATATATAATAAAAATAAAAGTTTATACAATGCCACAACATAGTTTTTTTTTCATAACATATAAATTTTATTAAAATTTTACTAAAAATAAAAGAGATAATTAAGCATATAAAACAATGAGTAACATCCAAATAATCAATTAATATGTAACAATATAGTTAAATAAATAATGATTATATTTTAATTATTATAAAAAAAGTATATTCTCCTATATATTTGTTGTTAAAGTTATAAAAGTTATAATTCTATTTAGTTTTCATATTCTTATTTGACTTTTTTTATCATTATTAATTTTTTAAAATGTAATATTTTATTCATCCAATAAAAATAATATTTTTTTATTATTAGTAGTTAATCGTTAGTTATAATTTTTTTATAATACAGTTATTTTTTTAAAAAAATTGTAATATATTATGTGTTATTATGAATATGATTTATAATTTTTTAATTTTTTGACATGACTCTAATTAATAATAAAATATATTAAAATTTAGTGAAATTTATATTTTTCAATATTTTTTTTAATCTCATATCAATAAATATAATATAGAATATAATTTTTTTAATGGGACAAAAAATAATTATTATATATTGATAATATGAATATGAAATTGACTTCATGAAAAATTGAACTTTCGATTTTTTTTTTTAAATTCTAAATCTCTGTTATCACTTCTATTTGTCATAAAATCATATATTAAAAAGCATTAAAATTTCATATAACTAAAATATATAAAAAAATAGAAAAATTAACCCACAATTAAGTAGAATTATCTAATTACTTAAAAACATATTAACGTACAAAGTACCTTTTTTATGGCTATTCATGAAGATCGGAGAAATGACATTTGAGAGGGATGAGTTGTTTGACTTTAAAGTTAGTGGTGGGTAGTAAAAAGTTCAAATTTTTTTTTTTTTTTTTTTTTTTGTAGTGGGTGGAAGTGGAACGAATTGTGCAGGAAGAAGATGAAGGACAAAAATGTAATATAACCGTAAGCAGGTGTCATTGTTTTTTGAGACTGACATGGTGTCGTTTTTATCTGGGGTTGGACAAAAAAATCAGCTAGAAAATGATGCCGTTTCTGGTGAAGGGCGTTTCAGCCAGAACACTGTATTTACTGCAGTATTTTCTGAACTCTCTTTTAATGATATTATTATTATTATTATTAGCATTATAACAATAGATTTTAAAATATTCAACTTTGTTGACTTCTCTAGGTAGTAGGTAACATGATATTCTGATTTTTTTTTTAAAAAAAAAACCAAAAATTAAAAATAAATTATTGCAATATATGAAAATTTCATAGCGTAGTTAATTTTATTTTCTTCTAAAAATTATATATGTGGTAAAATGAAGGATTAATTATTCGTTTTTGCCACATAAACGAATTTCATTGGCACAATGTGATCCAAACATTCAAGACCTTTCCATAGAAAAATCTGAGTTCGTCAATTTATTTACCTACAAACTAATATAATATTCTCCTTTTATTTTACTATGATAAAATTACTTAAATTTTTTTATATAGATTAAAAATTTTAATTAATATGATTAAATTTATAAAATTTGCATGTATTTTTCTAAATTCCAATACATTCTTATATTAAAAAAATTATAATTATTAAATAAGAGTATATTAAAAAATTAAGAAAATTACTATATTCTTAAAAAGACAAATAAATTTAATGGATTGGCACTTGGCAGCCATTTTTTTAGACTAGAGATTACTTAATAATTTATTTTTAATTTTATTATGTATGAATTGGTGATATAAATAAAACATTTATAGATATTAATTTAATGGGAATAAAATCCAACGTAGCACAATAAAAATTGGTGGGGTATAGAGGTGATTGGCGTGGCACCTGATTAGGAAATTTTACGGAAAAAAATCCCAAATTTAACTGAAATTTGATGACTCGGAAATCTGAATTATGATGATATGTCAGGATTTCATTGGTTTTCATAAGAAATCACCATTTTTCATTTCTGACATGGCAGGATGGCCAAATTAAATTTAAATTAAATCCTTCGCTTCCATTGCAAATGCAAAGCAAAGAAAAAAGGAGGCTAAAACGGGAAACACAAAAACCAGCAATCATAAAAAACGAAGAGGGAAGGAGGGAGAGGAAAAGGGGGAAATGAAGAAATCTGGAGGAGCAGATAAGAAAAGGGTGCGAAGATCTTCATCCGCCGGACAAAATGTCACAAGAGATCCGAATTCCGATACTCCTCCTAGGGTTTGTTTTCTCATTCTGTGATCTAGGGTTCTTTTATTACAAACGTTGAGTTTTCACTTGCTCCATGAAGGAACAACTCAAAAATGTTATATATTTTATTTTTCATATCGTATTGTTCTGAATGTCTATAAAGGTTACACAGGAGTTGCACTTATTTTCTCTTGTTGGTAAAGAAAAATAGTTTTGCACAGCGTGATAGAGCATGATAGGAAAAAAATTACGTTTATTAAGGTCTGATTTGAGACAGTTTTTCCTTGCGAAACAATTTTAATTCTTGATTGTTCGCCTGGCTTGAAGCCACTTGGTGCAAAAACTTATGTTTAACATATATCTTTCTGAATGAGGAAAGTTTTGTTTGGTGTTATTGTTATACGATTACTAATGAATTGACCCGTGGGTTTTGGAATTTCCTTGGGAAATCTTTTTTTCTTTCGTTCTTTTATCTTTTTCTTCTAGGAATTTCTGAACTGGGATCTTGTTTATTTTATTGCCCTATTGCACAAGGCTTTTGTGCAGCGCCGATAGGTTTTTCAAAGGGACAAGAATGTGCTGCCACCAGGAGGGAACATATAATATAAATTTAATTTATTGCTATTTCTTGTCTATAAATTTTCCTCAGCGATTCTGTGTAAATTAATTTTTCTAACATAATCAGTTTAAAGGTCATTCTTCACTTATTTTCCAATTGTATCTGATTTTTGTTTATGACTATTTTTTCTCTAGAAACAATCTGCGAAGAAGGATGTGTTTCAGTTGTTTGCTGAGAAGGTGAGAGACCACAAAGATTTGGTTTCTCGTTGGGCTGTTTTGCAGGAGACACGAGTTGAATACTTTAGGGGAAAGGATTTCACAAGTTTCCTGAAAAATCATCCAGAGCACAAAGATATCTTGGAGTCAAATAAAAATTTAGAGGTTGAAGAAATTGCTAATACTTTATTAAGAAAGAACCTTTTAGTGCGCTGTGATCGTGTAGTGAAAACAGTTCGTCCTGGAAAGAAAAAGTTATCTACCTGGCCAGCTCATTTAGAAATTTTCCCTGTAAGTTATTTCCACTGGTGCTTACGTACTTTTACTTCTGATTAATTGGTTTTGCAGTCATTTAGCTTCTTTAATTTCTAATTTTACTGTTTATATTATTCAGTTTCTATACTACATATGTTTCCTTTTTTGTCTAGGAAAATGTTAATTTGATGCAGTATTGTCAGTCTGATAATGTAATTGTTTTTTCAGAGATCAAGTGGTTGTATGCATCAAGGATTATTATTTAGTTCTTAAAAGCAGGATTCTCTTTGGTTCAGTCTTTTGCTTTTGACGTGTTTGCTTGGTTAATGATCTCCTTTTTTTCTTCTTGTTGAATGGCTATTTTAGCTCTTGATTTGTGTTGCTTTCAAATTTTAGGAGAACAATATTCTATTGCAAAATGGTTAAACTGAAAATATCCATTTTCACAAAAATTATTGGGATACTGAGATTTTAATGAGCTTGTTTTGTATTGATCACATACCTTTTTCATGGGAACACTAACCTTTGAAAAGCATCCCAATCCATGCTAGTTGTGTTATTAGTATGGTTGCTTTTCACTTAGGAGTTCAAGAGTATGCAATTAAATTGCTTCTGTTGTCTAAGATGTTATGCTTTCTTTTGTAGGATCAAGTATTTTCAGAAAATGATGCCTTTTTTGCTTGGACATTTGTAAAACGACGGCCCCTGTGGCAGACGCTTCTCTCCTTTTTTTGGCCAGTGTTGACTCTAGCTATTTGCTTGTTTCCTGTATATCCCCATCGGTGCAAACTACTAATTCTCTACTCATGTGCTGGGGTCCTTTTACTTATCCTCTCCCTGCTTGCCAGTAAGTATTCCAATGCTCCTTTTTCCCTTTCAGCTTATTGAAAGAAAAATATATCAACACGCAATATTCAAGACTAGGTTTTTTCTGAATTCTTATGATAGTCTTGAAGTGCTATTGAAATTTCAATGTTGACATTGCATGTGACTTGTAGTTTCTGCATGTGTGTCCATGATTTTATTTTGCGATTACTCTCTTCTTGGATGATGAGATATAATGTTTGCTACTAAATTGCTTATTTGATTTAATTTTATGTTTGGAGTTGTTAGGAGTTTCTGTTTAATGTGCAGTAAGAGCTGCAATGTTTGGTGCTCTATATATCATTCTTGGAAAGCGCGTTTGGTTTTTCCCTAACATCCTTGCCGAGGAAGCTACATTACGGGAATTATTCCGTTTCTGGCCCATGAAAGACGAGGAGGAAAGACCTAAGTGGACAACAAGGCTTTTCTATGCAGCAGTATCTGTGCTGGTCATATTACTGCTGAGGCATCATGCCCCTGATGAGGCTGCTAGAGCCAGGTCAGTCCATTTCCAATCTTCTTTCTCTTATTAAGTAGATCCAGGAAAAATGTAGCTTTTGCATGTGGTGATGAGTTGGATTCACTGTGTTTAGGACAACAATGTACAGTGTTGAAGATAATTAAGATTTAAGAACATTTAACATGATAAGGTAAGAAAAAAATAAGGATAATCTTCAATAGCTCGTGCATTTTGTCTTTGATGGTGCCAAAGTTGCACCTAAAATAAGGATAATCTTCAAGGAGATTTTGTTTTTAGTTCGTTCTGTTGGCATTATGGTCCACCGAGCATGCTCAAGTGATTGAGAGATTCTTTGGGATTCATTGTTATTTGGTTTTTGCGCATTAACAATTGTTTTGATAGTCAATACATACTTGCATATCATGCTGGGTCCTGTTTGTACTTTTCTATTGTATGAGAGTCGATCTTTTGTTGAAAAAGCATCTCTTATGCATAGAAGCGCTCACATGCACAAGATGCACATGCAACCAGCCTTGTTGAACTTCCTGCTATGTATGATCTGAAGTGCTAACTATGTTCGAGCAGGTATCAAAAGCGCATGTCCAATATCATTGATGATGTAATCGAGTGGTCTCCAAGGTTGGCGCTTTCTGGAATGATGGAAAAACAGCAGCCTGTGGTCAATGCCACAGAAGCCAACAACAGTTTTACAGATGGGAGTGACATGAAAAACTCGGAGCAGCAACCCGAGGATGAAGTTTTTGAAAAAGTAGATGAGACATATCAACCTCAGCATTAAGATGATGTATTGTAATAGAACATCGAATACTGAGCAGAAGATAGATACGCTACCTTCTTTCTTCAGGTTTTCAGCTTCAATTTTTGAGTGTAAAACTGTAAGCAAACAAAAGAAATAAAGCAGTTGGCTTTTTTAAGTTATGCCACCTTTTTTTTGTCAAATTTTAAGTTATGCCTCATTAATAGAATCCTTGAGAATAGGTTACAATATCAAGTGCAGGAAAGTTTGATGATCATACGATAGACAACTGAGCGACGCGCAGTATATATCCCGTAACATGCATGCACAGGTGCTAGCAACCTTTTTTTCTGTTTTTTTTCCTTTCTCGGTGAATTGTACCAACATTACTTATGCCATTGCCAATTATTTAATTGCGACAATTTGAATCTCAGGTCTTGCAATCCAACTCTGGTCATGCATCATCAGGTCAATCCCACAATTGGACAAAGACGTCACGCATAATATAGACGACTTCGAAATACATAAAAATACCCAACTTCAATTTTGAGGGAATAATATACAATCTCAAAATATAAAAAAAAAGGGGTCATGCTTCAATTTTTATTCCCTTCGGACAGAGACAAGAAATCCCTACTCAACCAAAAAAGCTGCTTTCCCCATTTAAAATCTCTCCACAAACTATTTCTACTTGCATTTATTTAACATGTCTATGTACAAATTAAAAATGCAAGCGGGAACCCCACGAATGAGCATTGGGAGACTTAAAAGTAAGAAGCCCTCCGTGCCCCTCAGTCATCCTGCCCACAAACAAAGCCAAGAATGATTTGCCGCCTGGCATTCTATTATTGCCAAGTATGTGGTCACCAATTAAATTCAGGATTCACCTGTCTCTACTTGAACACAACACACTTGGCATCCACTTCATGTGCTAGAGTTCACTGGATGGAAAGAGGCCTCTGGGAGGCATTCGAGGAAATGCTGCCTCGCCGTTGGCCTGAACAATCTCCATCCTCCCCTTTATCACCAGTGTGTGAAGAAAGTCTTGAGCTCTGCAAGTCACCGTGGTTCTGGTAACGACTGCTTCCACTAACACGGTTGTTAGCTTCAGAATTCATATGTACTTGGGACACTCCTGTCCCTCGTTGCCCATGGGAGAACATCCATGCCTGGGCAGAATCTGAAGTCAATGGATCGGAACCTGATGAACTCCCTGACTGAGATGAGATGACTGGACCACAATCACTGCCCTTTCCTTCCGTGGTGTTATTGGAACCATCAGCATCCGTTTTCTTAGCAAAACGTCCTCCAGTACCCCTAGCCCTTCTCATTGCATGCTGGTGCCGTGACTCATGAAGATATGGCTGGAGAATATGAAAGTTATTGAGACATCACACGTTTTAACTACTTTATTTGGAACAATAAAAATATAAGAAGCCTCCACCTCATCCTCTCTTTAATAAAACTTTGCACCACCAGTTTTCAGACATGACACTCGCTCTATTACAATTGGATAACATGCTAAATCACAAAAAAATCACATCTACTTCACTTAGCAGGCTTTTAGGGTTGGTATCAGTTAAAATTACCCATGTGAAGCATAAAGATTCCTAAATTTTTTGTCTAACTTTAGCTACAATTAACTTTTTGCGACACAAATGCCACAAAAATTTTAATTGAAATCCACTAATGCCCTGAAATTATTATCACAACTTGTTATCAAGGTGAGATATTCCATGGCAACCTGGTTAACTAAAATGTAATTAAAAAGAAAACCACAATGCACATAAAACTTCCATATGAACAATCAACAAATGAAACTAGCACATCTTGATTATGTGCGAATTATCTAACTGCAAAAGCCAACTTGAGCAAATAAGTAATACAATACCACAGAGTAACTTAAGAACTGTTCTAATCCACCTTACGAACTTTTATTAGCTTCTTCTCGAGCTCTGCTTTAGCACGTGCCTGTCTTCGCCTAAGAATCCCTTGGAATTGTTTTGCATTCACATAAACAGGTTCCTGGGCCATTTCATGGGGTAAAGGCATTCTGGCATGATGCATCCCCATAAGATGAGGGTAGGCCTACATTGAAAAGAGATTGATTAATTAAATAGAACACTCAAACTCTTTGACATTTATGTGTATGACAAACTCTGTAGGGAGTAATATTAAGAGGACAAAAGAAACAAGGTGCAAAATCATAGAAATGAGCAGGATGGTCATTCTCTACTCTGAGGCACAGATGCACTGCCACAGCAGTTTACTCTGCAGCAGTGTCAGACCATAGAAAGAATTAAACCAAGATAGACATTTCTTCAAGAAAATTAATACTTTCGCCACCCTTACGGCCCCAAAACCAAGGAAATAAATAAAAAGTTGTTAACTTGATTTCACTTGTAACAATTATCACATCAAAGTTATGCCAAAGGACTCCATAAAGCATGTCAGTGTTATGCTGTATTAAGTTCTTATTGCTAAATTGTCTTTTATAGGGATTTCATTAATCAAATGCTGAAAAAAACTTGGACAATGATGTGAAAATAACTTTCCAATCCTATTCTACCATCCAACCTGGAAAATATAACTACTACTATGTACCAAAAGAAAGCGATCTATCTGCAAAAATAAAAATCACACCCAAGTGCTTTAGTGCCAACAGAACTCTACGTTATTGCAACTGCATCAAGACAAGGAAGTAAAGAGCCAAAGGCATGAATTTTGTTATTGTGATCTAGCATTTCAATTGGATGTTTTTCAATTGGCTACTTTCCCCCCATTCTAAATAATGGTAGGAAATAGACGGATGGGCTCTCCCAGCAACAAAAATCCAAAAGAAGAATTCAACATTCAGATCCAGAAGATATCAATCAAAGGAGTGCAAGGCATCATAAAATCAGACAATGAATTATGCTTACATACCAAAGGTTGATGCCCATAAGCTGCCATCATTCCACCATAATATGGATCCTGGTATGGATTTGAAGCACATGCCTGAAATAAAATTGCAAGAAAACTGATAATCCCTTTTGTTTCATGTCTAATAATGAGTTCCTTAAACTCTACAAACTACAGAATCTTGAGTCTGCAAGTTGATTGATTAGCCTTCAGCTGCATCCTCTAATCGCACAAATTTCTCCCAGATGTGGACAAGGGAAATAGGAGGGAAGTACTTACAATAGAGTGACCAACAAGTTCAAACTGTGGAGGTTGTGTCAGGCACTCAACATGCACTGTAGTCATACTTGAAGCAACATGCTGCAGATTTCTATGATCAACTGAAATTGAGGATTAAAGCCCACATTAGCAATATTGTATATGGACAATAAGTTATATCTCTCTAGTGGCTGAGGAGTTGTACATCTGTGGACTGTGTTGCATAATATTGTTTGGCATTCTTAGGAAATTAGATTACTGAAATATGATCAATGTATCCAGTTAATTTTGCTATGGTTACAGCACAAGGAAGGAAACGTGATGCAGGTCCAAACTTCCAACATAAAACTAAAAAAAGAGTTATATTGACAAACATCTTGCTCTTAATAGACCGTAGATGGACACTAAAGTCTAAAGGATTTAAGGAAAAACATAGAGAACCGTACTCAGACGAAAGTCATTGCTATATTCAAAGAAAAGCTTCTGAAAAAGAAGAATAAGTTTAAATTCACTAATTCCTAACAATAAAAATTGATTCTGCAATTACTGCACAACTACCAAAGCTGAATTCTTTACAATTTCTTCGATGAGCTTCATATAAGCAAGTAGCTAAAAATACCAGATTGTGAAGACATGGTCTGTGATTCTTTACTAGCATCATCTTCTCCATTTGACATTGATTGATCATTATTTGACAAGGAACCATTTGGGTCTTCGGATGAAGATAAATTGGATGCATTTCCTGCTGCCACAGCTGGAGACCCATTATAGGAGATATTACGCCACCAAGGTTCAGAATGAAGTGTGTATTGTTGAGTTATGTGTGGATCGGATCCCAGTTCATTGGCACTTTCAGACTTTGACTGCATGCCTTCTAATTCCTTCAGTCGGATATCAATTTCTTGATGTCCTGTTGAAAAAAGGAGAATTTTGGTGTCAGTCCAGGAACTCAAAACTAACCAGCACAGCAAGACATATATGTATACCAAAAAGTCTCAAAGAAAGTGGGGAGTATGAGATGCACAAAGCTTAGCTTTATTTAGTTAAATACAAATACAAAATATTTTACAATATGTTTCATTGCATGAAGAAACTAAAATCAAAGTTATAGATTTGAAAAAATCTCTTTATTCAATGTAAAATGTCAGAGAAATTATTTTAAAAACCCAATACTTTTGAGGAAGAAATTGAGAGTCTATCCTCCAAAATAATATATACGATAATCAAGTCTTAAAAAGAAAGACACAAAAATTTCTTTGTTTAAATTCATCGAACAGTAATCTAATGGGTAACAAAATAAAAAAACAACCAAGATATCATAAAGTTTGAATTTCAGAAATATTAGCACTAACCACAAAACAGATTGTATATATAATTGAGAAAACGAGGGAGGGAAAAAATAAAGCTATTTGATAAGAAACAGTGTTCTTGATTTTTCTAATTTAATCTCAATTTCAAAATCCATCCATAATTTCGAGTTCGTCTGATGCATAACACTAAAATTTTGATAATCTGTTTCCAAAAAAAAGTCAAGAGATAATCTTTATTAAATATCTCTGCCTTCCCCCAAAAATTCCTGCATTTTCTGTGAAAGACAGAGTAGAACAAAACAAGGCATCACAATCGTGTAGTTCCTTCTATCAAATTTCATTAAAAAAAAAAACTCCAATTCGACCAAAAGAACATGTTAATTCCACTCAGAAAATCCCAATCACGAACTCTAAGAATTTAAAAACGGGAATTAAAAACTCCAGCAATACAACAAGAAAAGGACAGGAAGAAAATAAAAGAATCATAATCTATAGTAATAATGAAATTAGAGTAATTGAGATACTCACAAGTTGAACAGAGTACGAGAGAAGGAAACCCTAGATTCCGGGGATCGTAGAGAAAGTGAGAAAGACAAGTCAATCTAGTTTCGATGCGATTCTGCGAGTGTTTTTTTTTTAGCATCGTCATAACTGTACTGAAACAGTTTCTCCTACTCACAGCTTGTTTGTTTTAAGATGTTCTGAATTAGTTGGATGTATTAGTGTTTATAATTAAAAAATTATAAAAAAATTATTAATTTTTAAATCATTAAAATAATAGTTATTTATATTCTACTAAAATTATTTTTTTATAATATATTTTAAAATTTTAAATTAAAATTATTTTCATTATACATTTTAAGCAGCTTTCTAGAGTATATCTGGTTTATAAATAAATTTTATACTTTAAAATCATTAAATTACTTACTTTTAATTTTAACCGTTAAATGAAATTACCAATTACCTGTAGAAATTATAAATAAATTACAATAATTTAATCTGTAATTTATTTAACAAGTTATCTCTTATTTGATTTGGTAATTATGATCATTTTATTTTATATCATTAACTAACTATTTACAAATGAAAATATAAATAAAAAAAATAGATTATCAATTTAGTATTTATTAGTATAATATTTTCTATTACTAAAGTTGTCTGTATATAAATATATATATAATCAATAAAGTTTAATTTAATTATTTTTATTTTAAATTATGATAATTTTTTTTAAAATTATTTTCTACTTTGATTTTAAAAATAAAAAATATATTAAAAATTAATCATTTCTATTATTTATTTAATTAATAGTTATAAATATAAACATTATATTATATGGAAAAAAATATCCATTAATAAAATAATAAATTGTGAAATATCATATATTGAGTTTACTGTAACACTATATACATATTATTATACTAAGTTTGTATGTATCAGTTCAGGAGAATATATATGTTGAATATGTAAATTAAAATTACTTTTTATTATATATTTATTAAGTTTAAAATAAAGATAAAATGACACTTTATAACTTTTTTTATAAAAAAAAAAATTATTTTTATAAAAGTAAGGTATTGATCGGTAAATTAATAAATTTATAGTTTCTTATATGTCATATGTATTATAAACTAGAATTCTTGATATTTAAATCATATATCTAGTAAGAAAATTGTATTGATGAATATATAAAATTTATAACTTTTGGCGCATGAATGAAATATATATATATATATATATATATATATATATATATATATATATATATATATATATATATATATATATATATATATATATATATATCATTCCATAATAAATTGGAGAGAAAATTCAAAAGAAAAGAAAGCATAGAGATATCCAAATTTTTAATGAATAATTTTTTATAATTAAATAAAAATAATAATGTATTTATTACCTTGTAAAATTTGAATTTTTGTAGGTTTAAAAATAAATATTATATAATAAATTAATTTATAAGCTCAAACAAAATAATTAATATTTATTACCATTATATTGTGAAATTTAAATTTTTGTACCTTTAAAAATAAAATAAAATAAAAAATTAATTTGTAAGCTAAAATGAAGTAAATAATACTTATTATGATATAAAATCTAAATTTTTTAGGTACCAAAATAAAATTTATATATAAATTAATTTGTAAGTAAAAATAATAAGTCACTTATTTAAATACAAACTATATAATTGAAAAATTAAATTATAAATATACAGTTAAATCATAAATATGAGATTCATGTCCATTTGTTATAAGACTTCTTCAATTAGTCAATAATTACATGTTGAAAAATATTAGCAACATTATTTTTTAACACTCTCTTATTTATTGGTCCACTATTTTTCAATAAAAAAAATGTAATATATTTTATAAATAAAATTAAATATAATGATTTTATTTTATCTCTCGTAATAATAACTACAATATTAAAATTTTATTTTTTTATTTTTTATTTTTTCATATCTCACACTACTTTTTATTCTTTTTTTACACTTTTTTTACTAAAATTAAAAAAATATATTTTTAATTGATTTTTGATAATACAAATGATATTTTATACAGTAATCTTATACTTACGATCTATTTGATATTACAAATAATAATTTTAATTTTAAAAAAAATTAAGTTAAAATTAATTTACAACCTATATATCCAAGTGCAAAACATTTTTTTATAATTTTTATATTAAAATTTATGCAATACAATTTTTTGAAAAAAATAATGTATATGAAAAATAATTCCAAAACCAACAAAAAAAGAAAATAAAAGAAAACTACAATCATAATGAGAAACAAAATAAAATATATAGAAAAATTAAAATAATTTAAATAAAGAATAATCTAAAACAAAGAAAAAATTATAAAGAGAAACAAAACAAAATATATATAAAAAATAAAATAATTTGAGCAATAAAAAATCTAAAATGAAAAAAATTGATTATATTTTATTGTGATTTTTTATTTCCTTCAAAATAAAATTAATATTCTCTTAATTATAAAAAAATTATTTGCTTTATCATTTATTCTATTCTTATTTTATTAATAATTTTAAAATAATTTTTGTTCTTGGTATAAAAATCAATCCAAAAATTTCTCATAATTTTTCTATATATTTTTCAAATTATAATAAAATAGTTTAAAAAAATAATAAAAAATAGCGTGAGATATAAACAAAAGAAAATAAGAAAGATAATGATAAATAAAAAAAAATTATATTATAATATTTTAGTCATTATTATGAGAGAAAAAAATATTATATTTAATTTTATCTAAGAAATATTATATTTTTTTATTGAAAATAGTGGACCAATAGAAAAAAGAGTATTAAAAAAAAGTTGAAAAAAAGTGTTGCTAACATTTTTCTTATATGTTTTTAAATAAAAGAACATTATAGATAATAAGTTAATTTTTATCTATTTATTATCTATAATAACATGTCAAAAATAGATTTATAGATAAATCAAGTGCACTATAGAATTAGCCATATTTTAAATATTAAAATTAAATTTGTTCATATATAGTATTGCTTAAAACATAATGAATAATAATTTTATATTTATTTTTTTATTTTTAAATATTATTTTTAATTTGATTTAATTTTATATATAAAAAATGAAACTTAATATAATTTTATATGAGTAATCATATCAATTTTGCATCAATCCATACCATAAGTATGTCATATCATGCAATTTTTCTAAATATATTAAATAATAATTACATAATATTATATATTACCATTTTATATATACATTATGAGAGTATTTGAAATTATTGTTAGGTGTATAAAAAATATATTTAATTTTTTATAAACTATTTTTTCAAATATATTTTAAAAAAAATCTATTTAACTTTTTATTTTTAAAAAGAATCTCTAAAATTTAAAAAAATTAAAAATAAAAAAATTTCTCCGAATTTATTTTTTCTATTAAACTTCGATTTTTGTCTTATGATATATGTTCACCCATCCACGTGGATTGTTCTGTCCGGACACGTGGACTCCCCGAAACGGGTAAATCTCCCTCCGGTGTTACATTTGCAAATCATTTTCAGTTAGAAAATAGTATTAAATATTTCTTTTTCGTTTGAGCTAAAACATTTTAATTTCATGAAAAAAACTAAAATTTTCATAATCATTAAATATTCTAAAAAAAAGTAAAATTATATTAATTTTCCAGTGAACGTATCACATTTATTAAATATTTCTAAAAAAGAAATCAATTTCTTAAGCATTAGAGCAATATTTGCTAAAAAAGCAATATGAGTTATGATTTAAAATTATTCTAAAACTTCATTTATGTTAAAATTTACAATAGTGTAAATACTTTTTTTTTTTTGATAAATTGAGATTTGTTGTTTAAGTGTATCTATAAATTATACTCTATTAATTTTTTTCTAATATTTTTATATGAATTAGATACATATAAGAAATAAAAATAAAAAAAATATAATTTATATTTATTAGTAACAAAATATAACAAAAAATATATAAAAAAATAAAAAAAATGAATCATGTTCTAAAAGTAAGTGAATTATAATTTAAAACGTAGTATATTTTTATACAAATTCTATTTTTATAGTAAGAACATATTAATTTTTTTTATTAGGAAAAATCTGATTAGATTCAAACTCATGATATTAAAGTCTTGATACTCAAAAACTAAATCTTATTAGCAATTTTATAGTTATAAATGAATTATTAATCTTTTATATGATAATTCATTTCTATTAAATTATTAACTCCATTGATAAATGATAAAATATAAGATATATTTTACTCTTTTCGTCCTATTTTAATAGATATGTTTGTACTTTTATGTAGATTAAAAAATTTAATTAATATAGTTAAAATATGCATTTTGTCTAATAAAATCTTACATTAATTAAAAGTATTATTGAAAAATTAAAAAAAATTATATTTACTGATAACAAGACATACTACATTAAAAAAATTGAAAAAATAATATATATATATAAAATAATCAATTTAAAGTAAAGTAATAAAGTGGGTGTTTATATTGGAAAATGAAAAACAATTACATGCAATTTATTTTATTTTATTTATTACTCTCTCAATTAAATTTCTCAACATCCCTCATTCCAAATATCTGATCCATTTCCTCTTCCTTTTACTACACACCGTTTACTTTTTTGGTTAAAAATTATTAACACTACAAATATCTTTCTCACGTCTTCTTTCTTTCTTTCTCTCATATACATCCCCACGTACGTATGGCATTAATAATAATAATAATAATAATAATAATAATAATAATAATTATTATTATTATTATTATGGAATTTATTAATTTGTGGAATAAAGGATCCTATTAATTCCTATACATTTTTATATATAGTAATTAACAAATGCTAAATTTCTTTCAAGCTCATTAATTGTCGACTACTATAGTTTAATTTTTAAGTCATAAGTGGTTAATTTTTTTAAATAAAATTAGTATCTATAATTCTGAGTACTGCCATTTTTATACAAATTAATAAATTTTAGCGCATTAATTAATTAGCTCTAAACATAACGATTATTTATTTATTTATTTGCACATAGGTATTCAGAATTCTTAGATTTTAATGTTGGGTCCACCCGTAAATATTACTTTATTATTATTTTTACGTGGATACTTTATTGACCAACTACTGTCTAAAATTATTCATCTAGATATGAATCAAAGTTCATAAAATAATTAAATAAAAAAAAGTTATCCTAGAGTAAA
The DNA here is from genome assembly GCA_023653625.1 of Triadica sebifera. Lineage (NCBI taxonomy): Eukaryota > Viridiplantae > Streptophyta > Magnoliopsida > Malpighiales > Euphorbiaceae > Triadica > Triadica sebifera. The sequence goes on from CM042906.1 coordinate 29,016,364, forward strand.
ATCACGAGTGGCAATTGCATTGCTATTTGGTTTGGTTCTCCAATATAAACTTTTTCCCAATAATTGTGGTAATCAAATGATTGAGATATGAACTTTGAAGATTTTAAGAAAGACAATTAATATCCATTGATTTTACAAAAAGGTATGCTTATTTTTCTAAAACTTAAAAAGTTAATTAATATAATTAAAATTATAAATATTATTTATATTTTCTATAATTATGTATTATAATAATTAGGAGCAAATTAAAAAACCTAATGAATATTTATTCATATTTACTGACAATAACATTAGTTAAAGGCATATTAGAAAACTAATGAATGTGCATTTGAAAAGAAGACAACTATAATTTGAATTTTGAGACGTACCAATGAAAACCAAAGTATAAATTCAGTTAGTTAATTATTTTAAAATTCTAAATTTAATAAAAAAATTATTCAACTTTGTCACAAAATGTTAATTTTGGCCATCACTTTGACACCGACACATCCTTAAACCATTCCAAGAAAACACAATGCTTGCTTTTGTTTATTTTACATCTTAATTAATTGCTCTTTTTAATTACTTTGAGTTATATTAAGTAAGTTTTTGTTGATTAGTATTTAATAAGAGATTACCATTTCATCTGCTACTCCCATTGTATCATCATTTACATTGAAAGGAGATTTTTAAAATTAATTAAGGTGCTTCATTTAGATACAACTAGAATTGATATTTTTTTATTCGATCTAAATTAATTCAAAAGTAGCAAACATGAAGTCATCCTATTAAAATTCATTCAGGTCGTATTAGATTACTAAGTTTAGACTTCGTATATCAATTGCTAAATTATTTTTCTTCAGAAAAAAAAAATTCAAGAATTCAAGGCTCAGTTAAAAGGAGGACATCAGTTTTTTTTTTTTAACTGACACATTTCCTTCAGTTTAGAGGATAGCATATGCACGATAAAATGATTTCACTTTGATTATATATAAAAATAAATTCAATTAATATATTAGAGATAATAATATACTTAAGAAAAAGAGAGTTTTGATGGCATGGCAGTGTACATGCAACAGAAAAATAACGATGAAAAGAATACATGACCCATAACCAGAACCCCAACAAATGCAGGTGCCATGTAAGTCACGATGACTATAAAAGTTAGGGCAAAACGCATAGAACACTATAAAAGTTTAGGGACCAAATAAAAAAAAGATTATAATTCAGGGACCAAAACATAATTTCTGACAAAAGTTAGGGGGGAAAAGAAAATAATGGAAAATTTTTCTGGAGATTCTCTAGGATGACAATGATCACAACAACCCGCACGAGTCTAGTTCATTGGATTCTCTAATGGATGCTGGGCTCACCTGAGACATTACTGACACCACATTTTGACAACTTCATCCCTCACCTATTGACGACAATAATATTAAAAACACCACCGTTCTCCTTCTCTTTTGTGTTCCCATTATCTAACAATTTAAAAATCATCTAATTAATTTCAGCTGTGTCTTTTGCTGTTTGCTCTCTAAATCTTTATGCTCTTGTCACTGTCATAAATTATCATTTTACCAGAGAGTATTTAATAATCCTTTTCCTATACATGTGAATCTTTGACTCACATTAAAATTTATTTTAATAATTATCTAATTGCAATTCTAACCCAATCGGAGAAAATAAAAAAAATACTGCGAAACCTTTTATGGAAGTCTTTCTAGACCCAAGATCTATGCAGATAATTAACTTTGGTGGTGGACCCTTCAATCTTGCTACTGTAACCACTAATTTAGTATCAAAATTGGTGATTTAATTTGTCATATATAATTTTGCTTTTCTGGAACAATTCAATGATAAAATGCTCCAAAAGAAACCTGTTTGCAAAAACTATCAGAGATAAATGAATGTAACCTAATTTCTTGAATAACAATATGATTAAGATTTAGAGGACCCCACAACTTGTTGCAACATGACACGTAATTTGTTCGTTGAAGACTCATAATGACACTTGGTAATCAGTAATCATCTGCTATATAACCAAGGGCAATAAATTAAAGCAGAAGAAGAAGAAGAAGAAGAAGAAGAAGAAGAAGAAGAAGAAAAGTTTGCATTTTGTGCATAAACAGTAATAAGGCCATGATTTTCACTTTTCTGAAGTTGACTGAACAAACAAAATAAAGGCTGATAATTGCACACTAAAAAATAAAAATCAAACCCACAAACCTAAAAATCAATCCATTACATACCTCACTTCCTTCAAGCTCCCAAAGTCAGCAAATGCATCCACTACCACTAGTAGGCATAGAAAGATAAATTTATTTGGAAATTACAAGTAGAAAATCCAATCACTAAATTTAATTTATCAAATTACCCACAATTTAGGGGCAAATCTAACAACAGCTCTTCCTATGATCATCACTCGCTCAGACATGTAAAAACTATAATCCTATACCTTAAAACTAGCAAAATGATAATCATGTCATATATGTATGAACAAAAATCAGACTGAGATATCCCCAAGGGCAAAGAAGAAGAAGAGTTCCAAATCTGGAGGAGCAAAGAAAGCGATGGGTCTCCTTTGCAATGAACAATTTGATATCACTCTTTGCTTCTTTGGTGCAGGTGGACATGTTTCGATCTTTGGTATCCGAAATCTCTGAGCTTTTGGTGTGGAGCATGTACTTGTTGTGGAGATATCAACACCCTCAAAATCAAATTCATGATCAATGTTCAAACAGTTAGCGGAGCTGTTGGTAGAAGAATAAGACGGCAAATCCTCCACCACTGATGCTTCTTTTATATTCTTGGACTTGATTTGCTGCTTCTTGAAATGGATTCTTCTTGGTTCTTTGGTTGCTTTGGGTTTTTCCGTTGCCCCTGCTCTTGCCCTTGTTCTTGTTCTTGTATTCGCATATGGAGCCATTAATGTTTAGGAATTTAGGTAGGTAGATAGATGTATTTGGGTGGGAAATTAACGAAGTATAGTTGAAGAGCAGCTAAAAGTACAAAAACACAAGAAGTATTAGGAATAAACTAAAAACTTTACCAAGTGAGAAAATGCTAAAACATAAGGCATCTTACCCTCTTAGTACTTTAAAGCAAACCTAAATTTGACCGAAAAGCGATAAATGAAAGCTATGTGCATGATTCAACTCTTTAAAAACCAAAACTTTTTCAAGATCACAGAAGCAATATCTAAAGCAACGAAAACCCACTACAGATACGAACTATTAATCTTAAATCTTTAATACCCATATGAGATTCTTCAAAAAGAACATTTCTAAAAAAGAAAAAGAAAGAAAAAAAAAAGGTTCAGAAGAGATGGTCCAAACCCATCAGAAACACAAGTCGAAAAGAAAATCTTGTTGGGGCTATTGAGAGAGAAAGAACAAGGCAGACCCTAACAAGAACCCCACCTATATATTATATATAATATATAGAGAGAGTCTGTCGAAAAGAAACACGTACCTTAGTATCTTAATAGCTACGACACGGAAGCTGAGAATTTTGTAGAGGAGGAGGATAAGGGGGTTTTGAATTTTAATCTTAATCCCGGAAGGAAGAGGAGATAGATATGTTTGACTCTTCAAGCGAATTAGGGTTATATAATTTAATTAAGGAAGGATCTTAATTAGGTCATCTGCCCGCTGCCCGGGATGTATAATTAAACCCATTTTAATCTTTCTGAATAATACTTATACTATGGATAAGTTAATTTTAAAAATAAAAAATAAAATTTGAATTTTACAATTAATTTTATATTTTTAAAAGTAAAAATTTTATTTATATGATAATACATTATTGATTTATTTTGTAAATGGGAATATAGCTAGTTAGATTAAACTTTTTATTTCCAAATGAACTTTTATATAATTAATAGTATATCATGACAAGTTTTGATCTTAAAAAATAGAATTTCACACATTGAAAAAATGGGAATAATTAACATGCCGATGCCTGAGGCCAAAGCATGTGAGCAGTTGGCAGTTAAGATTCTCAACTTAATTAAGATTTAAGAGCATTTAACATGATAGTAGGTAATTAGGAAAAAAAACAAAATTAAAAAGATTAAAAAAAGGGGGCAGTGCTTTTGTCTCACAGGCACAGGCAGGAAGGAAGGGTAGATATTAGGTTAACATGGTCAGCAATTATTCAATTGATTCATGGCCACTGAATTATTCTGGGTTTTTAATTACCTGGTTTGACGTTTTGCTAGAACATTTTCAGGGGATCCTAGAAAGAGTTAACCACTCATGCACTGCACGTGGCTCTCTTATGCACCCATTTCAAAATTTCATGCAACATAGTACAAGCAGAATTCTTGGACTTATCTCCCATTGCATGGATCAATGTGAGGAATTAAGCATACATTTTATATATAATCATTTTAATCTTGGGCTTATCTTAAGAAGATAAATATTTATATATTCATGTTATCAATTATTTTATTACGGTGTTTGCATGTTTTGTTTGAATCTCAATTGGTATTATTTGATTTTAATTGTAACCCGAAAAGTATGTAAATTTTGAAGTTTAAGATGAGATATATTCATATTGCAGCAATTGATTTTTGCTATTGTTATTTTTGAGATGAAGAATTTGATTAAATTGGCTGTTGATACAATTTGAACTTGAATTTTTTTTTCTTTTTCTGATAGTCATTTTCTTTCAAAATAAACTTCTAGACCAAATTAATACTTCCAATTTTTAGTCATTTTTCTTCATTTAATTTAAAATTCCTTTTCACTTTTTTTTTGTCTTTATTTGTACATCATTCAATGTAAGATTGCAATAAAACCCATTGTAGATAAGGATTTTATTTTTTTATAAAAAAAAATATTTTTTGAGATAAAAAAATGGGATATATAAAATAGCCATAAATTGAAATTTGCATGCTGATTTGACTCATAAATTAATTTTAAAAACCAATTGATTATTGTAAAAAGTTTATAGAAACAAATTATAATACCCTGTCGATCAAATATGTTAACTTAAAAATTCGGAAAACTACTTGCCAACAATGCAATGTATGATATAACAGAAACAGAAAGTAAAAAATGTTATTGTATTTAAGTTTCCATGATAATTTGACTTAAATATTCCTGCAATGTAATGGATATCTATATAGTTCTGAATGTATTGAAGATTGCCACCAAGTGAAAATTACAGAACCTTGTTTTTTAATTTTATTTTCTATGAAGAGTAATTTAATTTGTATCAAGAAAATCCTCCTTTTGTTTTGTCCTTTTTATCCTCTCAAAATCAGTAAAAATTATAGATCAGAGGGCGAATTTTTGCGGAAAAAGCTGGATTCTAGAGCCCATGCTTTCATTTGGCCTTCCCATGATGATGTTGCACTAGCAGGGTTGACCGTTGGCAGTGGGTTGTTATACTATCGATTTATATTCATATTATATTTTGAATGTTATTTTTTTTTATAAAAGTGTATATTTTTTTAAATTGAACTTTGTTAAACTAATTAATATAAAATAATTTTATCAATTATAATTTATAAATTTATTATTTTAGATTTACATATTTATCGTTTTGAATTTATATATTCATATTTTTGAACTTAAAAATTTATTGTTTAAAAGCTATAGACCATAACTTATAAAAAAATATTGTTTAAAAATTGTAGTTTTTAAACAGTAAGTCTCCAAGTTCATAATTTTGAACTTGAATGTTTATCATTTAGAAATTATAAGTTTATCGTTTAAAATTTGTTATTTCATCACTTACAGATTGATCGTTTATAACTTATAGATTTATTATTTTAGACTTGTATATTCATCATTTTGAAATTATATGTTCATTATTTAAAACTTATAAACTCATTATTTAGATTTTATATTTACAAATTTATAGTATAAAAATTATAAATTTATCGTTTATCATTTACAAATTCATCGGATACAATTTGCAAACTCATTACTATATGTTTATTATTTATATCAAAAGTTTTCAACCTCTAGCAATACAATTTTTTCTCTATATATTCATTTTTAGTTCAAATATCTTCATTTTCAACAATTTTTTTCAAAAAAAATCAAAATTAATGTTTTATCCCCAAAAAATAACAATCATTAAAATATTCAAAAATACTAAAAATAAAATCAAATATACAAATTAAAAAAAATTTCTCTAAAAACATACTTAAAATATACAAAATTTTTATTTTATCTCCGTGAACAAGAAAAATAAGAAGAAAAAAAAAGAAAAAAAAGAAAAATACACTAAAAAAAGACTAAGATAAATATCTAATTAAAAAATAGTATCATACTAATTAATGACATATAAAGTAATATGCACCCGAGTCCATATCATAATTTGGGTGTTGCACTTCGGCTGGTCCTTTTTTTTTTTTTTTTTTTTTTTCTAACTTTGAAGTATAGGATAATTTGGTAAAACCAAATTTGTGAATGGCTTTTCAGACCAAGGGAAATCCTATTTCCATAATGACAGCAAATCTCCAACAAAATGCAGAAACTTATAATCAATTTTCTCCATCATATAATAATATATAGTATAACAAAACTTACAGCTTGTTTGGTTACTAAATGGTGTAACGAAAAAGAAAAGAATTCTGATTACTCCTGCTTTCCCTCCAAATTGGTGGGAAATGATTTTAAGCTTTGATGAGAAATTGAGAATTCAGATTCCCTTTATTAAAATCTCCCTTGGTAACCAAACAAGAGCATTTCTTTTCTTTTCCACCCAATTCCCTCAAAACAAACAACCTATAACTTCTCCAACCATTTCCACGCAGTTGATTTAACGCAATGTCATAATGAACCAGAGACTTCAAGTGATGCACTTGTCAAGTTATGATTAAATAACTAACCGACAAATGAACACATAATACAAATACAATATGATTGAACAGCATATGTTCTTATAGAAGATTCTATGAAAAATAACAGGTTCGAAACAAAGAGCAAACTGCACTAACTAAGAAAAAGTAATGAAGCAAAATTTAAAATTTTGAGCAACAAGGGTACGACCAACATCACCGGTAAAACAACTGGCAGAAAGTGAGAATCACCGGCCTCTTGTAACCACCTCTTCCAACTCCTCTACCGATGAAGGAAACAGCTCTATGTAACGACTCCCAAGAGTCATCCTATCCTTTGCCATTGCTGCTTTTGAATCTTCCGCACTTGCAAACTCCACGAATGCTTCCCCAGTTGGCCTCCCTTCCGAGTTGATTGTGATATGAATTGAATCCTCTGATAACACAAAATCTTTGAAGAACTCCATCACGTCATCCTTGCCAGCAGAAAATGGCAGACCTCTCAAACGCAGTACCCCCGTATGTTCAGATGAGTCCTTTCCCTCATCATAAGATTTAGCCCTTGATGCATTTCTGCGTGGTGAACCACCACGAGCATCTGAAACTTCATTTGCTATTGCCTTGTAATAATCTTGCCTCTTACTTCTGAAAACCTCAACGTATCGCCTCCCCATGTTTTGCCTATTCTTTTGAAGTGCAAAGTCAACTTGAAGAGGATAACCCAAAACGCAAAAAGCTTCACCAGTGAACTTTCCAGCCTTGTGCACAAAAAGAACATCAACTATGTCCAGACCACGGAAGAACTCGGCCACATCAGTTTCTGTGCAATCAAATGGGAGACCACGAAGTCGGACAACAGGGAAAGGAGGAGGCTGGGCGACATATCCATAAGCTGGTGGATTATACATAAAACTGGAACCAGGGGAAGCTCCCAAAAATGGAGGACCCTGATCAACTAACCGCTGACGCTTTGCACCCATTTCGCGTGCATCACCACCATCAGGATATCTACTTTAATTTCCGAAACCATTAAAGCACATAGAGAAGATTATCAATGCTATGTCACATGATAATGCAAAAAGAAGGTATTATAATAAACAAATATATTGAAGAACATAAATATCCTGGTTCATTTTATTGTTTTGCAACTAGAAAACAGAAGCCTTATAAAGTAGGATTCAAAAATGATCCAATATATATATATATGATGTCTCAGTGTGGCTGAATGACCTGGTCTCAGTATAGTAAACCAATCGCATGTTTGTTTAACCTTTTAAAAAGAACAGGTTGGATTGTGAACAGCTTCATTTACGACACCATCTTGGTGCCTTGTGATTTGGTCCATTACAACAATACATTAAGTGTTTCATCAACCGTTCAACTTTCCCCCTTTCACAAATGTGACTGTGGTTAACTCATTTGCACCATATGATTTCATTTCATCCATTTTCTTACATTTAGGTAGCATTGTCTTTAAGAATTGTCTCATTTATCTCACATCAGGTCCCAGCCCAATGTTTCCTTCCTCATTCCATTTTTCATTTGAAAAAGAAAATTATTCACTTTATGAACTCTATTTTCAAAGAAATCAAATCTATTGTTTGGGAAGCATTTGTCCTATATCTACCACAAGACCATGCCCAAACCTACTAGATGGAAAGACATTTAGAAGCTGCCTGACCACAAATCATAGGATAGCTAATTAGAAAATTGTTTGCTTAATTTAATTTGAGATTGCCTTGATATCTCTCAAATAAAATCGTGTTCTCTGCATGGCTTCAAACAAAAATGAAACAATTCACACGCCAAGTAATTATCTAGAGGCATGAACAGGCAGATTCCATTCATTGATGCATTGTCTCTCTATTATCTACACTGATACATTCATTGGCATGAAAATGGACCTCTGCAATGTGAATTTCCTCAATTTATCAAATATAGGAGAGAAAATATAAACCGCGCTTGCCTCTACAGAAAGTGAGGAACAAGTATCTTTTTGCTTACCTGACTTTGGCCAGAATAATATTTTACTACCTTAAAGAACCCAAAATTTGCTCCAAAAACTAGTTAGAATAATGACAATGATAAAACATAATTGCTCCCAAAGTTTGTTTTATTTAGTTTGTGGACATTGGGCTGCTAGAGTTTATTCCCAGTTTTGCAAGCTACAGTCTCATACTGAGATAATTCCATAAAAAGCAAAGCTTGAAATGACCATCTAATTAATTGGTGCATCTTTGAATGGTTTAAGTTGTGTCTTTTTTTTTTGTTCCAAGTTAAATTCCAAGGACAGATCACTGAGATTATAAGAATTCATACATTATTCTTTGTCTATTTCTTTTCTATTGCTTTTGTTTTCTGGACTTTAAACAACAATCAAACTTTAAGGCATCCCCATTGAGCCCTAAAAGTCCTAATTTAAAGAACCAAAGGCATAACACTTGCTGATGAGATTTCTGAAAAATTGATTACCAATATGTGAAAACAAAGTAGATTACTCTTCAGAATCCGTGAATTGGCCATGGCCACATCCCATGGCCCTGGATTTCCTAGCCCTACATGAGCTGCATAAAGAAATGGTGATGCCATCCTTTAAGAATAATACAAATATCCTTACCCTGAATCTACAGGCATTCTGATTGTTATAGAAGTTCGTTTGACAGGACTTAACCATAACTATAGAAGCTCACTGAATGTACCTTTACAGGATAATTAAAGCATATACCTTCCTCTATTTTCCCAAATTGCAAACTCTGAAGGTTCAAATGGTTAATGATTTACCCACATATTTGCAAGGAAACCAGATATTGATTATTTGGCCTTATAACTTCTTTTATTAGCTGCAAGGAGGTGGCTTGGACTTGAAACTGAAGGCAGCCCAAATATCAATAAAATTAGTCTCTCTATTATGCACAAACCTTCATTCTTTTGTTATAAATGAACCAAGATGCTTCTGAACATTCAAAGCTGACAAGTTGTCAAGCAAAATGGAAACACATCTATATCCCAACCCAGCGCAAATAAACACAAGACTATCTTCATTTTCCATATTATGTACAGTTACATTACCAAAAGAACATGTGCATCGATCTAATTGCAGAAAAATTAAATCCATGATTACCATAATAGCACCCTACCCACCAACAAACCTAATATTCATCGTCTAGATGGCATGGGTTTCAGCCGTAATTTGAACCTAGCCCCAGAAGGAAAATTTAAAAATTTCGATAGATTATCTTTATTACAGGACAATAAATAAAAAGAAAAAAAGAAAAAAAGTGGAAACCGCTCCATAAACTTATCAAATGCATTAAAATTCGTAGCACATGTTAATAACAGTTGAAGCAAAGAATCAATTACAGCTAAATGAGGCCAAACTAAAAATTCAGACCCAAACTCAGGAAATTCTTTCAATCAAGCAGTTGGAAACAGACTCGAATTTTAAACAGAAAGAATAAGAGAACACAATAGGAAGAAATTGAAAATTGGAAAAGTCTCTTACCTTCTGTAGAACATTCTCTGGATAATTTAATTTCGAATTCAAATATCTGCTTTGCAAATTCTTCCTCTGATTCCTTGATTTTCTTGATTCCGTTCTTCCTTTCTTTGCCCTTACTGCTAAAGCTTGAAGCTCCTCCTGCGAAACGTAGACACAGGGGATAGATGCGGGGAGAGACCGTTTTCGTCACTGATAATGGGCCAAGAGTCTATTTGGGCCTACAACATTTGAGACGGGTTAGGATAATGGTTTTAAGGAAATATGGGCCTGGGCTAGAAGTAGTCCAGTGGGAAACTGGTGGCCGGGAATTTTAGGGTCGGCGAGGTTTGGTGGGCTAACTGCTACTGTTGCATTTTCTCGACTTTAATTCCTTGCAAGTTAGAATCTTTTTAGCGTCCGCACGATCCGCCAGTAAACTAGAATGCAACCCTCACGCGTTTGTAAAAGCGTCTACATCACATCTTTCAACCATTAGAACACCCTTCCTAATTCCTATAATTCGTTGTAAATCCGCGCAATTCGTGATTTTTTTTTCCATTCATTTAAATGAAGTGTATATGTTATTATACGAATTGATTGCAAGTATAATTAGGGGTATGCAAAATTGAACCGAATCAAACTGGTTTCAATATATTTGATTTGATTTTTATTTTATTCAGTTCAATTACTTACAGAAATTTAACTTAGCTCTGTTCGATTTCTGTTGAAAATATTAAAAAATAGATTAAACCGGACAGATTAAATTTTTTATTATATATATTTTTATTAATTTTATAATAATTAATTATAATTTTTAGATAAAAAAATTATAGTTTTATAATAATTAATTTTGATATATGATAGTCAATAAAATAATGAATTATGACAATTTATTTTAATTTTTATTAACTAAATTTAATTCATGGTAATTAATAAATTTATGATAATTTTTATACTAATTTACAAATTTTTAATTTTAGTTATGATTATTTATAAGATTATGATAATTGATTTTAATGTATATTAATTGATAAAGTTATTATGATTGATTTTAATTTTTATAATTAATAAATATTGTAATAATTATAGTTTATGGTAATTAATAAATTAATTTACAAAATTGGTTAAATCAAATCAAAATATTTTTATTATATTCGTTTTAGAACTAATTATATTTCTGTTCGGTTTTAAACCAAACCAATACTCATCTCTACATATAACTATATATTTTTATACTATTATTTGTACATGCAACTATAGTTTTTATTAAAAAATATATCTCTAAATGCATAAAAGAATTATTGCATCTCCAATTAAATATAATATAATTAATATATTAATACACAACTTTTACAAAATTGTATAAATAAAAAAGTATTGAATCTCTAAACTTATTTTCAAAATAATATTTTATATACAAACTCTAGTAAAACATCGTACTCTAATTATTTGAAATATCAAAAAATATTAATTCTCAGTGAACCAAAGCCAGCTAATCAACACTTATTTCTAAAAGTATTTACTAAAAATGATAAAAATTAAATTAAAAAAACTTAAATATATGCTTACTAAATATTATAATAACTTATTCTATAACTAAAACATAAATTACACCATTAACCTCCCATTTTCATGAATACATCAAACATAAGTATATTCAAAACTACCCAAAAAACTTTAATATAAAATAACATTCATATATATTCATCAGTAATTCATAGAACAATATTTTCAACATAATTCTCTAAAAATAAGTACAAAGATTAAAAAAAATAATAATAAACTTCCAACGTGCGGGTGAGCGGACTAGTCTATGCATAAACCATAACGTACACAAAGTACATGACAAGAATGCGCGTGGGCATGAATTACCGTTGCAGCAGGAGTGCATTCAAACATACATGAATCATAGACAGAGTCAAGAAGATCAATTGCGCAATTTAACACGTTCACATACACCAATCAAGATTCACAAGATTCCACCACGTGGCCAAGTAGCCACCAAATTAGAAAGAAGCCGTCCAGGTACACAGGTATATAGGAATGTCAAAGTATGCACGAAAATTTTCGAATCCCAACCGATTATAAGTAATTATTTAAATTGTTAAAAAATAATATTAAAATAATAAAATTAAATATTATTGATTATAATTATTTTAAATTTTAAATTTCTATTTACGATCTATAAAAATATATAAAAAAATAATTATATATATATATATAACCAGATTCATCAAATAGCGGTATTCAAATATTTAAATTTGTGATAAATTTAAATATTACTATTTAAATTTGTTTCAAAATTTTAATTGAATTATTCGTTAGAATTTAAATAAATTTAGAAAGATGCTGTAATACTCGCTTTTATTTCTATACAGTTATTTCGCTCCCCTCTAAAAAATTTTGAGAGTCCTTACAAACCCAAAAAAAAAAAGCTAATAATATTAATAATAAAAAAAAACTCTCATTTTGAGTTTTACCACCTTTTTCTCCCGGGAAATTTTCCACCTCAAAAATTGTCTGGTTAAGAAACTTCCCTATATTCTTCTTCTTTTCCTTGCTGAAATTTGAAAAAACCTCCATTTCTTAAGCTTCCAATTTTCTGATCACTTTATAAATCTTCATTTTCAATTGCAAGAATCTCATTTTCTTGGATACCCGTTTGCTCTTTTTTGATATTCTTTAGTGGGTATCTTTTACTGTGTTGAATAAACCCCCAAAAGCTAAATTTAACCGTGATTCTGATAAAGATTTATTAGGTATTCTTTGAAGGGGCTGCTTTACTTAACCTCAATTGTACGTGCTGAAACAAAAATGATGGGAGCTTTATCTGTGGTGGGCTCATCGGTGGTGGACTCGCACACTAGTCCATGTTTGTGTTTGGATTCGCTGAAAAACAGTGGGGAATTGTCTTTGCAAAGGAATTCAATGAAAAGAAAGAAATTAGCAAGGCCCACCTCATTGGACCTGGGGAGTTCTTTTGTGGATTCGTGGCATAATTGGAGGCTCTCATCGAAAGGGATTTCTCGTATTGTTAACAGGAGTTCAAGGAAGCATAGAAAGGATCGGAGACTTGTGGTGGTTAATGAACTGGGAGGCCAATATGAAGATAGTTTTGAAGACGTTAAAACTGTAAGCTGAGATATATGTGGTTTTCGGGATATGAAGCAAGCATAATCAATTCTTTTATTTGCTTGTTCTACCATAGCATGATCTGCTTCTTTTTCTTGGATAATTTGTGATTCATAGCTGTCTATCAATATATGAAGTTTGTGTTTTTTATGTTGATCAAATTGTTCCGGTCTTGCAGCAAATACTCAACTATTTCACTTACAAGGCAGTAAGAACTGTTCTTACCCAGCTATATGAGATGAATCCAACCAAGTATAGGTGGTTTTATGAGTAAGTACTATCCTTTTACCGTAATATTTCGTGCAAGGATTTCCACACTGTTATGCTTTATAATTAACGCCTTTATATCAAAGAGCTTATTTTGTCATCCACGAACACTCAAAAAATGAAAATTTCCAAAGGAAGTAATCGCTTTCTGATTCTCTCATATTCTATCACAGCGTTACAGCACTAATCACTGGTGTGTCGGATTCACTGTATAATTTTGGTTACAAAAAGAAAAAAAGGACTGCAAATCTGCCGGCAAGACTAGAATGAACATGGATCTTTATAGCAATTTAACGAGAAGTGATTAAGTTCTTTTACATAGCCTTACTTGTAAGCACACTTCCCCTAGTATTCATAAGTTGAGCTAATGATAAAATATCCAGGAGAAAAAGTAATTTTTTTTCCAGTTTTCGCATTCATTGTGTTGTTGGCTGTTTAGAATCAAAACCGTGAAATGGCCATAGATACGAAATTATACCAAGCATAAAGGAAAGTTCTTACTTTTGGTGTATTCACATTTATGATAAAATATGCTAATTTTCCACATTTTTGACAGTTTCATTGTATCAAATAAGCCAGGAGATGGAAAGCGTTTCATCCGCATCCTTGTGAAGGTAGTGTTTCATAAATTAATACCGTGTTTTGTGGACAAAAAATTTGTAGAGTAAATTCATTATTAACCAATCTATAATATGACAAAGTGTGCTTGGATTGGTCTATTGATAAAAAAAAAATCCGTATTTCCTAAATTAATACCAACTTAGCAAGGAAATTTATTTAATATTTACATCTGAATGGATCACATTTGCCACTCAGGAGAAGCAGGACCTTGCTGAAAGAGTGATGGTAACACGGCTCCATCTGTATGGAAAATGGGTTAAGGTGAGGAAGTGCTTCATTTGCTCTGTAACATGCGACGCAAAGTATACATGTTAATTAAAATTATTTTTCTTCTCATTTTTTTTAATCAGAAATGCAATCATGCTGAAATATATCAAGAAATCTCTGATGAGAACTTGGAGTTGATGCGTGAACGGCTAATGGAGACAGTAATATGGCCATCAGATGATTCAAACACAGAGAAAATTGGCTGATGGAGTGACTGCTTTATATTCTACTTTTCATTTTCTTAATTTCTACTATATATATATATATATATACATATGCATCTTTGGTTTAGCACCGACCTGTTTGGTTCCTGAGACTTTTTCTTCTACAATTTTTCTCAAGTTAATAAGAAAAGGTTGGACATTGTATACCAAAAAATGTATATAAATGTTATCCATCATAACAGACAATCTGCAATAGCAACGGAGCCAAACTGCACTCACTGATAGATGAATTTTTCAGACCTATGGCACTTTGCCTTTTCACAGTATGAACATTCTTGTCGTTCAGCACCCAAATTGTTAGGTCTCTCACAAAAATTATACAGGTACTAACATTCCAGCCTCAGCAAACAAAAAATTCAATTAAAGAAGATGCAATTGAATTACCAGAGAGTTGTACTAATTGGATAGATGGTAAAACTTTCCAGGCACTGTCTGTCTGTCTTGGTTGTAAGTCTGTAACACCTAATTACAGGAAGGATTGTTGTATACCTACAAAGACAACACAGTACAAGTATTTGCAATGAGATTTGAGGGTAACCTGATCAGAGGTGCCCGTAAAATAACAAGAAAGTTTCAGCACTGCTCTAACTGGAAAAACAAAGTAATGTGCAGCACCTGCAGAAGAAAATAATTGTCTAAAAAAGCAAGAAACAGAAATATGACAGTGGTTAATCCACAATATGTCTCTCCAAAGAACTCCAGGGTGCACCAGAAAGGAAAAAACTTATGAACCAGAATAATTTGTAATCTGATGCTAGCATCCTATTCTAAGGAAGGAAAAGTTTACAGTTGGCATGTGAATCCAATATGCTGATGAATTTAATAGAAAAGTAAGGTCGCTCTTAATTTATTTGCTGGCAGTTCAAATGTAACTAGGTCCGATTGATGCAATTCCAAAGTTACATTTATATAAATAATGGCATTGAATCAATCACGAGGAAGGGAAAATATTTAACAAATAGGATATATTCTTCAAATGAAGAAATGAATGATCTTCTTATTAACAAAAGTTTAAGGGGTAAAAAAGATTCAAGAAGAAAAAAAAGGGAAAAAACTCATTTTGACTGCCGCCAATATATAGATAAAACAGTTCTCCAGTTAAAATGATTACGAACCTTGGTTGAAGCATAAAATATTTCATGCATCAGATGAAAAAAGTTGCTGAACATCTCTTGCAAAAAGGTCAATATCAAGAACTACACTGCACTCTCTCTCATCTTAGTGCTAGGTTTGAGCAATGAATCAAAATGATCATGTGAGGCCATCACCAAGAGTCATAGCCTGATTGAGCACTGTTCTAACATGAAGCTGCAAGAGATGAATCCTCAGTACATGGTTTAGTGAACATTTTGGATCAATAAAAGGGAAATCCACATTGGGATATAAATGTAGGACCTTTACATCCAGGCAGGGATCGTTGACCATGTTCCTTATTTGAGGTATTATGCCAGCACTCCTTAGTTTAAGAAGCCCACCAAAAGCACCAGAACTTGATGGCAAAGTGAGATTTACTATGACCCAGACAGCAGCCAAACGCAATTGGTTGTCATTACTCTGCAAGAACTTCATTATAAAATATTGAGTTTCATTCTCCACTTGATGAAGGAGTTTGTGCATGACTGCTTCCTTGTGAAACTCATTACCCATGGCCACATTGCCAAGCGCATACATTCCCTACAACAGAACAGGTTTTGTAATCTGAAATAAGCTACAAACAGTAAACTAATGATGCCCCTGATTCCAATTCCTTTCTTGCATGTTTCCTCAAACATGAAGGAATGAAGGCAGGAGCTGGTGCACCATGTTACCCCACACTTTTAAAAATTCTCCAAGTACATAACCCAAAAGTGATACTAAATCAAAACAAGCAACTTTTGCTAGTATCAAGAATATCAATAATCTAATAACCCTTCATTTGCTCAAGAAAGGATTTTTTTTTTAATTTGCAAAAGAATATTCAAGTTCATAAATCATGCATCATTTTCTTCACCCTACAAATGATAGTTGAAGAGAATGCAATCAATCGCTTTGATTACAAAATTGTTATTTTAAGCGTATTTCTGAGTCATAGATTGTATGCTTATCCTTGAAAGCAAATTCTCCTTGTGTGTTATGGTATGAGATATCTATAATAATTATGCTTAAAACAGTTTCATCAGCTTTTCTATGTTTTTCTCAAAATCTTCACCGAGGATGATCCAACAATCATCACCTAGGAAATCATTTATAGCATATGAAACATGGCCTCAGAGAATTCCAGCCCATGATCATACCTAAATTAATTTTATATCTAACATTTAAATTATAAAGCGTGCTTCTGCTAAGCTGATTACTTCATTTCACTTACAATGAGCATATCCTAGTCATTGAAGCAGTTTTTGTTTAAGATATATGATAAAATATTAGAATTACAAATGACAAACCAAGTGACATCAACAAGGCCCCCCACCCCACCCGCAAAACCCCCCAAACCATCTATATGGTAGTTATAAGCTCCAATTACCATTTTGCAAACAATCTCAGTTGAAAAGACTTCTAACTTGTATGCCAATCTCATCTTTTGAAACTTTCTGTAATTGCCTTCCAACAGCATCTAATATAATACTATATTCAGCAAAGACACATTCAATAGAGCTGATACATCCAACAAGATTCTGAAAAAGAGCCAAAGCTTGCACTTGAACAGGCAGTTAGGTCCATAAAAACTCTTCTTTAAATTTATTATCTCCCAGAACACCATATTCTTCAAAGCCCATAATGCATTTAACCTGACAGTAGAATCCATTGATTAGATAACTGGATAAGCTGTTTTAAGCCTCTATATTGAATAAAAGCTGAGTTTTGTGTTGCAAAATCAACTAGTATATTGCTAATAGCACCAAGAGCTGCTACCCGATAAAAAGGCACATTAAAGGGGATTGCCCATATAATTTTATACTTCCCAACATCAATAACATTTAAGTGGATAGCAATTGACATGACAAATAACACTAACAAAAAAGAAATTCCAATTCACTTTAAATGTAAGCCACACATAAATGTGTTATTTTAACAGGCAATATTTTGACTAAAAGCTTAATGTAAGTACATGACAGCAGGCTTTGATTGCCAGAATAATGCTTATCGGAGGCATTTTAAAATCAGTTCTGCTTTGCAATTCATTTTAACTTTTGGTGAAGATAGTGCATTCAAATTGAAGATTTTAGATTACTTGTGATCATGGACAACATGACTTGATGCATACCTGGACAGGCTGATAAGAACCTGTAGTCTGGTTCAGATTTCCTATTGAAAATGGAAGGTTTACATTAGCTGAAATTCGAGACTCAGTAAAATCTCCTTAGCCGAAGCTTTACAAATGATTTCTCATAATCCCCACCTCCCATATTATTCTCCTATTTATATTCCTAGCAATGCCGCAAAAGACAAAACAAAAATAAGGAAAGGGACTTTGATGACACCAGCTGTAGACATGGACCACCATTAACTAACCACCTCAGCTAATTGGAGGAAATAATCCCCTGCTTGTGTTGCCTACAATACTTAAAAGGTATGGGAGGCTTATCACAGACACAAAAGTTTCATGTAACAGCTGGACCAAAGGAATAACAAGCATGTCATTCATAAAATATCCGGCACACAAGTTCTGAATGAAATGTCATTAGCAAAGATATAGCCATATTAAATTGAAACGTTAAAAATTGTAAACTTCATCTCATGTTCACAAACCTTGATTGACCTAGTGACACTTCTTATGCAAATACAAATTGCAGTGCGTACATCAGCACTATCATGAGCAAGTGCATCAGCCACCAAATTCAAAACCTATATGTTAGTGAAATATATTACCAATACAAATCAGAAGGATGCTTAAGCAGA
Source organism: Triadica sebifera (assembly GCA_023653625.1). Lineage (NCBI taxonomy): Eukaryota > Viridiplantae > Streptophyta > Magnoliopsida > Malpighiales > Euphorbiaceae > Triadica > Triadica sebifera. Next base: position 29,035,007 of record CM042906.1, read on the forward strand.
AAATATTTTAAGTGCAATACTTACGTAATCTCTACTTTTGATAATTTAATCCTTCATAGCATATGCTTAACAGAATTAGACATTCTTGATGTTATTGAGGGCGAGTGCATATGACTATATAACGCAGACATTATCAATGGTGAGAACATTTGTATGCACACTTTCCTATCTTTTAAAGCAGCAAATAATCGTTGTCCTTCAACAATTTCTTTGGGCTTACTTTAAAGGTTTTATTAAATTAACGAGGCTCTAGTATGAATCTGAGGTTTCAATCAATTTATAAGATCATAACAAGAAAATTCCTATCAATAATAAGAAAACAACAATAAAGCTACATTACATACAAATAAAAGTACTAAATCAAAGAAAATAAAATGGCTCAATAGAGAATCAAGAGGCCTGTAACAATCAACACCAAGACTTGACAAAAGTCTCTCCCTCCCACTCTCCCTCTCTCTTCTTTTTCTTTTTGGTTGAATCATAGGACTAAAAAGTTTGTCACACAAATCTATTTCACTGCTACTTGGGTGGTTCAGATTGAGCTATACTAGATGAAATTCTCATACACGATTCTTCAAGGGAAAGTCTTTCTAGTTTACCTATATCAATAAAGTCTATGATTGGTTTGATAAATACTTGGATATCACTTTAAAAAGTTCCTCATTTACTGGCATTACACCAATTAATAATCCAAAATCCAAAACTTTTTTTTCTTCTTTCAAAATAAGAAAGAAATCTTCCAAGGCCAAGCGAAAGCTATATGGCCATCGAAGGGGCCATGCTCCCCCACCCCAGAATTTATTCAAACTAAAAAAATTTAACCACAAAATTTAAGATTTTTTTTTTTCTAAAATAAGCTTATAGCACCCTCAAAAATCTTTTATATTTTTGTTCTATCCCTTATGATTCTACTTAAATATCTTTCATATCCTATTTACCTTTTAATTTAACCCTTTTATTATCACGCACCCCATCCCCCCCCCCCCCAAAAAAAAAAAAATAATAAATAAAATTCAAGCTACGTCCCTAACCAAGACAAAAGATTAAAAAAAAAAAAACTGTAGATAAAAGATATAGAAGGGGAACAAAATTTTTTTTGTTCCATTTTTTTGCAAGTGAAATTTTAATGAATGCACCTCATTTATTGATTCTATACAATCTAATATTTCTATTTTTGTCAAGCATAATGACATAGTGGAAGAGTTCAAGGCAATAAGATCTAACATGTTAGGACTAGAATAGGATGACTATGGTGGAACAATAGAAAATAACTAAGATTAAAGAAAATTTTAGAATTAAAATTTTGCACTGAGAGAAAAAAAATGATACGTAAATTGACTATTATTGTCCTATTTATACTAGTTAGGTCAAATCCTAATTCTAAACTGAAAATTATTATAGTTCTAGTATGAATATGAGGTTTCAATCGATTTATAGGATGGTAACAAGAAAATTCCGGCCAATAATATAGAAAACAACAAGAAGGCTACATTACACTCCAAAAACATAAATCAAGGAAAACAATTATGTGTAGATAGAAGATTCAAGAGGCCAAGGCCAATAACAAGCAACATAAAGAGAGGAATGAGCCGACTTGATATTTTGATATTATAACCAAACACAAGAAAATATTTTTTTTCATATTGTCATCTTCAGAGAGAAATGTTGAATCATAGGATTGTGGAGTTTCTATTGCACATATCTATTTCAACTGTATTTGAGTGGTTCTAGTTGAGTAGTACAAGATGAAATTCTCATATACAGTTCTTGGAGGGAGAGTTTTTTTAGTTTACAAATCTCAATAAAGACTATGATTGGTTTGAAGAATTCTTGGATATCATTTAAATTTGATCTTCTTCAAGTTCTTTTGTATGTGAATTTTTAATGGATGTACCTCATTTTGTTGATTCTTTATGATCTAATATTTCTATTTTTATCAAGCATAATGATGTAGCGGAAGAGTTCAAAGCAATTAGATCTCAAGAACTGGACGTAGAATAGGATGATTGTGGTTGAAACAATTGAAAATTATTAAATTTAAAGGAAACTTCAGAATTAAAATTCTGCATTGAGAGAAAAAAATACAATAAATAAATTGACTATTGTCATCCTATTCATGCTAGTTAGGACAAATCCTAATTCTAAATTGAAAACTATTTGATGAAGTAAAATATTTTACTAAACAGGAACCCTAAATAAAGAAGGAAAACTGGGAACCACTCTTAATTAATTAAGTAAAATATTCTATAAAATAGGAATACTAAATAAAGAAGGAAAAAAAACTGAAATACTAATATAATTTAGATGCTCCTGCATCACATAAGTTCTATTAGAAAGCTTTGAACTAATGAATCTATTCCCTATTTTTATTTTCAAGTGAAAGGTAGTCCTTGAATTTTGAGAGAAGAGAGAAAGAATAATGGTTAAAAAAAAAGGAATAAAAAGAGTACATGAATGAAGGAAAATGCCATTTTGGAATTTTATCAACAATTTACTTGTGTAGGCAGAGATCCAGTATTTTTGAATTCTTATGTAAGAAATTACAACAGAAATCCTTTCAACAAAGATGTGAATTAGGAAGAATTGGTCAATTAAATATTGACCCAGAGATTAAATCTTGATATACCACCTAACAATACATTTTTTTTACCAAAATAATATTGGTGGTGCAGATAGTTTAATTGGAACGAAATTTGGGACAAGTACATTTGATGATGTGAATCATTTATTATGAAAGAATCCACCTGACTCAAAATTACCCATTTTATTTAGGGACATCCAGCGCTAAAGACACTAAATGCATACGATGTCAATTCCTAAACCCAATAGTGTAACGTTCTTCATGCCAAAAGTTTCTACTATATCAACTACCCTTGTGTAATTCCTATTGAAGCATATACTTGGGGTGGTTGCAGAGCAAACACTTTCAAAATGGACTCCCCATTCATTAGATAGAGAAAATCAATAAGATTTCATGATCAGCTGCTGAACTTATTCCAAATCCAAGATCTCATATCAAAATTGTATATCAATATCAAATTGATCTGAGATCTCTTATTGAATTGCTCATTTAATGAGAATACTCAACATTATGCCTTGAATAGGGCTTAAAACTCCATGCTCTTTAGCACGAGATTTTGTGTCTAGTGCATCTACCATTTACTAAATAAATGAATATAAATTAAGCATAGAAATCAGTATGCACTAGTATGTGCCCAAATTAGATGCCATGTTCCTTTAGAGGTCAAGTTGCAAAACAACTGGGATACCAACACTTCAATAAGGAACCATACAAACCCAACTTCATCAATAATTCCCTACCTATTTCCACTGCCTGCACCTGTTCAGTACATTTCCTCCAAATTCAAGTGCTATATATTCTGGCTTTTAAGAACATTATTTAAAATGAACTCTTTCATTATAACTAAAGATGCAAAACAATACAACCAAAAAAACAAAATAAGAGCAGGCATCCAAAAGAGAACGAATTGTGCAAAACAATAAATTATTCTATAAAATGCAAACCTCTAACCACAGCAATCTAGATCTTCAGTCCTCCAACTTTGAGCATAGATCAGCCAATGCCAGCAGGATATCTTGCAAAGGCTTAGAACGCAATTGACTGTTTTGCAAGTGGCTCCATAACTTATCAAAAGCTAACTTCTGCACATCCTCCTTTTCAGTAATTAAACTAGAAAAAAAAAAGGGAGCATCATCTCCCACTTCGCCAGGATCATCAAAAAGCTCAAGCAAGAGATGTACCAATTTGGTTGTCATTCCTCAATCTTGCAGATAGTAAGGAGAAGAATTTCTTATGACAATCAGGCATGTGCAGGCAAGTAATCTTGTCCGAGGACACCAATCTTTTGTCAATCCAATAATAGAACTCAATGCTCTTCCAATTTCTGGTCCCGGAAACTTTAGAATGACTTTAGGATTGTCCCTGAATGCTGCAGCCATTGACTCCAGACTAGCATCTTTCTGACTCAGAGAACCTTCAAGGAGGCTAAGAAGCCTCTTGAGAACCCCAGTATCACATAATGCCTTCTACTCCGCCCTTGTCTTACAAGAGTGTGAGATTATACTTGCACCAAGCCCAGTGACATTTTCATTTTCTCTATTCAATAATGAAAGAAGGAATTCCATCTTTTTCTCTTGGAGGAATTCATATTTTGGCGTTAGTTTTGATTGATAAATAATTCTAAGAGAACGAGCACCAGCATCCACCACCTAAAGATCAAATAAATCCATCATTCTTAAACAGATTATCATAACAAAATACACAATCAAGTAAGCGGACAAGGTTCCAGACAGATGAAGTATGGTAGGGATCTTTCTGTGACTAGCACATGAAAAATGCTTAAAATAGAACAAGGACACTCCATTGCTATTCGCATAACGCATTAAACTTGGGGAACAGCATAGACAGAAGATAAGGAACTTGTATTTAAACAGGAATTAAGAATAACAACTCCATCAACACGATAATTCCCTTCCCCTCGTTTTCTCTGCAGCCAAAGAACAAAATTTTGAGCACGAACTATCAATCCAATTGCTCAAAGCAGAGAGTGTGGCTTTCACAAGATTAGCCAAAGAAAATTTGATATTCCACCACCACCTCAGATCTGGTTCGCGGTTCTTTTTCTTTCCCATTTTCTTTCTAGCAAAAAATAACCAAATAAATTTGGAACAGGACCACAAGTACCTTCTCGTCGGAATTGGATAAGAATAGAACTAGATGAGGTAAAGCACCGGCAACGAGAACGGCTTGAACGCCGGCTTCAAATCGCAAGTGACGCTTCCGAGAGCAACCGCCGACTGAACAATATAGTTTTTATTGTAGCTGCTACTTTTATCTGTGATCATGACGTCACCATCGGATGATTGAGAGCCAGATTCTACAATGGAGGAAGCAAGGATGGAGGAGACGATGGGGATGGACCCGAGCTTGAGAAAGGCAAGCTTCTTGGAGCGATTACGGATGATCTGGTTCTTCACTTCTCTGATGGCCTTGAGCTTGATTTCGGAGTCAGGTGAGGCGAGTCGGATCAGAAGGTCCGTAGGGCGGTGAGTCGGAGCAACGGATGTGGTTGGCATGCAGGCATGAAAGCGAACTCCACGAGGCTAAAGGAGCAAATATAAGCTATAGAAGAACAGAAGATTCTGAAGAGAAGCTTATAATTAGAAAAATTGAAATTTTGGGGATTTTCAATTTATATATATTTTGAATTAGGATTAATTACCAAAAAAAATACTCAAACTATTCATCCTTGAACAGTTTTGACACATCGTGTCATAAGTTGAAAAAAATATAAACCCTTCCATTTCAAAAATGGCTTCCAATTATGAAAAATGGTGATTTTATCCAAAGTGGCTATTGAAAGTTTTTTGCCAAAAAAGGAAATGATGTGTCAGCTTAAATTTGCTTATTCATAAAATGTTGGGATATCTATAATTTAAAGAGAAATTGATGATTAAGTTGAATTTTTGCCTTAACTTTTCTTTCTTTAAATTATAGACTTCTCTCAAAACAATGTTTTGACGAGTAAACAAATTTAAACTGATTTATTATTATTTTTTTTAGTAAAACAAAATTCAGCAGTCACGTAGAACAAAACACATCACTTTTTCTAATTTTAAACTATTTTAGAAAAAAATGAAAAATTATGTTTTTTTACAAATTCTAATAAATCGTGTAAATGATCAATAATTTAAATATTTTTTTAGTAATTAATCATTTGAATTATTATTCACATTATTTGATTTGTATCCCTTCTTTCTTTTTTTTATATGTGTAATAAATATATAATTTGGAAAAAAAACTTTAATCCTTCAATATTCATTTTTTTGAATCCCATAATAAAAAAGAATAACTTCATTTGTAACGTGGAATTGAATACAAATATTATTCAAGTATAATGTGTGAAAATAATTCGAAGATGAATCATAGACGGAAAATCCTGTTTTTTTTTTCAAAAAGCCAAAAAATATTGCTTATCTTTTTTATTATATATTCTGTAAATTACAAGAATATTTTCCATTTATAAAAAAAATAATTAAAGTGTGTGAATCGAGTTAAATTTATTTATTTATATTGACATTCAGTGAACTAATTGATATATGCCATATGATCGTTCAATTACAATGACAAATCATTTAATTTTCATATATATATATATATATAATACGAACAGTCTTTTTAACAATTTAAACTTGAAATAGGAAGTATTAGAAATTTTTAACTTAGCTATTAAGTTTTTACTTGACTTATGCTTTCATTCAAAAAATTGTTTGAGAACAAATCCAAAATAAAAGAAAAATGTATCAATTTAGTTTTGTGGAAATCTATTTGAGTAATTTTATGGATGATAATTAGGTTCATTTCTGCACTATTCCGTTCCGTATCCACCCAAATGAAATAAAATTTATTATTATTATTATTATTATTATTATTATTTTTACGTACTGATGTAAACCCAATTTGATCTCAAAAAATTTTGTGGTATAAACGATATGTATGTACTCTACTCTGAAATATTATATATATATATATATATATAATTTTATTTATATTTTAAACATGAATTATTTCTAAAAATAATAAAATAAATATATTACTTATTTAAAAATAAAAAATATTTTTATTTAAAAAATTATTTAATTAACTAAAATAATAAAAAATATTTTTAATATTAAAATTAATAAAATTATAAATCAAAAATTCCTATTTCCGTATAGCGGTGAGAACATGCGTTCATAATTTTTTCTTATTGGGAAATAGAACGGAATCAAGGACATGATGGAATTTTCGGAGTTGGGGGTAGGGATAGTAATCTTCATTCCAAATCCACTCCATTGCTACACCTAAGTAATTGGCTAAAAATTTCATATTTAAATCATTTCATCTTTCTTTTTTTTAAATTCAAAAAAATTATTTTTTGCATTTTTTTATTTTTGTTTTTATGAAGCAAACATGACTTTCAAGCTTATCCTTTCATGTTTGAAATCCAAATTAACCACTCCTACCAGACTTGACAATGAGATGGATAATCCCCCAATTGAACTGCCTGTGGGGGATGGAGATTGAGAAAATTGTTTTCTCATTAAGCAGGGTGAGGTGGAGACAGAGATAATATTTTTTGTCCAATCACGATAATTATTTTAAATATTAAAATATTTTATAATATATATATAATATAAGTTTATATATTTTAAATATATGAATAATTTTATAATATATTTTTGTTAAAATTAAATGATCCAAAAATGTTATATGTGAAATTAATTAATCAGTTCAATAAAATTAAATCGTAACCGTTAACTAGTTTGATAATAAATCAAACGGATTGATTGATAATATTTTCAACAAATTAATTATAAATAGTTTGATTAGTTGATAAATAAATAAATTATATTGATTAATAAATAAATTGGTTAAACAAATTATATAATTAATTGTGTTGAAATGTTTAAAGTTGATAAATAAATCAGTCAAGTCTCATTGTTACTGATTAATTATATAATTAATTTAATTATTTTTTAAATTAAAAAAATTATTGTTAGGAATGAGAATCCATGCAGGGATGAAGATGGAGCAAATCTGCTCTCATTAGTGTAATGGGGACATAATTTTTTCATTAATACGGGAACAAAAATAGATATCAATCCCCATATTTATTCTGTTTTGTTGTCAAGCCTACCTACTAATGTTGCAAAATGTAGTTTTATTTATTTTGGGTTACATATTAAAATGTTAAAAGTTTGAGGAATGTGAATTACAATATCCAATATTCATATTTTGATTAGTTAGTTATAAAAAAAAAAAATTTAAAAAAATTTATTTTTATTTTTCAACTGATTAAAAAATTGAATGTTAAAAAATTAGAAAATGTTCAAAAAAAATAGAGTATATATATCATTCAGCTATAGGTTTATGCTCTAGGTGTGGGGTCTTTGAGACTCCTGCCATCTCCGTCTCATTGGTAAAAAGAAGATTGCATATTAAAATGAGACTTAATTGACCAAATATTTTTTCAATCCCAATGGCATGATTATTGAAGAACTCGAATTTGACCCCCACCCCACATGCTCTTTGACCTCTATTGACCCACCAAAGGTTCTTCTTATTTTAAAATCCCAAAACGAAGTCACCGCAACAACTCCTTCTCACCGTTCACCGTTTTCTCCGGTCACCAAACCTCTTACTCTAATCCGGTCACCCCACTGTCCGAAGTTTTAACTCAAAATTCCAACTCTGCCCCCAATAATTCTTCTCCATGTCCTTTTTACTTCATTTTTAAAAGTCGTTTTTTTTCTGAACATAAGCAGTAAGTCATGGCCATGGCCTATGGAGCTTCCTCCACGCTCGCCTTTTTTCTTTTTCTTCTGGGTTTTGCGGATTCTGGGAAATTTTCTTTTGCCTCAGCTCTATAATGCGCATACACTGTGTTTTCGTACAAATTCATGGGTTTCTTGAAAAGCTCTAGTTATAATGTTTTCTTCAAAATACAGTGACTTAATTAAAATTTCTTCATCACTACATTTTTGGTTTTGATACTTCTTCTTTGGGTTACTGGTTAGTTTCTAAATTTTATGCTGTATGCGTTATTATCTCTTTTTTTAATTCTTAAAAAAAATGGAATTTCTGGAAATTGTTCACTTTTTTTTTGGGAAATTGTTCACTTTTTTTTTGGTACATGAAATCGTCCACTTTTGTTGCTTCAGTTTTTTGTTCTTCTTTTTGCTTGGTTTGAAGCGAATTGTGTTATTTACCAGTGCTCACTCCTAGAAATCTTTTCTTTTAGAAAATTTTGTTTTTTTTTTTCTTTTCTATTTGCTGTTTGGTTGCTGAGAAAATGTGGGAGAGGATAAGGAAATGGAAAGCATCGAACATTTGAGAACTAGAGAAGTGCTTTATGTTCACATTGTCTCGTTTTGTAAATCCCGATTTTTATCGCCAGATGACTCGAAACCTTAGTTGTCTCGGGCTTGCTATATTAGCAGATCATATATCCGCAAAGATTTTCTTTCCCTTTCTGTAAAAATTGTATCCTTCGTTTCCTGTAAATGCATCCGCCTTCTTTATCCCCCTATCCTCGTTTGACTCGTCTTTTCAGTTATCTCTAGCAATTGAAAATTTGTCTCCTTTCCTGAAATCGAATAGAAGACTCAAGCTGCTAGTGGGAACGCAGATTGGTCTGCTCAAGATGATGAACTGGGTCTGTCACAGAAATCATGTTTAAATAGGAATTACGGGGAGGAGCTTGATTTGTCATGGGTTCAATCAGTGTTTAAGGAATATCCATTCGAGCCAGAAGAAACTGTTGACGATTCTAGTGCAAATTCGCAAGTTCAATCAAATAATCATGCAGCTTCGCAAGCCTGGCTAGAGAGATTGCAGCTTGATCAGATTGCTCCATAGTAAAAATGTAAATATTTTAACCAAGCTTAAGGTAGTTCAAACTGAATTTTAAACTTCTATATTACTGTTTGAGGGTTGACAAGATAAGGGTAACAATAAGAGAAAGATCAAAGGACAAGACCTCAGAGAAGAAATTGAATTCTCCACTTAGGTGCTGTTCATCCATGATGTTTGTTATATAGGTCCATTTATCCCTTAGCATTCTTTTGTTCTAAGTAAAGGGTTATATTATTGGATATAATTGTGTCTCCCTGTACCGACTTTTACATATCTTTTCATTACTGATATCATCTGATATAAATTTGTAATGGGACTGAACAAATTGAGAATGTGAGAAGTCTTATTACTGCTATTATTATCAATTTCACATCACTTTATCAGTCCTATTATTTTGTTCAGTCATCTTTGGATCTCAGCCTCTTTTTGCTTTTCTTTTTCTCTTGTTTGTTTCTATAGCATTTTTTTTTCTGGGAATATGTGATGAAGTGGATCCCAACAAATGGAAATGGTGGGGGAGGTGGAAAGTGTAAGAAGAATTTTTTATCTAATAAATGAGATGCAATATGGAACCTACTTTTTTGAGATTATGGGGTATATAGTTATCCTGTACCAGAGATTGATGCCACCCCACTAATTCCTCTAGTTGTTGATGGATCTTTATTTCAGTGGGGAATTCTTAAACTATGATGTTACGTGTGAGGGTTACTGGCAGCTTGGTCAATCTCCAGAAGGTTGATCTTGATGGATTGCCTAATCTTGCTGACTTTTTTTTTTCAATAGGGTTAGATGTAAACACAAGATAGTAATGGTTTTGTTGGGAGGGGTTGGATTTGGTTATGAGCTTTTTGATGGAAGGGAATATATAAATAAATAAATAACATAATTTAGTTATTTCCTATGAAAGTACAAATGATTAAAAAACTTAATTGTTAAATTCTAAATGAGCAATTGACATATTAGTCCTTTTTTTTGCACTTAACAAAATTGGAATTAGCCACTTAATTTAGTTTTTGTATGAATAAGATATTTATAATTCCATTAACATGACCGATATGATGCAATGAAAGAGAAAATTTGCTTTCAGCTTTGCAAATAAACTAAACAAAATGTATATTCATATATTCTCTGCTTTTATAGCCCAAAAAGAGGGGACAGTAGAGCAGAAATGCCTTGCGAAATATATATTTTCACTAGTAAGGGTATATAACAAAGGCGATGGACAGACATGAAAAGAACAAAAGACTTGCGATCGCCATGAAAAATTTACTCAGCTTGGTGAGAACTTAACAACAAATTATTACTAGTCATGCTACATCAGCTCTGTCTCAAATTTCCTTCCAATATACATCAAACTAATAGTAATATCAAACCGACCAAAGTCAATTCAAGTTAACATGACTAATCTCAATCAAAATACCGACTCCTAATTGAAATGTCAATCGAGAAAAAAATTTCTAAAATTGTACAGGAAGTTTACCTTTACTAGTCATGACTGAGCCAATTGAAAATGCAGTCCATTTCATCCTCTGCACTCATTTTCCCCCTCTTCCTTCTTGGTTTGTCTTTTTTATGAAGATTACCAGCACAAATTCCACATTTTAATCAACTAATCTACCAAGTGATACTGACATGATAACAACTTAATCGGCCTTTTACTTAATAACATGGATGTGCTGATCTACCAGATAATGTTATGCCTGTAGAGTCTCTTAGATGAAGATAGGCTTATTAACGGTGAGAAATTGAGCAACCAACTTGACAACTGACAAGTAAACTATAAGATCAGAAAAATGAAAATATGCAATTCCTGACTTATGAGGTACGGTCCATACTCTATGTTATAGGTATGAGTTATAGATTGTCAATAGGAAAGCTTATTTTTAGGCTTTCCCATAATTAACCTAACAATTATAGAAAACTTACAGCAAATAAATCAACAACTTATGAATCCTTCTAGAAATAAAATATTTGTCTAAATAAATAGATATGACGTACTAAAACTGTAACATTACTCCCCCCTGAAAACGAAGCTTGTCCGCTGTCAGGTCAGCATCACAATCTGATATTTCTTACGTTGTATAAGAATTAGGACATGTGTTACTGCCCTGATATCAACTGTTTCTTGTCAAATGCCCGAGCTACGTTCGTGGCACGAACCAAATCTGGTGGATTATGCATTTCTACATCCAGCCAGATTGAATCATCTAGTCCTACCATAATCAAACTAACATGCTGGTCAACCTGCACATATCAACTAGCCTTGGCCAACCGTTCCTGAAATTAGCGTTCATACTTTTCAATGGAACTTGTTTGTTTCATATTGACTACTTCTCCCAGGGGATTATTGTTGTGGAAATCGGGTTAGTTTCCACCAAAATGAATAATTGTGCCAAAAATTAAGACAAAGAAAAATTCCCAGGTAGTTGGTGGAGTCACAAATGGTCTCCCTTAAAAACCAACTTCCTTAGACTATTGAGTCTTGGTGACAGAATTTTTCTAAGATAATTTAAAGCACAATATATCACAAAGTAAAAGACCCGACAATAGCTATTAAATAGAAATAAAAAGAACACCAGAATTTAACGAGGTTCGGCCAATTATGCCTACGTCCTCGGACACTACTAAAATAATATTTCACTATTTCAAAGAAATATTACAAAGTGAAATATTACAAGAGAGAGAGGAAAAATACAACCAATCTTAGAAGTAGAGAGATTGGTGGTTTTTGGGATGAATTGTTAAGAGGGGATGAAGTCCTTTTATAGCCTAATGCTATGGTGGAAAAATCATCTCTTTCCGATGTGGGATTGTCATATTTCAACAAATCTCCACCTTGACAATCTCACAATTCCAAACAAACATCCTCTAAACTCTTATATTACAAATTTCAGTAATGTCTCCAAATGCGCTTCAAAGCGCCCAATTTCAAATTCTAATAACATTTATCAAGTCCAAACAATGTTGGAACTTGACACTTGTCACAACTTTCGTTGCCATATCTGCGGGATTTTCAGCAGTCAAAATCTTCTGAAGAAGTATCCCACCATCTTCAAGAATTTCCCGTACAAAATGATATCGAACATCGATATGCTTCGTCCTTGTATGATAAACTTGATTCTTTGCTAAACAAATAGCACTTTGACTGTCACAATGCACTTTGACATGCTTCTGACCAATTCCCAAGTCATTCAATAACCCCTGAAGCCAAATTGCCTCCTTAACAGCTTCTGAAACTGCCATGTACTCTGCCTCTGTTGTAGACAAAGCAACTGTTGACTGTAAGGTGGACTTCCAACTAACCGGTGCCTTTGCAAGTGTGAACACATAACCGGTAGTAGATCGACGTTTGTCTAAATCACCTGCATAGTCGGAATCACAATATCCAACTATATACTGACCACTTTTCTCATCCCGCTCAAACATTATACCAACATCTACAGTATTCTGAATATACCGTAGAATCCATTTCACAGCTTGCCAATGTCCTTTGCCAGGATCATGCATGTACCTGCTCACAACTCCAACTGCTTGTGAAATGTCAGGCCTCGTACACACCATTGCATACATCAAGCTACCAACAGCATTTGCATATGGAACCTTTGACATATATTCTCGTTCTTCATCACTTTTCGGAGATAAAGATGCACTGAGCTTAAAATGAGGAGCAAGTGGAGTACTAACTGGTTTTGTATTCTCATTTATCCCAAAACGCTTTAGTACTTTTCTCAGATATTGTTTCTGAGTCAAACAAAGTCTCCCCAATTTTCTGTCTCTGCATATCTCCATACCGAGAATCTTCTTAGCTTCCCCTAAATCCTTCATTTCAAATTCCTGATTTAGTTGAGCTTTTAACTTCTGAATCTCTCCTTCATCTTTTGAAGCTATCAGCATATCATCAACATAAAGGAGGAGATAGATAAAGGAACCATCCCGTAGCTTGCGTAAATATACACAATGATCATATTTGCTTCTTGTGTATTTCTGCCTTATCATAAACTTGTCAAATCGTTTGTACCACTGTCTTGGAGATTGCTTCAATCCATACAACGATTTGCTCAACTTGCACGCCAAATTTTCTTTTCCAGCAACTTTAAATCCTTCTGGCTGAGTCATGTAGATTTCTTCTTCTAAGTCTTCATGTAAAAATGCAGTTTTTACATCGAGCTGAACTAGTTCCAGATCAAATTGTGCTACCAAAGCCAGCAGTATTCTTATGGAGGAATGTTTTACAACTGGAGAAAATACTTCATTATAATCAATTCCCTCCTTCTGAGCGTAGCCTTTAGCTACCAATCTTGCCTTGTAGCGGATATCATTCTTATCAGGAAATCCGTCTTTCTTTGCATAAACCCATTTACAGCCAATCGCTTTCTTTCCCTTTGGCAGACTTGCTAGCTTCCATGTCTGATTCTTTTCAAGGGACTGCATCTCTTCTTCCATAGCCTTTCTCCACTTTTCTTCTTCTGAGCTTTGAATAGCTTCACAATAAGTGGAAGGAATCTCATCATCTACTGAAGATGTATAATTAGTAATATCTTCAAGTCGAGCAGGTTTCTTAATCTTCCTTTTCGGCTTTCGTAGTGCAATTGGCTCAAGTTGCTGAGGAGGTTCTTGTGCTGAAACCTCTGCTTCCTCATCTGATCCATTTTCTACCATTATCTCCTCTTCTTCCGTAAGAGTAATTTTATCAGACTCTACAATTGCTGGATCAACAATTCTTCTTCTATCAAACTCCACCTGTTTGGGAGTTTCCTCCACCTGCTGTGGAGAACCATCCGTCTGCTCCTTTGTTACCTTTAACATGGTAGACTCATCAAAGGTAACATCTCTACTAAAGATTATTTTCTTCGTCTCTGGGCACCATAGTCGATATCCTTTGATACCAGAGGATATCCCCATAAAGATAGCTTTCTTTGCCCTTGGATCTAACTTTGATTCCTTAACATGATAGTATACAGTGGAACCAAACACATGTAAGGAATTATAATCTGTAGCAGGTTTTCCATACCACACCTCCAAAGGTGTTTTGCCATTGATAGCAGTTGATGGCAAACGATTAATGAGATGACATGCGTATGTTACAGCCTCAGCCCAAAACTGTCTGCCTAATCCAGCATTAGACAACATACACCGAACTTTCTCCAGTAGAGTTCGGTTCATGCGTTCAGCCACCCCATTCTGTTGTGGTGTATTTCTGACAGTGAAATGTCGAACAATTCCTTCATTTCTGCAAACTTTCATGAAGGGATCACTTGTGTACTCTCCGCCATTGTCTGTTCGAAGACACTTGATCTTTCTGCCCGTCTGAGTTTCTACCATCTTCTTCCAGATGAGAAAAACTTCCAACACTTCATCCTTTGTCTTCATTGTATACACCCATACTCTTCTTGAACAATCATCAACAAAGGTAACATAGTAGTGTTTACCTCCCATTGAAGCAGTTTTGGAAGGACCCCATACATCTGAGTGAACATAATCCAGAATACCCTTGGTATCATGGATTGCAGTGCCAAACTTCACTCTCGTCTGCTTCCCTTTGATGCAATGCTCACAGAAGTCTAATTTGCAGGTTCGCACTCCTTGCAATAATCCTTGATTCGCCAGAAGTTTCAAGGATTTTTCGCCTGCATGCCCCAAGCGCATATGCCACAATCTGGTTATTTCTAGCTCATGGTCATCACTAGAAACTGCTGCTGTTGTTCCAACAACTGTATTGCCTTCATAGTAATACAAGTTGTTGCTCCTTTGAACTCCTTTCATCACCACAAGTGCTCCAGATATAACCTTCATTACTTCATTTTTAATGATTATAGTGAAACCCTTTCTCCCAAGGATTCCCATAGAAATGAGGTTTTTCGTCAGACTGGGCACATATCTTACGTCTGTCAGAGTTCTGATTGATCCATCACGATTCCTCAATTTGATTGAACCAATTCCAGTTGTTTTGCAAGGGCTGTCATTTGCTGTATAGACAACTCTACCTTCAATTTCTTTAAAATCGAAAAACCATTCCCGATTGGAACACATATGGTGGCTACAGCCTGAATCCAGGATCCAAGCAGTCGAACTGCTTATTGATGGCATCAATGCTAATGAAAAATCTGAATCATCACATTCAGCTACATTTGAATCTGCAACAGACTTGCCTTTGCCAGATTTACTTCTCAACTTAGGACAATCTTTCTTCCAGTGCCCCTTTTCTCGACAAAAGGCACATTCATCTTTGCCAACTCTGGACTTTGATCTGTCTTTCTTTCCCCTGTTCTTATTTTTCGAACGGCCTCTTACTATCAAAGCTTCAGCTGCTCCACTGGTGCTATCCTTCTTGTCTTTTCTCCTCAATTCATAGCTGTATAGTGCAGCACATACTTCACTAAGAGACACCTCAGCTTTCCCATGGAGTAGAGTAGTTTCTAGAAACTCAAACTCCTCAGGAAGGGATCCCAACAGCATTAGGGCCAAATCTTCATCTTCAAATGTCACATCCAAGTTCATCAGATCTGCTACAAGTTGATTGAAATTGGTGATGTGATCATTCATCGTGGTACCAGGAACATATGTGAATCTGAACAGTCTTTTCTTCATATGAAGCTTATTTTGACTGCTCTTTTTCAAGAATTTTTCCTCCAATGCCTTCCACAATTTACTTGCAGAAGTTTCTTTACAAAAGGCATACTTCTGCTCTCTGGACAGGCACGATCGAATTGTACCACATGCCAAACGATTGATTGTCTTCCATTCCTTCTCATCTGCACCTTCTGGCTTTTCTCCCTCAATGGCAATGTCTAAGCCTTGCTGAAATAAGGCGTCTAGAACTTCACCTTGCCACATGCCGAAATGGCCTGTACCATCAAAAATCTCCACTGCAATTCTCGTATTTGCCACAGCAGTTCTCGCCAAAATTGATGAAGTAGAAGCTGTTGTGTCCATTGTGGATTTTTGTCCGTCTCTTGCCATTTCCTTTTTAAGACTATTTAATAGCTTTCAAATGCGGAATACCCAAGAATCCAAGGAAACCTTTCTGATGTGGAAGATCAGCTTACGCCGCAACCACAGAGCATATAACTCAGTAACCTTGGCTCTGATACCAATTGTTGTGGAAATCGGGTTAGTTTCCACCAAAATGAATAATTGTGCCAAAAATTAAGACAAAGAAAAATTCCCAGGTAGTTGGTGGAGTCACAAATGGTCTCCCTTAAAAACCAACTTCCTTAGACTATTGAGTCTTGGTGACAGAATTTTTCTAAGATAATTTAAAGCACAATATATCACAAAGTAAAAGACCCGACAATAGCTATTAAATAGAAATAAAAAGAACACCAGAATTTAACGAGGTTCGGCCAATTATGCCTACGTCCTCGGACACTACTAAAATAATATTTCACTATTTCAAAGAAATATTACAAAGTGAAATATTACAAGAGAGAGAGGAAAAATACAACCAATCTTAGAAGTAGAGAGATTGGTGGTTTTTGGGATGAATTGTTAAGAGGGGATGAAGTCCTTTTATAGCCTAATGCTATGGTGGAAAAATCATCTCTTTCCGATATGGGATTGTCATATTTCAACAATTATTATGTTTTGGAGGTCCGAATTGAAAGGAACAGCAATATTTGAATTCCGCCCAATCCACTTAAGGTTTTTGGAGTTCCAACTGATGGTACCATAGCCGTGCCTCTCCTAACATATGAAAGGCTGCCAACCCCACCTTATCCTCCTCACTTGTGAGCTAAATAGAGAAATTTTTTTACATGGATGTAACCAAATCAGCAGGTCCTCTGACACATCAAAAGTCGAAAAATCAACTTTTGTATACCTGGGTACCATGCTATTCCCCGACGGCGCGCCTCCTCCTGACAGCTAAAGTGTCGTCCGATTTTGTTGTGGCACGTTGTTGCTGCTATTGGCATCGGTATCCCCTTCCTTGTCTACCATCCTAGTTCTGCCTGAAATCAATTCCTGCAACTGCAAAGACAGCTGTTGAAACTGACTTTGCATCTTCGCAAATCTAACCTCAATTGTTTCCCATTCCTCTTGTAACAACGATCTGATGACATCGTCCATTGCAATTGGTTCTGATACCAAATTTTTATAGTTGTGAGTTATGGATCGTGTCACGGGACGATGAGTAGGAAAATTTGACTCAATTTCCTCTCCTTTATTCTGATTCCTTGAAAGACCTATTTTAGAACAACAAATCAAACTCATCAAAGGGAGCTTAACACCCTTGAACCTCGTTAAGAGAGATCTTCAGATCTTTGTAACTTTTTGAACAAATACGACTTAGGGTTTTATTATACCTAGGAGTGGCAACAGGTAGGTAACCTGCAAAAAGTGTCAGCCTTAATCCGATCCTGATTATATATACAAATATTTGAATCTGTTTAAAATTTTAATATTATTATCGTATCAGTCCTAAATCCGCTTGGTATTACCATATTCAAACTACCCCTTATGTTGATCAATTGCCTTGCTGCAAGCTGCAAATCCAACCGCATTAACAACTAAAGCAGACAAATAACAACGATAAAAACAGTCATAAGGAAAAGAAAAACTATCGAGAAATATTTACTGATAATAGGATTTCGATAATAAGATTGAATCAAGAATTGAAAAGTAATGGGAGAATGTACTGGGCAAATGGGAAGTATTACATTAACTCCATAACATTTTTGGTTTATGGTAATTGGAAAAATAATTTACAAATTTAATGGAAATTTAAAAAAAAATAGATTTAGGGGTTTTATAGAAAATATTTCTAATTTTGGGATGAAAATACTGGCATGAAGTGAGAAAAAGATATACGCGCCACTTCTTCAGACTCTTAATTTTTTTTTTATAAATATTTTATAATGAATTAATACTTTAAAAAGTTTAAACCCAAATTATTTATAGCAATATATTCACATTGATGAATTGCTCCTTAACGGAAAATCTTCTTTCTGTTTTGAAAAACTATATCACAAAGGGTAGTGACCCTCAGCTCTTATAAATTAATTAAGAAAAAAAAAAACCTTGGTCATTTCAACTGCATTAAAAGTTCTTGAATGCATTCACTCTTCCCAAATCGAGTTTGCAAAAATATTTTCCAGTACATGAAACAATTTAATACGGATGACCCCCCACACATTGGCATTTAACTGCATGGAAACTTGTCCAAGTGAATTTAAATATCCAGATGGCTGTTTAAAAAAAAAAAAGAAAAATCAGGGGGCTGTGCGCTAGTTTATCTCGCACATAGCCATTTCATCCATCAATTTAACCAAAAAATCACTCTGAATCTAGAATTTTTTTTAAAATTACCTTAAAGTTGTAATTTTTTTTTCAATTACAACAAATTGAGAATTTTACCCATAAACTCGGTAAAAACTTATTGTAATCCATTAAATTAAAGAACGAGGAGCTCTTATTGGAACATGGTATATGCCCTCAAAAATGGTTTATGAATTGTTCAATTAGCCTACAGTATTTATACATTATTAAGCTGAGAACTGATAACCTTGCAAGTTGGCACCCCCAGGACCAAGTCTTCTCTGTCCCTATGAATCAGGTTTAAGTTTCCCTTCCAAGATTTTAGGACCTTTAACTTCAAAAGATTAACTTTTAACTTGAGCCCCGGAGTACTTGCTAGAAAAGGGCACTGACATACCGACTACAACAAAGGCATCATCATTGAGAAATTCCACACAATGTTAGAGACTCTAGCACTAGATTTTGAAAATCATTAGTACACTTCAGTCTCAAGTTCTTAGCAGCCATGATGAATCCACTCTTCAAGCAGACCGGTCCAAACACAAAACCAACACTCTCACTTTGGCAGCACATCCGCAGATTTCCTGTCTACTCTTCATTATCCATTGCCGAGCGAAAATCAGTCACATATCCTGATTCTCTAATCAACACTAACAAATAATTCAAATTTTCATAAATTTTGTTGGACTGAGGGTGTGACGTGTCTCCAGCAGTAAAAGAGTGAATATCATCTCGAATGACAATCCAACTAGTTCCTGGAGGTTTTTTCAAACCTTTTTCTCTAAGCCATGTTCTTATTTGTCTAACCTCTGACCAAAGACCTGCTGCAGCATATATATTGGATAGCAAAATGTAATTCCCAGCATTCATTGGTTCTAACTCAACAAGGTTTTGGAAAATGTCTGAAGCTAGTTTTTTGTTATAATGAACTCGACAAGCACTGAGCAGAGCTCTCCACACTGATGCATCTGGTTCAATAGGCATAGAATTTATAAATTCTCTGGCTTCATCTAAGCATCCACCTCGACCTAGTAGATCAACCACACAGCCATAATGAGCAAGCCCGGGGGTTATCTTACATTTGTGAACCATGAAATGAAAAAGTTGCATGCCCTTGTCTATCAAACCAGCATGACGGCAAGCAGATAAAACAGATAAAAAAGTGATCCCATTTGGTTGGAAACCATCTTCTAACATCTGCATGAAGGCAAGGATAGCTTCATGAGCACAACCATGCGCCCCATAGCCAGTTATCATTGCATTCCAAGAGACAATATTCCTCTTTTTTAGGGTTTTAAAGATCTTCTTAGCTTTTTGCATACTGCCGCACCTTGCATACATTGTTATAAAAGCATTTGCTAGAGACAAATTTAAACTGAAAGGAGAAAACCTCCTTGTTGCATAAGCATGCAAGCATTGGCCTCGAGGAAGATTGGCAAGATCAGTGCATGTTGACAGAACATTCATAATAGTAATGGAGTTAGGTTCCACTTCCGAAATCATACGATTGAAATATAATAGAGCTTCATCAGTTCTACTGTTTCTAAGAAAAGCAGCAATTATTGCATTCCATGATATCAAATCTCTAATGGGAAAGACCTCAAATAGATACTTAGCTGTTTCATCATCACCACAATTCATATACATATCAGTGAGTGTAGTATTTAACTCAACACTTACTTTGATGCCGTGTTTTATTACAAAACCATGGATAGACCGCCCAATATTGAGACACGTTTCATCTCCACAGGCTGCAAGGAGAGATATCACTGTATGAGAGTTAGGATTGACTTCTGATTCTCGCATCATTCCAAAGAGTTCCCATGCGTGTTCCCTCAAATTACTGCTGGAAAGTGCTATGATCAAAGTGTTGTATGAAACAACATCCACATCACTCATCTCATCAAAAACCTTTAAAGCATCTTCGATACAACTGAGATCTGCATACATACCTAATAATGCATTTCCAATGGAAACATTTATCCCCTTAAAACTTTTGCAAGCAAGAGCATGCAAGCTTCTACCCATTTTCAAGCCATCAGCTAATTCTGCACAAAAAGACAACATAACAGCAATAGTTCTTTCGTCTTCTCTGGTTTCTGTTCTCATTGTAATAAATAAACTAGTAGCTTCCTCATAACAGGCATAATCAATGTATGCAGCTATCATAGAATTCCACAAGGCAGCATCATGGGTGGTTACAGTATCAAATAAATGACGAGCTAATTCTAAATTTCCAACATCCACATACATATTAAGCAATGTATTTGCTATGAACAAATCATCATCATAGCTTAACTTAATAGCCATCTGATGGATTTGCATGCCTAATTCAGGAGATCCAAATTCTGCACTTGCCTGAATAACAACCAATATTGTAACTGAGTCAAACTCAATGCTATCCTTCACCATCTGAACAAAAATCTCTAAAGCTTTAAAAAAATCCCCAACATCAAAATAACCTGTAATCAATGCATTCCAACTCACAGCACTTCTTGCAGCCATCAAATTAAAAACATGGCCTGAAAATGTGACATCAAAATTCAAATAGAACCCAATTAAAGCAGTACCCACATGAGGATGCGATTCAAAATATCCATTCCTCAAGCAATACCCATGTATCTCCTGCCCTAGTCGCAGTTCCAATAGTCCCTCGCATGCCAGAAGCAATGCCACCAAAGTACGAGAATTTGGTTGCAAACCCTCCCTTTGCATCATTTTAAACAACCTAATTGCTCCCTCATAGTGAGCACAGCCCACATAACCCGATATAATCGCATTCCATAGAACCAAATCTCTTTCACTAATTTTATCAAACACTTGGTCAGCTTCACCAAGATGACCACATTTGCAGTAAAAATCAACAACAGCAGTTCCAACTCGAACATTTTCTATCAAGTTAGTATCTTGGATACAATAATGTAATCTCTTGCCTCTCTCGAAATCATTTAACCTACTGCAAGCCTTGAAAACGAGAGGCAGAGTGGTGATATCAGGTGACGCGCCAAGAGATTCCATTTGCCTATAAGTAGAGAGAATGGCATGGTCATTTTTGAGCTTGGCGTGGTATTTGATGTTAGCATTCCAGTCCTTCTTGGCGTCTCTTTGGATATGGGTTTGTTTTTGTTCATGCAACGGAGGGATCTTTGTGGGTTTCAAAGACACAGAAATATACATTATCGAGTAAGGCAATTCCCATTTGCTAGGGAAGTGGAAATTTTAGGGATGTTCCGATTTAAACCCAAATGAAACTGATGACCATCGCTTAACACTGGCCGTTAATTTGTTTTTGCTAATAACCGGGAAGCGATCACTGACCGTTATCCAGTTAATCTTTAACTAACTCTTCATTTATAATTAACGATAAACATGGGAAGCTAAAATATTCCGTAATTTCTTATTCACTCCAAAAATTAATTTTGAGTGAATTTGAAACTCAATTTTCAATTTGTGACCAAATAATTACATTTTCTTTTCAAAAACACACTGCGTTTTTTTAATTTATTTATAGGAAATCCTTATTATTCTTGAATTTAATTTTAAAATGGAAATAAGAATAAAGAGAAAATATTGGATAAAATTGTCCAGGCAAAGGACAAAAAAGCAGCAATCTTTTAGTGGGACGAACAATACTAATAAATTTTCATTAACTTGATTCATCAATCATCGATCGGAATCTAAACAGTAAATGAACAAGTTATTCCGCTGTAAGCTGAACCTATAAGACAGCAGGCAAATTTCAGAGAAGAAGATGGTTTTCAAGCTTCTATATTTTCATTTCTTGAATTTTTGGTTCCTTGCAATGAACATAAGTGGCAATAATGACGCCATTCAGGTCTAAAAAGGCGAGGGAAAATAATGCTTATACGCACAAATTATGCTTTCCATGACAAGAATATGATGGAAACTAATTGCAGATTGAGAAAAAAGCCTGCAACACAACACTATAGCAGCAGCTACAAACCCCTGAGGAAGTTCCAAGGCCCTGTTCCTGTCCCTATGCTGCAAATACAGGAGTAAAATGTCATTAATGGTTACTTTTATTAGAACATCATTTACCTTTAGCCTGCAAGAATCGACAAATATTAAGTCTTCAAGAAATTTTAGTGACAAAATAAATTGTTACCACTTTGAAGTGATAATGGTGCTGAAAGTAAGGATTTTTTTTTTGGAACCCACAAAAGAGGGACAAGAAAGAAACTTTCAGTTATAAAGAATCACCTTGAAAAACCAGCAGATGCTCGCAGACTCATATATATTGTCAGGGCAACCCAGATTCCAATGAACTTGTAAGTGATAAGAAAGAAAAATAAAAAATATAATGCTAATGATGGCCACCAGAACCTGGAGAAGAATGAACTTTTAATAATTTTATGGACCATTTCTATAGCAGTACAGTCTCCTATTCAGATAATGATTTCAAAAATGCCAAAAACCGAAATCATTGATGATCACGATTCATTATTAATTGTAAGGATGAGACCAGACACTTGCCATGGAATAGGCAGAGTATGCAAAATCAGAAGCACCAAAGTTGATGCCATCAAATACAAAAGCCAAGGCGTTGATAGGTTGAGTGCCTGCTACAAACTGGTATCAAAGGATAAAAAATGTTAGTTCCAATATTTTAAGGGATTGAGCAGTTTGGAGGGAGTGAAAGTTTCATTTGTATTTTCAGAAGATACCGGAATGCCTATGCTAATCATGTGAAGGACATCGACATCCTTTGTGAATAGTCTTGCTCCAAAATTCAATCCTAATCCGAGTACAGCAGCCAGCATCAATCCCAAAAGCAACCCCAACTGCATTTTATATTCATAATTAACAATTAGGAGAAATTTTTTACCTCACAAGTCTTTGGCAGGCGGGACTATGACAAGCCTTCTTTCATTCTTAATCTTAGCAATACTGAAGCTGTTAATTATTGATTTTGATTTATATGATCCTTCACTAGAGTCTGATAGCACAAGACAAATCAAAATGATGTTATCCAGACAGGATATGGAGATCTGATGAATCGGGAAAGATAGTACAAAAAAGTCAACAGAAAATTCATGAAACCAGGTAAAAGCTAGCTGATGGTATCTATCATAGAAGAAACTGAAAAGGGCAGGATACAGAATAGAGTACCACTTTGTGGGATTAACTCTTTACTTTCTTCACTGTTCACAATTGAACCAGTTTCCTAGGATTCAATATCTTGTTCAGGGCTCACTCTTCCAATAGCATCTTCTTCAGCAACAAAAGAAGTTGTGACGCTGACAAGTGGGAATATTGCAATTCTTGATACTTGATTGAATAAAGCAATCGAAACTCCTACAGCAGCTAGTTCTACTGGACCTACATAGGTGGCAGTTCAGAATGCAGATACAAACAAACAAGGAAAAAGAAAAGGAAAAGAAAGAAAATACCTATTTGGCCAATAAATGCTGTGTCCACCAGAGAGGCAATAGGGTCAGCTGTCAAAGCCAGTGCTGCAGGCAATGCTATACGTGCTATTTCTAGCCCAATTTCATCCAGTTTGAGAACATTTCTGTTCATACCATTGAAAAAAAAAATAGCTCTCAAATTTCTCTTAAGAGAGACAAAGAACTGATGATTGTCAAGCAACGGCCAACAGACTAAAAATAGTCTTTGATATGATCAAGGCCACAAAATGACCATTAGCTAGTCTCACATTTTTTTAAAACTGTTTCTTTATAGAAATAGAAACAGATACAAGATTTTCCAAATAATTTATTGAAACAATACCCGAAATTCATAAAGAATATGCATATGGGTG
Source organism: Triadica sebifera (assembly GCA_023653625.1). Lineage (NCBI taxonomy): Eukaryota > Viridiplantae > Streptophyta > Magnoliopsida > Malpighiales > Euphorbiaceae > Triadica > Triadica sebifera. Next base: position 29,059,462 of record CM042906.1, read on the forward strand.
GTCTCGTCTTCAAGTGTGGATATACATCATTTTTCTCAGTCATCACTAGGATAGCTAAATCATCAAATTCTCTTCTAGAAGAAGCAGATTAAGCCAATGGTAACATAGTGGAAACATCAAATATTAAACTCCATAACCTGCAACTCGTTCAGTTCATATATATTACTTTACAGCCCACAATATTAAATACAAACTAGAAATTTAAAAGAAAAAAAGTTGCTAGTGGCAAGTGTGATAAAGCGCCCACTAGCAAAACCAAAGCAAAATTACTTATGCAATCAAAAGAAGTAAATATCCACAAATCAATAATGTAAGCATAAAAATAAATACTAGTTTCGACAGAACCATTTATATATACATAAAAACAAAAATCAATTCAAAGTTTTGAAATTGTTATACCCTTTTGAAATCGAACTGAAAACTAATATCATTCACTCTTCCAGGAAGAACGCAAGAAGTTTCCATCTCTAAAATTATCAAGTCGTGATTTGGACTTTAATCAGCCATTAAACCTCAGTTCCAATTTCACTACCAGACGCCAAAGAAAACTTTGAAGCCCGAAAAAGACGCATAGAACACCAACCAACCAACCAAATTTAAGGCCTTGGTGAAAATGTCGCATCTCTCATTTTCATTGACACCTTCAAAAAACTGAACTTTTCTGTAACCCAAAAATCATATCATCATCAATCACACAACTTGCAAAAAACTACCACCAAAATGAAAATTTTCTCACTTTTGTGAAGAATTTTCAAAAAAATACGAAACCCCAAAAACCCAAGAGAAAAAAATCTTTTTCTTTTTCCAATGCCATAAAAATAGAGATTAACTGTGGGTATCAGAATGAAGAAAACCATCAGTTTTCCTCTCTTTTTCCATTAAAATCTTCTACAGTGCACTTCATGCATATATATATATATGCCCGCCAAGTGGCTCTTTCTTGCCTTCAAGAACTACACAATAAAATTTTAGACATATAAAATCATTTCTTTGCACCATAATTTAATACACCCTTTCTTTCTTGTTGGAAAAATCTACACAAATATTTCTTTAACCACAAAAATCCATTAGTAAATTCCATAAATATTTTATTCTTAATCTTGGTGTCTGCCCATTCATGAACTAAATTGCCGACTTTATATCCTTTTCCTACGGAAGTATCTATTCCAGAATGGATATAAGTGTGAGTAAACACTTTTTTTTAGTAGACAAATTTATTTTAATAGATAATAAATTAAAAATTATATAAAAATAATCTATGTATAAAAAATAAAAAATTTTAATTTGTTAGATATATATTTTGGTATAAAAAGTTACGTATTCGCAATAATATGAATTCTAAATTATTATAATTATTTTTTTCGAATACTAATATTTTGATATTTTTACATATTTTTTATTATATATATAAATTTTTTAAGTATTAAAATGGGCATTAGAATATATTTTAGGGAACAGCAGGGCAAATGCCCTGCGCCCACATTGGCTCAATTGGAAAAAAAAAACAATAATAGTGATAATTAACAAAAGCAGTTGCGGTCGGTATAAGGAATGTGGGCTAATGTTCGATGGCCACTGGATAGAAGAATATGGGAAGGGAGTCCATTTCAGAATTTTTAAGCTCCCAACTGCTTTACCATCCAACTTTGTTTTGCATTAAAATTATGTTTTAGGTTTTTTGTATGAAATTCTTCTTTTGAAAAAGTTAATGTGTGGGTACAACTTGTTCTTTGAAATTGATAGTTCACAATAATAGACGATTCCAGTATTATTAATATAAAATTTGTTTTGTGACAGTTAATTGTTATAAAAATTGCAAAAATTAAAATTATTCTGTCACTTGGTGTTTGGATAAAAAATTATTATTATTATTATTATTATTTTATTATAAATTGAAGTTTAAGTAAATTATTGTTACTAAGTGCAAAGCTTATCCAAGTGATTTTTTTTAATTAAAATTCAAGCCAAAAATTATAATAAAAGCTAAATTATAGATATCCTTCGAGAAGTGTCACTTTCATATGAATAACAATATTCTTGTATTTATTATTGATTTTCAAAATAATAATGTCATAAGTTGGAATTACAGGTTGATTATTCTGTTAGAAAAAAATTTATTGGTGGCGAGAAACCAACCAAAATAAAACATCAATGGCTTTTCAAGGATGAGGTTGATGTTAATTTAAAATCCCAAAAAGGGGACTTTTCACATATACAAGTGGTGGTAATGCTTTTCCTTCGCACAGGCACTTGTGCTAAAAGTAATTCCAATCATATTCAATGAGAATATATTTTAGTGAAGATAATACAATCTTTGTTTATCTTTCCACTTTCTGTAGATAATATAATCTTAAGACTCCATTTAAGATTCCATCAATTTCTTGTAGTGTCTATGTGCTTGGCTTGAACTGAAGGTTGGATTCCAAGTTCATGGTTTTGAACTAGCCTTTAAAATTTAAAAGAGGTTTGTGCTTTTGTTCCTTTTATTAAATTTCACTCCTCGCTGCCTTTAACTTCAAGCTGTTCAGACTTCAGAGTGAGGATGTGAAAACTTCGGATAGCTTATTCTACTTCTAAAAATATACAATTTATTTTGCTGAATGAAACTGCTGATACCATTAATTAATTATAGGATCCTAATTAATAGTTCAAGTGGTTGAAATTTGGGAAAACAAATAACAAAAAGATTAGGGAGAACTACTCTTCGGTAACCTTAGAGTTTGATGCCAAGCTTCTTGTTGATGTTGTTCTCCAATCTAAGGTTGATCTTTCTGAATTTGAATCTATTATTACTGATTGTAGGAATCTATAATAGCATTAAGTTTGTTAAAAGGGAAGCGAATAAGGCAGCTCATCTTCTAGTTAAAGCTGCTTGTTCCTATATTTTTCATTTTTTTGGGTGAATCCTCCTTTTTTAGAGGATTCAATTCTTTTTGATGTAATGATTTGTTTTAATGAAGTTGTTGGTCTTTAAAAAAAAAAAAGATTAGGAACAAAAATATTTTATTTCCAATGGTTGATGCATTATTTTTCCTTTGCATAAATTATTGAATAAGAACCACATTTTTCGTGCATTAATCATTCATTTTTTGTACGCAACTCTATATGTTGGACGACTACATGTAATTCACAAATTCTAAATATATAATAATTTAAGAATGAAGGATTGTCCAAATTACTATAAACAGTAATTTAATGTTATAACTAAAAATAATCAACACATTTTTACATGTTCTCTTAAAATTTTTCCAGGGTATATCTGAAACTTTTCCCCTGGCTCTGTAAACCCGGTAAAAAAAAAAAAGCTTGAATCCGATGGCATCCTTTTTCCCATGAAAGGAAATGTTTCTGCTTCATAACAACACAAACATGAAAAGAGCAAATATAAGAAAGATATCTCCAATATTCTAGCATTCCTGAGAAATACCTTGAGTTTTTATAATAAATCTGCAAATTTCGATCATCTATCCCCATAGGCATTGGCATAACAGTAATTCTCTAAAAAATACAAATATTTCTTTTCCAGGCACGCATGATGTCTTAACAAGATCAACACCAGCCCCTAGGGAGTCATGAATTGTAAACTGCAGAAATTTTTTATGACTACCCTTACTTCATTCACAGACCACCAGAAACCGAAATGTGTCAACAAAAAGATGAAACAATATGGTCATCCCACCACTATCACTGCGTAGTGAAGTATACGCAGTTGTTATGCCATGTCAAAATTTCGGAACAAATTATAATTTCTGCTATGAACCAAAAAAATTAGTTTTTTTTTGACAGGATCAGAAGAGAAAACTCAACCTCTCGCTAGAAAGCAAAATCAGACAGTGAAAACCCCATTTAAGGGTGAACAGAATCAGGGCATTAATAATATTTGGGTGGGCAGATTTTCTTAATCACTGCTTTACCACAAGCCAATGGCCTTCCACCAAACCCCTCCAACTCCAAGCCAGATAATAATGTTGACGACGGATATCAGGAACCCATAACCCCACCACTTGGCGAGGGGCACATAGTTGGCACCATAGAAAATGGGTGCAGACCCAATGCCATAGTGTGTAAGGCCACCCATAAGGTTGGAAAGGAAGGCAAGCACCAAGGCTCCAATATATGGCGGAGTGCCTAGGGCACTGGCTACAGACAAGAAGGCTGTGAACATGGCACCAATATGAGCAGCTCCACTAGCGAAGAAGTAGTGGGAGTAGAAGTAGAGGAGAACCAAAATTCCAAAAGACAGCTGCCATGAAAGACCCAGTCCACCAACAATCTGTGAAAATTAAAAGAAGTTTGTTAGTGAATATTCATCTGCATTCAACTGAGACTCTATTGAAATTCAGAAGTCAGACATTTACAATCACGTCGTGCAATGTCTATTTCTTTAAAACTCATACTCTAATATAAGATATATGATCAATTGGTTCATTCACAAAATAATTGAAAAACCTACAATGAGAAACCAGTAAAAGTGAAAACACAAACCTTAACTACGGTTTGGCTGAACCAAGATATTAGACCATACTTGTTGAGATACCCAGCCATGGCAATGAGGGCAGCAAACCATGTGAGAGTATCCCAGGCAACACCTTCAGCTAAGCATTCCTTCCATGTCACCACACCAGTGATAAGGAGAATAGATAATCCAAGAATAGCAGCAGTAACAGCATCTACATTCAGCACCCCACCAAAAACCCAGAGCCCTACCTATTAATGGAGAATAAATGAAGAAAAATCACTTACTTATGAAGCAGAACGTAAAAATTCAAGCCAGCACAAAACATGAAATATATCTGCCAAATGATAATGAGCCACCTTTACAGTATAGCTTTTGCAAGTGATTGACGTAGACATAAAAGATAAAATTTAAGATCCAAGCAACTGTGATTCCCCAGTTGAAAAAGTTTTTCTTGTAAAATTCCATTTTGACAATGATATTTAGGCATAATAAAAGACTCATGACTGTCTTACAGCCAAGAGAATAAGCATCACTAAAATTAATTAAAAACCTTGCTCTGGCTAAAATTACATTTGACTTGATGAGCATACATCCATAAAACATCACACTTGGCTTTTAAGATCCCATCCATATTCAGAACTTGGAACAAATTAAGGCACTATCAAAAAGCTGGAAATCATGGATATGAATGGTATCAATGATACTGAAAACAACATTTGAAATCCACAACCATCTCTGCAATTGACACAAATGCAATTGAAAACATCCAATCATGCGAAACCAACATCAAAATTTAGTGCTATTAATATTATTTCTGAGAATATAGTTCTCTCATATGAATGTAAAAAGGGCCAGGTCTAGCTTAATTTTTAATAGAATTCCATCATCAATACCACAATGCAGACGTAGGTCAAATTAAACACTATTCCCTGAACATGCAAGCAAAAATCAATAATGCAACTGAAATATTCAGTTCTCCAAATCACTATTCCTACAAAACACACAATTAAGATTCACACTTCATTGGACCCCCTACATAGAGTTCAATTTACACCGAGTCAATGCCCAGACTGGCACCCTTTAGGAATTGAAAAACAGAGTTCCTTCAATGCATGCAAAATAAAAAATCCTTAAATGTTTATGAGCAAGAAAAAGTCAATCCAGAACAAGAGGATTCCACTCTGGATACCATATGATGATATGGAGTTCAGATAATCTAAACGAATGCAGCAAAACTACTACCTAACATTGGGTCAAAATGCAGAACTTTACTTGTGACAGTCTACGACATATACTCTAGCCAAATGGCAACCACTCTACTAGTCACATCACTATATTTGCACCAAGCACCAACTCAACCTAAGTGTCAGCATATGCAGATTCAATGCAAATGTTAGATTTGGAAATAAAAATAAACAGGAAATGAACACTAAAAATAAGTAACTCTACCGTAAGAAGCAGAGTGCTAGCCATAATAATCTCATTCTTGGTCATTGGCCCCATCTTCTCCAACTTCTCCCTAGCCAACTTAGGGGCATCCGGGCTGCTCTTCACAGTGGGAGGATAAATAATATACAAAAGTAAAGGCACAACAATCAGAGATACCAATCCCGGTACAATTGCGGCCTTAGCCCAATCGGTCCAGCCAATTGTCTGCTTAATTGTGTTGAATGTCAAAGTGGCACTCAAAGGATTCGCCGCCATGGCAGTCAAGAACATGGAAGAAGAAATCACAGATGTTTGGAAACAAGTTAGCATTAACCACGCCCCAAGCTTATTCTCAGTACCATCACCAGGATTGCTACCACAAGCAACACACAAAGATTTCACTAACGGTAAAAAGATCCCTCCAGCTCTAGCAGAAACAGAAGGAATTGCAGGCGCTAAAAGAGCTTCACTAAATACAAGACTGTAACCTAAACCTAAGGAAGAAGATCCAAACAACGATACGAATTGATAAGCTATTCTGTTTCCAAGTCCAGTCTTAATAAATCCTCGGGCGAAAAAGAAAGCTAGAGCAATTAACCACGGGATCGGATCACCGAAAGCTGAAAATGCGGCAGAGAAGGTTAGGGTTTTGCTGAGTACGGAAGCGCCCAAGCCCATCAAAGCAACGGCGCCGAGCGGTAAAGGTTGAGTGATGATGCCGACAATTGTGGCAAGAAAAATGGCGAGTAGTTGCCACGCAGGTCGTGAGACTCCTGATGGAACAGGAACAAACCAGAGAATGACACCTGTAGCTATAGAAGCTAGTAATGGCTTTAAAGCTGCTCCCTGCCATGGCTGCGGAGTTGAAGAGGCAGGTGTAGCCGCTGCTGCGGAGGCTTTGACAGTCAAGTTCAAGCTTCTCCGTTCCTGAATGCTTGAAGCTGCATTGGATTTAGAGAATTTTGAAACGAAAGGACTGGAGGAGGGAAATTTAATATTGGCGGAGAGTTTAGGGAGTGAAGTAAACCGACTTGGCGTGGATCTGATGTGAGAAAGAGGACGAGATTTGAGAGAAGGGAGAGAATTGAAGGCGAGAGAACAGGAATAAGAGGATGTGAGAGATAGCGACGCCATTGACAGCGGCGTTTGAACGGAAAGAGAAGAGAACCGGGGGGGGGGGGGGGGGGGGTTATCTGGCTTTCTGCTCTTCTCAGCGGTTTAGCTGAGATTGAAAAAGCATGTGAAGAGAAATGGAAGGGAAGGGAAGGCAAGGCAGGATTGGTTAATGGTCAAAAGGGAAATGAAGAAGGGTTGGTTTGTGCCGTCGGATTTGGATCTGACGGGGGGAATTGGAGATGGGAATATACGGCTCTGCTTTTAGAAGTTGGAGTTTTGTTTGTGTGGGCGGTTCTTCGTTATTGCCGCCTTGTGGTGGAACTGTCCACTCCAAGATCTTCTGCTCACTTGTATTAAAAAAAAAAAAAAAGGATCTTCTGCTCGGAGGCCCACTTGGACCCAGTGGATAGATCTTGCTAAAGTGAGCCAAGACAAGCAGAGACCTTCCACGTGTAATATAATTAGTGGTCAAAATCTCTAAGCCAACTCTAGGTTTTGGTGAGGTGGACTGAAGCGGAATGGTGCTAGGCAATCAAAATGATAGGAGCTCCGCGTGGTGGATTATGATTGGAAATTTGGATGTAATAAAAGGTGAGCGACCGAAACTGAGGCTTTGAAAATGATGGACAGCGTTGAAAAAAATTTGAGACCAGTGAGTTCAGGGGAGTGAAATGACGGGAACAACCCTGGATAAACAGGCAGCACACAAAATGCACGTAAAGGCACAACACTTCCATTACAGTACACTCAACCGCAGAAAGCAGAAATGCTGAGAGTTGAGAAATATGAGGGATGAAAATCACACGTCACGGGAGCAGTTTGAAAGTGGGGGCCACAATTATTATAAAATCTGCCCTTTGTTCATACTGAATGGATTATTATTTTTTATTTTTAGTTCCACCTAGCCCAAACCGCTAAACGTCGAATTTGAAGCCGCCCAGCGATTAGGGTTTAGCTTTTGCATGAGATCACGTGACGAAGGAAACAAGGGAAGGGAGGCGGAGAAATATAGGTGCAAATTGTTTTCCCCAATTAATGAATGCAAATCGTATTTAATGAATGGTCAATTCGGGAATTCAATTGTTGATAAATTAAATTTTATATTTAAGTAATAAAAACATTTAAGCCATTTAAAATATAAAAATACAAAGGAATTGAAACATTGTTGCTTTATTCAAATTATATTAATTTGGTTCCTATTCTTACTTGTTCCATTAATCTTTTAAACATGCATAGTAGTCTAGATTAATCTCATATTTTTTAGTTCCATTTTTCCATTGAAGAATTAAAAGTGATTATAAAATGTTGTTCTTGTGATCTAAATTGACCGAAGAAAATGAAGAATTATTTAAAATTTGAGATAACTTTTATTCTCTTAATGAGTTTGCTTGGCGTAAATTTAAACTAAATAGCTAAAAAAACAATTAAGAAGATAATGAATCCTAAGTCATGAATGATGTTAGATATTTTTTTTTACTTTAATTTTAAAATTATGCCATTTAATTTGTTGAAAATCATAATGGAGAATCAACTCATGTTTACTATTACTAGAATCTTAAACTTCAAATTGTGAAATAAAAGTTTTTTTTTTAATATATATAATAAACTAAAAGAAACCAAATAAGAAATATAATAATAATAATAATAAGTCAAAAGAAAATATGGAGAAATAAGAGATATAATATCTATTTCATTTATATTTCACACCTCATCATCTAATATACTTTTCTAATGTATGGTTTCCAAGAAAAAAAATACAAAATTTAAATTTGTGTTCCACTATTATAGAGATTATTTTACTCAAACGACATACAGTCGCTTTGGCCGAGTGGTTAAGGCGTGTGCCTGCTAAGTACATGGGGTTTCCCCGCGAGAGTTCGAATCTCTCAGGCGACGGATGTTTTTCAATTTTTATTCAAAGTCGCAATGACGACAATATCCTCCTACGTCCTTCGGTAAAGGAATAGCCCATTTCTGCCGGTTCTGTCAAGTGCCCTGGCTGGTGCCTTTTATTATCAGATGTTCGATTCAAATACGTATAAGAAGAAAGTTGCTTTTTTTTTTTTTTCTTATTCTAATTTTCATTTACGCTCTTTAAAATTTTAATTTGAAGTATTTTTTTATATGAAAAGTATTTAGTTCGAAATATTTATAATTCCCACAAAAATTATGTCTTTTAGTATTTGATAATATTTTAAATAAAATGGGATTCTCATGGAAAGTAATTCTAATATTTTTCAATTTGCTTACAAGATTATTTCCAAATTCCAATTAACTATATATATTTCAATCTTAGTTGGAAAACAGCAAAAATATTCTATTCATAATAATAATAATCTAATTGCTGGACACTTATAATTAAATGGCTTAAATTTAAAGGCTAAAGATATGCAATTTTCATTTAATATTTGCTTACAATCAAAAACCCTATATAACTTAAAAATCAGAGTATTTTTATTTTCTTTCTTTTTTTTTGCAAGTTTCAAGGCATGGTGAATTTTCAATATTTATTAATATTAGTTATCATTTATTTGGTTAGATCACTCGTTTACTTTGTGAATAATAAAATTATGAAGAAGAGATAGAATGTTTGTTAATTTCATAATTTGTATCATGCAATGACCCGTTGATCAGATTGAACTTCCACACACACACACACACACACACATATATATATATATTGATTATTAAGTAATTTAAGGGGGGATTGGATAAAATATTCATTTCATTTTTATGAAAATTATTCTTGATTATTTGTAAGGTTAATTTTGTTAGTGATGACAATGTCAAGATTGAGCCCACCCCATAGTCCGAATGGTCTGAATTAGATTCTCATTTGTCTAGCAATTCCCCTAAGGCGACATTAAAAGAGTGGAGCCCCTTTGTCGCGTTAGCTCAATATATAATTACAACAGTAATTTCCAGAGATAATCATTCTAGACATTGTCTGGATTCTAGAAGCGTCACTAATTGTATCCGATCCTTTTATTGTAACGCTAATTAATACAATTAACGTTAATTAATTATTTTTTTCTTTTTCTTTTCATAATTAAGTTCTTTTATTGTAACGCACTAACACTAATGAGCTCTATTTTCAACATCTTCAATGGTAATCAGGATGGATATAAGCTCTCTCATAAAATGATGTGACATCAATAATATTAAGTGTCATAAAAATATATAAAATATAAAAGAATTGAAAAAACTCATATAAATGGAAAATTTAATCTACGTAACCACAGGTTCACCTGTCATTTATGGACCAAATATATTAAAAAAAAAAGGAAAAGAATCTAAATTTCTTTAATTAAATGATGAATACTGGTTATGGAATGTTAGAAATCTAAAGGTAAATGATTTAGGGAAGCACTCTCTCTTCTTCGTATATGTCATTCAATTGAAAATGGCTATCACTTTGACCTCTTACATTGTTAACTATATTATATTATATTATAAACATTGCTTTATATTCACTTCTCATACATATGATGTTTCTTCTAATTAATCACCTTGATATATTATACTACTCTTTTCATTGTCTAATTTCACTTTACTTGAGGACCATAGGTTGCTATCTTTAGGCATGCAGCAACTAAAGGTAGAGTTATAATTACACTAAGAAGCAACCCATTTTGGCTAACTAACTAATAAAATAAAGTGAAGACCCATACTCTATGTCATATGTACATTGAAAGCAAGCGCTCTCTCTCTCTCTCTCTCTCTCTCTCTCTCTCTCTCTCTCTCTCTATATATATATATATATATATATATACTGTAGGGAGTGGACATCCCATCTAAAGAATTAAACCTCACTAAGAAGTAACAATGATCTTCAACAATAATAATAATAATAAAAAAAGTTCTGAAGGAGGCTGAGAAACAATGAGAAAGACATCGAAATTCAACATAGTTATCAATTTTGTAGTACAAGAAAATTAAACCTACTCATTATCTCCCACTAATTATATCAAATTCCATCCATGTGTTTTGTATATATATATATATATATATATATATATATATATATATATAGAAAACTAAAATTATGTACCAACTAAACTCTCTTGAATGTCCCTCTTGCGCGTTCTACTTTTACATGCCCTATCATATTCATACACATCTCTCATGGCACATTTATACATTCATACATAAAATGATTTCTTAGGTCATCACCAAATGATCCTTATTTCTTGAATCTTCCATGCTAGCTATTCGCTTCTCACATTTACTCATCTAAGTTATTCGGTGGCTCAAACTCTTGTCTGCTAACTTCATTAGATCATTGCCGTTTCGATATTTGATGTTAGAACTCTGAGCTTGATAGTCCCAATTCTTGTACGTTAAATTCATTACATACTATACATGAGTATACTTGACATAGAAGTTTGAGTAACTAACTAGTAACTCTCTCGAATTTGAAAATTGAAGGAATAAAAGATTTATGAGTAAAACCATTTATTCAACTTGAAAATTCAAGAAAAGAAAAGGAGGAAACGTCTTTCATCAACTCTTCTAAGTCCCAATCCCCAACTTTTAGGTCTTCTCCTTGCCACAAGTTTCCCACTCCAGCAGCCATACTCTCTGCCTCATTGTTATTGAAGTTGCTGCTAATTCTTTTCACATTATTATTACTATAAGAGTACTTATTGGTACTGTTACTTTCATATTGTATAGATTCAGTTTTGTTGTTTTCCTCCATGCTCACACCCTCTAGAGGAGGAACATGAAGCTCTTCTTCTATATTACCAATATAATTAGCATCCCCAAGAAATCCTTGATTCCCATATAAATCATCACATGGGATCGTGTTATTGAAGTTGACCATGCTTGCACTGTACATGCTTAGGCCATGATCAAAGGTGGGTAACGGGTCCATCATGTGATTTAGAAACAGAGCTTGCATATTGGATGTGGCTGATGATGATGTTGATGATTTTAATGATGGGTCCATGCACATGGGAATATTGGAGATGAATCCTCCTCCTCCTCCTCCTATGGCTCCAGCTAATTCCATGCTAGGCTCTGAAGAAGAATCACTGGTGTTTAGTGATGTTGTGGATGATGATATATTCTTTAGTCTTTTTTTTATTGTTGAATTCCAGAAGTTTTTGATTTCATTGTCTGTTCTTCCTGGTAAGCGAGACGCAATTTGAGACCACCTTTAAATTGAAAGAGAAATATATGATCAAATAATTCAGTTTCAGCATATTTTCAAAGAATAAATGCATGTTCTAATGTGTACCTGTTAATTAATGCATGATTTGCAAGGAAGCTTCATTCTTTAGATCATAATCATATAATAAATTTGAGAATTTATTGTCTAGACCAAATTCATAATGGACCAAAACATGTACAAGATTGTAAAAACTATTTCTTTACGTAATATTTTGTCATTAATTAGCTTGATTCATAATCGACAGAGACTACAAATATTATTCATTATTTATATATAATTGATCAGGTGACTTCATCTCAAGGCTATATACAAGCATTAGCTTAGTAGGATAGAAAGGAAAGATTTGAATTTCTATCAATTATACTATAATCAAAAAGTAATTACGAAATAAAAAGAAACTATAACTCTTTCCATATGATTGATCAAATATATTTTCTTCCTCTTTTTCATTAGATTTAATGTTTAATAAGATGAATAAATTTTTTTGAATTACATTTATTATCTCAACGATCCAGTATCCCTTTTACATATAACAAGCTCATGGTTAATTTCAAGATTCAAGAATTGGGAATATTCTTATTTATATTGGGATCCTATTTTCACTTATGAGCCAATATTTTTTTGGGTATGACAAAAAAGTAATTTTTAGAATTGATTTGATATTATTAAATTAAAATTAATTTTTTTGTATTATAATATATTATTAATTTAATTCATAAATAAATATATGAAGCTGATTGAAATAATAGATTTCTTATAAAATTATGATGCACAAAAAAATTGTTTTTTTTTAAATAGTGAGGCTCTTCTTGTCTTCATGCAAGTTCAAATTGGATGTACAGATACATTTTATTATTGGCTAGTTTTATCATGAACTGAATCTAAGCTGAATATATATGTAAGTTAGAAACCAGAATTAATGTATCCAACATCACTTATAAGCAGAGCTGACTAAATTTGTGTATGTCCATATTTTCATACATATTGACAGCTGAATTAATGTACTTTTTCTAATATATAACAGCTTGTTCTTGAATAAAATGCATGAGAAAGGGACAAGACACCTAAATTATTCCAAACTATATGGATTTTCATTCTAACCTATAAAATATATTGAGAAATGTCTTAGTCATTTTGGTCATTATGAATATTATTAGCTACCTAGGAGCTTAGTATTGGAATTTTTTTTTGTCTGATTGTTTATGATAAGCCAAATTAATAATAGAAAACAATGTAAAAAAATTTACTTATTATTAATTAATAATTAATTATTTATTTGGTTAATTATAAATTAAGTATACGATAAGTATTATGCTCAGTCTGGGTTACATTGAATTTTATATTTATGAATGGTGAAATTAATGTGTTGTATTAAAAACTTTAATTATATTGAGCTGAGGAGTATAAGAGCCATGAAAAAGGAGATTCTACTTTATGCCCCTATTTATATAATTATTTTTCAAATAAAGAATAGTTTACTTCGAGTTTAATAGCCCTACTAGCTATTTGAAACTAGCTCAGTAGCTCAAGATTATATTCTACCTTTTTCTTATGAAAAATTATGCTTGCCATCAGTTTACGTTATGTGCTTCTCTATTGGTCTGATTTGTTGCACGACTAACTGTCTGAAAATTATACCAACGTACATAAGCTTTGAAAAATTAAATCAATATTATATTTATCGAAAGTTTTTCTTCTTGAAATACATATGCATATGTAAAATAGAAATTCAATCAGTAAATTGATAACAAAATTATTTTTTTATTTTTTCATTTTATATTGGATAAGTTTTCACTCACTAAAGCCCTCACTCATATAGATATTTTAGAAAAATGCATATATATATAATTCTGTAATTGACTGCAAAGTGAAAAGTAGGTAAAAAATATGTCACGATTGAAAAATTTTCTATCTAAATCCAATCTATAATTTTCTTTAGAAAAATGTGATTTATTTCCAACAACTTTTTTAACTCTTGTAACATGTATTAAAGTAATTATATTTTATCTATTCATGTATTATATTGCTCAACCTGCATTAAAATACTAATATTTTTAATACAGTTAGAATAAATTAATAAAAAACAAATTGAAACAATTAACATTATTAATTTATTTATAGTTTGAGTAAATAATAAAATTTCATATTAAAATTATAAAAATACTTTATTATATAAATAACATAGCATTACCGCGCTAGTTCTTTTTGTTTTCTTTGAGTTTGGTCACTAATAAAAATTAATTTTCTGACTTTATATTTTACGCGCGGCTCATAAATAAGGTATGAATCGAGTTCAAACAAATATTTTGCAGAAAGACAAGGGATGAAAGGTACCTGTTACCGAGAAGGGAATGCAAATGGATGATGAGGTCTTCTTCCTGGGGAGAAAAAACACCACGTTTGAGGTCAGGCCTCAAGTAATTGATCCAGCGTAAGCGGCAACTCTTTCCGCATCTCTGCAAGCCAGCATTTCTAGCTACATCACTCCAACAGCCCTGTCCATTGTTGAGCATATAGTTCATCAGCTTGTCATCTTCCTCAGGTGACCACAGCCCCTTTCTAAGTTTGTTATTGTTCCCACAGGCCTCTGGCTTCCTCATTTTTGAGACCCTTGTAACTAAATAAGATCTCTATTTCTCTCTCACTCACTCACTCTCCCCAACTGGTTTGATGTAGATCAGTTAAGACTTTATAGAAGGACAGGAGAGAGATAGAGAGAGAGAGGAGGCTTCATAGAGTGGAAATGATTATTATGATGGCTGTGGGGTTTGCTTAGAATATAGGGAAGAGAGAGAGTAGTTGGTTGATGGGTCTGAGTAGAAAAACGGATTGGAGAGGGACTTGCGGCAAATGAAGAGAGATTTAGGAGGTCGTCTTGTCTTTGACTCCATGATCTTGTCTTTCTCTTTTCGATTTTTCCTTCACTCACAAGGTAATCATCATATGCATTCAGTATCAATATCATATACAAAGTGAGAGAGAAATTTATTGATTTATCAAGTTAATTAATACAATAAATTGTAACGTACAAATTATAAAAATTATTTTACTTATATTATATTCGGTCATTAATTTATTTTATTATAAAATAATTTAAATAAAATTTTTTATTTATCGGAACTTTTTGATATATAAAACAAAAGTTTATTAATAAAATCATGCACCATATGTTGGTAAATATTGTTTTTCATCAGAGAGGAAAGAAAAAACACACAAAAGGAAAATGAGGAAAAAAAGGGAAAATTAAAGAAAAAAGGGTTTGTTTCATAACCAAGCCAAGAGATTTGCTTCAACTTCACATAATCTCCACACGTACGTGTAATTGAAGATAGTGAATAAGATATTTAATAAAGAATAATATTGGACAAAAAAACTCATGGAAAATATTTAAATTAATTACTGGTTCACTCCACATTATAGGAAGATATTGTTCATTGGTTGATTTAGCATTTGATGCATACGTTTAGCTTAGGGTTGATTATATACATGGCTGAGAAGAGTAGAAATGATTCCACCATGTGGAAAATGTAAAACATTAAATTATATATCATCATATGAGAAAGGTGAGAAAAAGAAAACTTATGTACTTTTTCTGATAATTAAAAAAATTCCCCAACAGTTGATCACCATGAAAGTTACATCTCCACCATTAGCTATAACTGTATCATGTATCTTCCATAGGTGACAAAGTACCTTTCTCCGTGAGTCTCTTTAGGGCTTCAGTTTCCTCACTGTTTTTTACCCCTAGCATTATTGTTTTCTAGTATTTAATTATCCAAAATTTTTACATGACAATTTGTCAATCACTTGATATAATATGAGCAGAGTTTAAATGAATTAATCATTCCAATTATTATTATTCAGAGAATTTTTTTGCCTATATATTATATATCAATTTATGGACTACTATATAATAATAAATTGTCAAGAAAAAAATGCAATATTTATTCTGCGAATTATATGGATCATTGACTGTGAAAATTACTTTATTTTTATATTATTTAGTTTATTATTGGTTCATTACATAGATGAAACCATAGGCAAAATCTAGATGTGAAAAGAGAAAGAAAATTATCCTAATGATGGAATTGACACTAGATTTTAGCTAGGTTTCTATTGAACCCTTGTTTTAAACATACACATGTTTCAAGAATTATGTGTAGTTTTCATTTACTACAGTATAATGAATTAAAATTCAAGCAAATTTGAGTTGGTTTGCCTTGAATTTCCAGTTTTCCATTGACAAACTTAATTTGTCTAGAGCAAGCAATATATATATAGAAATAGAAAAGATGAAAATAATTCTGTTAAAAAAAAAAAGCAAATTATGCAGATTATATTGTCCTTAAGTCAGAATATAGCTAGTAACATTTTAAGATTTGGAAAATCATCTTCTAGAATGCCGGTAAATTCTTGAAATAATTTTCTTGGCTCCCAAACAAATATCCCATATGATTAAGATTTGGTGATGATGGGCAAATTCACCGTTTTCTGATCATCTAATAAAAACCTGACAAATTTTCAACGCAAAATGAAATTCTAGAATGTAATAACTCAATCAATTACAGGAAATCATTTCTCATTTCCTAAATTAACATCCTACATCAGCCGTACACCTTTCAAAAATATATTGGTAACAATAGAGACTATATTCAAACACATTGGGGTCGGGTATTTTAGAATATTCCTCTTCATTCGCTTATATATATATATATATATATATATATATATATATGATTCGTGTAATGAAAAATTAATGAATTTAAGGTTGATATTAATTAATATTAGTTTTATTATTCATAAATCATATTAATTATTATTAGACCCCAAAAAGTTTAAAGAGATATCAAAATGTTTGAAGGGCAGGACTCAGAAGGCGAAAGGAGCTGCCAATATAATCATGTTAGTGGGGAAAATGAAAGACATCTCTTTAATCAGAATTACTTAAGTACTTATTGAATTTATGGGTTTGTGGCAATTTTGGATTTGTGTGTGCCAATATTGGAGATCCTTATTAATATTGAGTCATATATATAAGCATTTTTCCTTTTTTTTTTGAATTATATAGTTAGATAACATCATAATAATTAAAAATTGACTTCAAATCATCTCATGATTATAGTAATTTCAGTGATAAGAAAGTGCAAATTGGCTTTTAAAGAGAAATTAAATTTATTTTAATAATCATAATTTTATTTTATGATAACAATTTGCAACCAATTAATATATAATTTTGAATTTGCACCATTTATATATTTCATGCTAAAATAGTCTTTCTTTCTTGAAGTAAATCTTATTATTCTAACAAAGATGAAGCGTAGGAATGACAAAGGAGCGGATTCATGACAAAATTTTTCATACATGTTTTTTATCCTGAAATATATATTATATTCTCGATCTCATCACATTCTTTGCTAGGAAAAAATTATGAATTCCTGTATCCGCATTACATAGGGATAAAGATTATCGATCTCAATCCGATTTCTGATTTTTATTAAATTTATTTTATTTTAGTTTAATATTAAAATATTATTTATTTTAATTAATCAGTTAATTATATAATTGTTTAAATAAAAAAATTATTTTTTACTTTGAATGAGTATCATATTTTTATTTTATTATTTTCAAAAAATATTAATTAAAATATAAATAATATATCAGGACAGATAATATACATACCATCCCCGCCACAAAATTTTTTTGGGTTAGGATGAGATATGAAAATGATAAAAAAAAAAATCTCCCATATTTTGGATGTTGAATAGATAAGGTTTGAGTTTAACTTGTTCCAAAAGCTAGCTTAAGGAAATAGAGATATCCAAACCATTATAAGTAATACTTAGAATTTTTAATTAGCCAATATGAAATATTTTAACACACATTCTCACACTGAGGGCAGAACATATGGGAGAAACTTGAAGTATAAAATTTGCAGGATTGAACATCTATGGGTGGTCCAACATCGCAAGACTGAATACTTTGATACCATATTAAATAAATGGATCTTATGTTTAATTCATCTCAAAAGCTAGTTTAAGAGAATAGAAATATTCAATTCATTATAAGGAACACTTAATTTTTTTAATTAACCGATATGAAATATCTTAATATGAGATGAAGCGAAGCCAAGGTCAATAAAGTAATGAGGGAAAAAGGTGTGGAGGGTAGGGTAGTGTATTAGTTATAATGCTTAATCTTTACTGTTCCTCTTGCCAAAGCTTTTGTCTCAACCAGGTGAGCAATAAGTAAACTTGCCTTTAGGTTGTTGAGTAGAGACTGCCCCAATAAGGAAGGACTCTAAAAGCAAAAACCACTCTTTAATCACCATTTTTATCATTGAATTTGTACTCCTGAAAAAAGAAGCATTAAAACCCAGATTTATTGGTAGGGTATACATATCTTCGAAAATAGGCAGATTGTTTCCCTAGGTTGCTGTTATTTTTGGGATATATAAATTTACTTTTCAATCTGAATCCTTGAAGAAGATACCTTTTCAATATGTCTTTTTAGGAATCGAGTAAATATATAATACAGTACTGTTACGATATAAAATTTGTTTTTACTTTATTAACATTAAATTACTAATTATGGAAAAATAAATTTTTTTTGCCCGTTAAATAATTTTTTAAAAGAAATTTATTATTTATTTGATATATATATACCAGAAATGTCTTTGAAAGAATGTAGAATTATGTATCATAATAGACAAGGAAAATGATTAAAAAAATAAAAATAAAAAGATTAAGGAAGAAAAAGATTCCATGGTTCATTAGTGATAATTGGTAACTCAAACTCCAACGAGCAAGTGCCTTCTGTGACTCCATCAAACAAGTAATTATGATGTTTCCAATATTTTCATACATAAATTAATATTAGTTTATTATCAATTATAATTACCAATTTGTTTTCTGTTAATAATATTGGAATGGTTTTGTTTGAGAGAGATGCGAGGTTGTGACTTTCTATCTTGACCTTATTAATGGGAACAAAATTATTTTTGCTTTTAACAAGGATATTTTATTGTATTGCATTTCACCCAAAAAAGAAAAGAAAAGAAAAGAAAAATAGAATGAAAAATAAGAAGATCGTCAAACAAAAAGAAAATTCTCAAATTTCAGAAATAAATCTTAGTGTATTGCAAAGATTACATAGTCCTACATCTTGTCTGTTATAGCTCCAATTATTGTTAATAAAATCAATTTTACTTGCTTAAATTCAATATGCACTTTCATTTACAGATCAAACAAATAATTATATATATAAAGCAATTTTTATAATTAATATTATATTAATAAAATAAAAATTTTGCATATAGCGTTACATTATTAGTTGAATATATAAATAAAATAGTGAACATATTCTAGTTATGTAAGAATTTAATTGAAAGTGCAATTGGACCCTTTTTTTTTATATGGTTATTTTGTCCCAAAAGTAATTTTTATATCAAATTAGCTAGGAATTTTCACTTTTGTAGTTATCTTGCTCAATTTCATCACTAAAGACATTAATATTATCTTTTTTTTTTTTCTATATTTTTACATAATCCAATATGAGATTTCAAAATTCATAGTGAATAAGGGTTTTGCGAAAAAAAAATGAAAAAAAAAAGTAGGTTTAAGATGAAATAAAGTAAAATGGCCATAAATATTTAAAAGTTGTATATTAATTCAGTCCAGAAATTAATT
Organism: Triadica sebifera; assembly: GCA_023653625.1. Taxonomy (NCBI): domain Eukaryota; kingdom Viridiplantae; phylum Streptophyta; class Magnoliopsida; order Malpighiales; family Euphorbiaceae; genus Triadica; species Triadica sebifera. Next base: position 29,079,326 of record CM042906.1, read on the forward strand.
TTAAGACTGATTAACCATCCAAAAAATTTAATATTTAATATTAAGAAATTTCCTGACAAAATACTATAATAATTACGTCGAGCTTTAAATTTGTCGGCAGGTCCACTTACTTAATTACTAAATTAAACATGTTTAGTATGAGAAAAAGAATGTTTCATTGGATGAAAATCTATCTTAAAGGAGTCCGACAGCTAAGTTTAGCACCAAAATCAACATGTTGGTGATAGTTTTCAAATTCCAACAACCAGGAAATCAATCCTCAAAAAAGCTTCAAAATTAGCAATGCCTCAAAAATCTCACCACATAAATATTTTTATTATATAGTTTACATATGCATCATATGCACCTAAATCTAAATCTAGGACTTTTTATTTTGATCTGAGGATTTTTCTTTTTAAAACTCTTTTCGATCGTATTTCGGTTTTAAGCCTTTTAAGCTTTGTTTGTCATGTCCAGACTTGTGATTAATTGCTATTTTCTACTCCTACAAATTGAAATTAAATGTAATATATTGTTTATTCTTCTAATTAGATTCCAGTAAGTGTTTGGAATTGGAATATGTTTTGTCTAGTCCTAAAAATTGTATTATATCTTAACAAATAAATCATTAAAATTGAAATTAAAAAATTTCTTTGATAGAGATATTAAAAAATAAATTTAATATAATCTACATATCTTTTTTTTTGGGCTGTCCGGGTTGTCGTTTAATCTCCCTGACAGGCATGGAGTAGGTCGTTTTTATAAATTATGCTCCCTGCGTTATTTCCCAGACTCGTACAAGAGAGAGCTGTTGTTGAATTGAATTTCGACCCAACCGACTCATAATATATAAACCCGACTCAGTAATTTGGAAACCGAATTAATTTGGTTTGTGTAGTAGGGTGGACCATTTTCCAATCAGATCTACCAAGTTATCAATTGGCATTCTTTTTGAAGGAGTAGTTCAAATACCAAATAACAATAATAATATGCAAAAATTGGGATATATCCCATGTGGATAACAACACATTAAGCACTTGGAATTAAATGAACATTTAACAAAAATCCCCTCATTACATTAACCAAGGGAAAATGCCAAAATAAAATGTGATACAAAAAGATAAATTATTTCTCATTCAAAATTTGGCTTAGCAGATTAAACAGAAAACCTCACTCACTGCCTCAAAACCAAACACTGAAATGGCAAGCAAATGCAGCAAACATAATCCATGGTTTAGCAGACCTCCATAACAATATATAGTCAAAGCTTCTCCTGCAAGATGAACAAAAAGGGTATTATTATTATTTAAGTTGGATTCCACTGCTGACACTCTACTCTCATCACATTTAACATTCAAATTAAAAGGCTCATGTCATTGTCATCCACAAGAAAAAGAGTATTTGAAGAGAAAGCAGAAGCATTAAAAGCGCACACACATGTACAAACCTTGAGTGCTCAACGCCTTTGGGTTTTTCCAATGGAACGCTTCCCAGAAAACAAGTGCTTCGGTTTGAGAGTAGGAATAACTCTATCCGCCTCTCCACGACGTGCATCCTTGTTCCTCTTTTTATCAGATTTCTTCTTGAGCTTCATAGCTTTCACCTTCTGAGAAGAGTCTCTGAAGCCCTCTCCAGCGACAACCTCAGTTGGTGGCCGTGACCGTGACCGTGACCTTGATCTCATACGGAGCTTCTTATTTGATTGGTCAACATCCATATCCATTGCATCCCCCCCATTGTTATCTACCCTGTCAGGAGACCTCTCCCTCTTGCGGCCCCTCCTAGAGAGTGACCTGCTCCGGGCTCGATTAATGGCCATGGATGGATCCAGCCCCAAGTATGACAGTTGTCTCCCCATTCTCTCCGTAGTGTATTTTCTATCCTTATCAAACTTTCTTGGTACAATGGACCGACTCTCTGCAGTGCTCTTCTTTATCCTATGCTCCTGAATGAGCAAGCTTTTCTTTTTCCTTATCTCTTTCAAAGTTGCTTGCTCTTCTGAGGTCAACTCCTCACCATCCATCTCAAAATCCTCGTCTATCTCCTCTGCCTGCCGAATACCTTCTTCTCGTTCTAACTCCTCTAGTCTTTGTAAGATATCAGGATCGATGAAGTCATAAACATTGTGGCCATCAAGAATTTCTGGCAAAACATCTCCTTTCCATTCATCATTGGCTAAGATATAATTCTTCCTCAAACTAGCAGAGTACACACCTGCACCACCATTTTCATTCTCCAAGTCCTTCTCAGTTTTTCTCTTCTCCTTCTCTGCTGCTTGCTTCGCTTTGGCTTCCAAAACTGCCTGAGGTATACAAGGTGGCCTTTCTTTCTGGTCACGTGGCTTTGGTATTGCAACATGGAACCGGTTCAAGCAGTCATTTATCTTTTTAGATTTCATCTTCACTTCCACTCGCTGATCCAGTAACCTCTCACAGGCTGCATTCTTAACAGCAATAACCCCCTCCTCTGTCAGTGTGCTCATGGTCAATAGCACGCCCTCATCACTAGAAGGTTCACCTCCTTGACCAATCACAGTTTTCATAGCTTCTTCTTTCATCTCCATGACCAGTTTCCTATCTTCCTCGGATATCCCTTCCAATGGCTGCAAATCAGTCTTGTTGCAGACAATTATCAAAGGTTTATTCATGAAGAGAGACTTAATACTGTGGAATAGAGCTGCTTGTTGGGCAATGCTGTATCCACATGACCCTGAGATATCCAAGAAGAATAATACAGCAGCACGCAGATGTGCCAGGGCTGTAATACTGCACATCTCAATGATATTACGATCTTCAAAAGGTCGATCCAAAATCCCAGGTGTATCGATCACTTGGTACCTCAAGTATTTATAGTCTGTGTGACCTACAAATAGAGACTTAGTGGTGAAAGCATAAGGCTGGACATCCACATCAGCCCTAGTAATCTTGTTAATGAAAGAGCTCTTGCCCACATTTGGATACCCACAAATCAAGATGGTTCGAGTGTTAGGGTCAATTGAAGGTAGCCTTGCCATATGTTGTCTGATTTGCTCCAAATAAGCTAAACTAGGGCCAATCCTCTTAATCACAGTACACATGCGACCAAGAGCAGCAACCTTTAGAGACTTGCACCGATACAGTGAATCACCATACTTCAACAATTTCACATAATCCTTGGCTATCTTGCCAATGAGATTTCTGGCAGTGTTTACTTGGCCAAGGGCAAGTTTGTAATGGTCTTTATTGTAAAGAACATGAAGGAGATCACCATAGAACGGATGAATATCATCAAGCCGAGGAAACTCATCAATGATTGTAGACAGCTTTTCATGAAAATTCTGTTGGGTATACTTGACTTTACGCATGTAAAACTGACGCAAACGAGAAATGGCATATCCCTTGTGGACAACAGTTGGTGTTTGCCTCTGGGTTCGAGAGAGGATGATGTCGATGAAGTCCTTCCCACTTGGGACCACAGTTATCTTCTTAAAATTATACTGAACCATTTTTGTATTTTAATCTGCAATGCAAATACACAGAGAGTTCAGTATAGGCTATTTCTGGACTATACATGCTCAGCAATGGATAGCATAGCACCAGAAGGAATGTAGTGCACCAGAACAAAATAAAACATGACATGATTTGTTATTCAGTTCTTAACTATATAATTCTTAAATCTACTGAGAAATTGTTAGGATGTTCAAAATATTAAACAAAAAAAATTCAATCTCCAGATTTAAATATGAGAGATCAAGAAATTGTGATATGGGCTCAGGAGCAGTAGGATAAACAATAGCATACTAACTCGAAGGCCAACCAATAAGTTCAGCCGTGGATCACGAAATGTTTGTGATCTTCTCTATTTAAAGAATGGGGAGTCCGCTTTGAAACCGTCGGCCCCGCAACCACCCTCGAGTATATGCTTTAACAGGAACTACACATGGGTAGCTGATACAATGGAAACCTGTGGTAAAATGCTCGCCCGTACCCAATAAAGAACATAGTTCTCAATTGATTTATGCTACTTGGAAAAAAGAAACCGATCAAAAAAGCAACTCATACATATTTCTATAGAAAATTATCAATAATTTGATACAAATTCTATCATCCGATAATTATAAAGAAAAGTAGATAAACAAGTATATACAAAGAAAATATAAAATTGAACCAACCAATAAATCAAAGTTGAGGTTTAAGAAGTATGAGAAACAGTATCTTACCTCTAAAAGATTTGAACTTTAGTTCGGCCTCCTCACCGGCCCTGTCTGAGGTTTAAGGGAGATAAAAAACAATGAGAGAGGCGGCATATACATGGGATAACTATAGGGTTTCTCAAATAAGAAGACTAAAATGCCACCTCAAAGTTTCATTTCTTAGGTACTGTTTAAAAAAGATGGGCAAAGGGGGGTGGTAATTTAGTAATTGTACTTATTTACCACGGTGATCTCCTCCCTGCATTATCGACACCAGCTAACTATTGCTTCACTTCTCCAGCAATGTTGAAACTAGGAGTGGTGGTGAGGCCGGTGGTCTCTCCCAAACCCATCTTCTCTATTTTCCCTCAAAAATAGCTTTTTTTTTTTTTTTTTCTTTTCACAAAGTTCAAAACTTTTTACTTCTACTCCCCAAATATACCTGTGTTTTGTCTTCTTCCGTATCGCTGGCCCAGTCTTTATCCTCACGAGCTTCAAATCTCATCAATGATGCCGCTATTGGGCCCAATTTTCTGTCTTGCTGCATGCCCAATAGACGTCTCAGAGTAGCTGTACTCCTCAGCAGCAGTGTTGATAGCAGTGTAGCTCTCCGCTGGTCACCACTACACTGCCTTCTACCATAAAATCTGGTTCCAAGTAATTGTTAGTTGTAATGGTAATAAAGATTGACGCCGGGGACGGTAATTATAGTCGCAGACTAAATCATCCGGTGACAAAGTGAAGATAAGCCCAGTCATGGGACACGAAGTTTAAATTTTGATTCTAATTTTGGATATAATTCCTTAGTTGGCTTGTGGGAAATTAGAGTTGTTTTTAACTTTATTGGATTTAGATTATAGGACAATTCTGATATGCTGTTTATGTAGGATGATTTTGAGAACTTTTGGTCTGAATGCTCTTGGGAAGAAGATTTGAAGTATGCCAAAGCTATTTGTGAACAGGTGAATTATTCAATTCTTCTTCTTTATTTTATTCTATTTTCTTATGTATCTTATTGAAATCAGCGATTTTCATGACACCACTGATCATAAGAATTGAAGATTTGAAGTATGCCAAAGCTATTTGTGAACAAGAAATCAGCGATTTTCATGACACCACTGATCATAAGAATGCCTTCAGGAAATCATGCAACTACACAACAAGAGGGAGAAGATTGACACGACTAAGAACACATTTCAAGATGATAATAGGAGGGGAAGTACATACCACGTTTTTCCAATATTCATCTGTCAAATGGACAACTTGTAATGATACATCAAACTGAAATCCAGCAATATTTTATTTTAAAATAAACCCTTCATATCTTTTAAATATACATCAAATGAACAGGCTTTTCATTTAGTTAATTGAATGGTTAGATTCCTTATGGTGTAGAACATCTCTTTAATTAATTTCATTGCCTTTTCTAATTGCCTGCAAGATGAAGTTCACAAATTTGCTATCCTATTTGATCTGCCTAACAAAGATGGAAAGGATTCACAAGGAATTTGCTTTCCTGGGAAGGTGTCTCATTTGGGGAAGTTTTTAATCTATATATTTGTTATGGGTAACCTTTTTGAGATATTCATACCCGCTCATCATATATGCTGGTTGGCATTATGTGCGTATTAAGTTTATTTGAAGTGGTAATGCCTCATTATTTTGGTTTGTGTAACTTCCATGGATCAACATCAGTATTAGTTTTTATTATTATTATTATTTTTGTTTTTTTTTGCCATTTGAGAAAATTTTAACAATCTTGTATTTGAAAAGATTGACTGTTGTCCTTGGGAGTCATTTGTAGCTGCATTTACAGTGGAACTGTTTTTTTAATTTGTAGATCAAATTTGGTGAATTTGTTGCAAGACTATTGGGGAGATGGAAGGTATAATATTGGAAGCTGAGACAGGAGATTTCCTTGGCTTGCACAGAGGATTTTGCTTCTACACAATTGGTCAACAACAGGGCCCACGTCTTCCAGGAGGTCCCTGGTATCTTGTTGAACTGTATCTTGGGCACCATTTTAAAAATTATCTACTAATTGACATAGAATCAAGGGCTCTTTGCAATATTCATTATAAAGCAGAGATGTAGTTTACTTTCAGTAAACCCTGTCTGTTGTCATTTTGTTTAAAGAGTATGTGCCTTAAGTTGAACTCACATGGCCTATTTCTTTAATCTTTAGCATCAACTATTGTAGTTCTGGTTATCAAATATCGGATGTGCTTAGCTATTTCTTGTTCCTTCTCTTATGCAGGCATGTTGTTGAGAAGGATGTAAAGAACAATGTAGTGGTTGTTTGAAGAAATAATTTTTCATTTGACAAAAGAAGGAGCTTATTTTGTGTTGGCTTCTTGAGATGGTTTAGTGGGATACCTCCCAAGGAGACCACTCAGCTCCAGTGCAAGGTAGAGAAGTGTATATTCCTGTTCACATAAACAATGTCATGGATATTTCCCTGCCTACTTTCTTAGTTCTGTGATTAATTGATGAAACTTTTTGTCCTTGTTAATTGGTATCATTTGTAATTTATTGCAGATGGTATTGTCAAAAAGGATGCATGTCAGATGTGAACCTTCTATGATGTATAATTTTGGTCGTAATGGTATTAGGTATGATAGGTTTCTGAACTGGAGATCATGTGCAAGTAGTTTAGTGAATTTTGTTGTCATGATATATTCTGATGCTTCAGACTAGTCAAATGCTGACTGCTTGTGAAGCTCACATTTTTTTAAATTTCCAGATGAGCCGTGGCCCTGGGTTTTATGATTGCAGTGTGGAAATAGAACCTGGCCATATTGATGGTCAAGATGTTGCAGTCGTCCACTTGACTAAAGATGATCAAGGTCTGGCGGCAGGGCAATTTGCAGCCTTCTACCAGGGAAGAACCTGCATAGGCTCTGGTGTGATTTTGGAGTCATGGAATGATCAAGGATTTCCTGTATGCCAACGAGGTCTTGACTTAGCGAAAATGGGAGACAAATCACAGCTTGGAAAACCAGTTAAAATAAAGGATAAACCAGAGATTCCCACGAAGGAATCTGATGGAAAGGATGGTATGGAACTCGATAGAGGACCGACTGATTCCAAGGCTGCGGTTGGAAGTTGAAAGAAAGGGCGGGCAAAATTAACAGCAAAAAATGTGCAGATCCCATCGATATGTGGTTGTAAGATGGAACCGGTGAGTAATTGTTCCACAGATTTAGCGCGCTGTTCTTCCAGTGAATCTTCCTTTGATCAGAAAGGTGATAGATGCAGAGTATTGATATAACACCGAGTAACTACTGTTGTCTTCAGACATCCCTGAGAAGCGAGCTCTTTGCTTGGATAGCCATTCCAGGTTAATGGAAGCACGCTGTTGATGTAATCCTTAATTTATGTTTTGTTCAAATTTTAGATGTCAAGTTCAGGCCTTGGAAATGACATACATGGACTTCCATATATAGCAGCTAATAGCTGTTTCATGCGACAAATAAAAGTTGAAGAGGATAAGTTAAATAAATAAAAATTTACAAGTCCATTTATTTATTTTTATTTAAGCGGCATTTTATTTTGTCCAACAATTCGTGGTAATTTGTTCTCTCGAATCGAATTAAATACAATCTGAATATGTATTATGAAATTAATACCCTGTGCAATTTTAATATGAATTAGATTAACTAAAATTTTAAGTTGTATAGATTAAAAATTAAATTTTAAATCGAATTAAATATTGCAAATTAATCAAATTAAAATATTATTTTAATTCTTTTTTGTTTTTAATCAGATTCCATTTTTGCACCACCCTCCACAGGACCGTTATTTTATCTGAATGACTAAGGAATACTTATCGCAAACCAGAGACGCAATTTTGCCTGAACTCGTAAACGATAAGGTCTTCCGCTCCGTTGTTGCTGTGTTTATAAGCGCACTGTAGAACATAATCCTTCAACATGCAACCCACAGAAAACCGAAAACCCAAAAGGATAAAGATAAACCTCTCCAAATACCGTTAACCACCAAAACCTTCTATTATAGGGCGGCTGCTGCCACCCTCGCACTGAAAATGATGTCAACAAACAATCTCTTGTACCTAAAATCCTCGCCTTCTTTTCTCTCTTCTCCTCTTCCTAAGCATTACCATTCCTTCCTTTCTCCTCTATTTCTCTCTCCACCTTCACTCTCACCATCAAATCCCTCCATTTCGCTTCAGCTCCATCGCTTTTCTTTCTCTCTTTCCAAGTTAACTGCTCACAAATCCTTCTCTAACAGCAGCTTTGAAGAATTCGAGGTAGAGGAGGAGGAAGAAGAGGCCGATGGTGAAATAGAGATTTATGAGCCTGACAGCGAGGATTACACGATTGATTTTGAGACGCTCGAAGAGGAAGCCGAAGATGCTGTTAGAGAGTATTCTAGCTCTCTCTCTCGCCAATTGAGAATCGGTTGCTTTTATCTTAGCCTTTTTTTTAATAATAAAAAAGAACAACTTTTTTTTGTCATTTTTGTTTTTACTTTTCCACTTATGAATGTTTCATATTATATAATTGGCGTTGATTTATTGCAGAGGATGAGAGTGATGATAGAAAGGAAACCAGAAAGCAAAAGAGGCAAAAAATTACTGCTACCCAAGTTAGTCAACTATTTTAATTATTTTCTTCCTATCTTAATCTTTATGAGATTGGAGAGAATGATGAAGTTCCTGGCCGAAAATAGAAGGAAATATTTTTGAAATTTGAAGGTTCTATAGATGTCAAAATTATAACATCTTATTGTATAATGATTCTGCAGTTTTGATTCTTTTTCTGAATTCTACAATTGGAAGTCTGCTTGTGCAATATCTGAACAGATGAAGTGTTTCTTAATAACAGTGAATTTCTATTTGCAGATCCCTGATCATCTCCTTCCTAAGGTTGCAATTGTTGGGAGGCCAAATGTTGGCAAATCAGCACTGTTTAACCGTCTTGTTGGGGTAATTTATAATTTTGTTTTATTTTTGAGAATTTGATTTGAGATGCAGTGCTGCATGTTCATGTTGCAAATGTGCAATGGTAATTTTGAGTATTTATGAAATGTAGGGGAACAGGGCAATTGTGGTGGATGAACCTGGGGTTACTCGGGATCGTTTATATGGTAGATCCTTTTGGGGAGAATATGAATTTATGGCAGTAGATACTGGAGGTGTTATCACTATTTCAAAATCTCAGGATAATGTTATGGAAGAGTTGGCTATAACAACTACCATTGGCATGGATGGAATTCCACTTTCCTCCAGGGAGGCAGCTGTTGCCAGGATGCCCTCAATGATAGAAAGACAGGCTACTGCAGCTGTGGAAGAATCATCTGTTATTATATTCCTTGTTGATGGCCAGGTATAACCTTTCTTCTCTTGGTACAATTTCAGTTTCCTGTGTTCTTTGTATTCAATAAATGAGTACATATGATACAGACTTGAATTCTGAACAGGCAGGTCTCACAGCAGCTGATGTGGAGATAGCAGACTGGTTACGAAAAAACTACTCGAATAAGTGTGTCATTCTCACAGTAAACAAGTGTGAATCTCCTCGTAAAGGAATCATGCAAGCAGCAGAATTCTGGTCATTGGGGTAAGTTGTTATTTATGTTCTATCGTCTTATTTGAGAACATACAAGTCATTTCTTAGCTAGAATGAGTTATCTAACAATTGAACATGATCCAACAGTTGTTACTAATAAGAATTCTTGCATTAACTGTTTCTTGTGTAAGTTTGAAATGTGTGGCTTGTGCCGCATACATGTACTGTGCCATGTTTCTTGGAACATAGCTTTTCTGTCTCTTTCCACATATGTAAGTAATTACGGGACAAACATTTCCTTAAAAATGCTGTCAATTTCAATCATAATATTTTAGGGGTTTAAGATTGTGATGAAATTCTTCTGAAGCACATCATAGTTGACACTCTTCCACAGAAAGATGAGACTGCTGTCTTCATGATGAATGACAGCACTTTCATCTCTCACTCTTTTAGTCCTTGTCAAATACGAATGCTATCTTCATAATTTTACAGCAATAATTGGGAACTGTAGAGAGCTTGACCAAGACAGAGCCCAAAATTAGCAAAGATGGTTTACTGATATTGTTGCAATACTCACACCCAGGACTTAGGCATCCACATAATGAAATTACAGTATCAAGTCTTATACATCTTAGAAGATGTAATTTCTGAGAATATGTGATTGTGGAATCTTATTTCTCCCTCTCTCTCTATATCTTTCCTAATATATCCTAAACCTAGATAACCTATTTTTTGTAAATTTTATTTTGATAAACAGACAATGCACTTTTTGGTAACCAGGTTCTCACCACTTCCTATTTCTGCTCTATCTGGGACGGGGACGGGAGAGCTTTTAGATCTTGTATGTTCTCAACTGGGAAAAATTGAGGTTGGTATTTGGTGCAACTTTTCAAATCAAAGAGACATTTAATGCAATCCTGTTTCATTTATTAATAAGCTAGTATCATCTGTTCACAAAAAAAAAGGATAAGTTATTTGCTATATGCTATGTCTTCTTCTTCTACAAGAATCTTTCTTCATTAGTTCTCTTGTTTGTTCACTTTGCTAAGTTAAAAAATTTTATTTATAGGGTCCACAAAATCTTGATGAAGACCAAAATTATGTTCCTGCAATTGCAATTGTTGGTCGGCCAAATGTTGGTAAAAGTAGTATTTTGAATGCATTGGTTGGAGAAGATAGAACAATTGTCAGCCCTATCAGTGGCACTACTCGTGATGCCATCGATACTGAATTTGCTGGACCAGATGGCCAGGTTTGTGCAGTTTTAAGGGTTTTTCATGTTGCTAGGCACTATATATTGAATTGAATTGTCTGCCAGTTCTTCTGCACTATATATCTGATAAATTAACTTTTAATCTTAGTTCTTGAGAAGGAAGGAATTTGAATGCAAGATCATTAGAATAGCTATCAATTAATCTAAAGATGAGTAGGTGATAGCAGAATAACAGTTTTTCAGTGGAAATTTGTTTCAAAATTCTGGTACAATTTTCTATTAAATGATAGCAATTTGTTTGCAGAAGTTTCGTCTTATTGATACTGCTGGAATCAGAAGAAGGGCTGCTGTAGCTTCATCAGGTAGTGTAACAGAGGCATTATCAGTGAATCGAGCATTTCGTGCCATCCGCCGTTCTGATGTTGTTGCTCTTGTCATTGAGGCCATGGCTTGTATCACTGAACAGGTACTTCATCTGTATTTTTTTATATGGAATGAGTAACTGGGCCAATTAACTTTAAAATAGTATGTATAGGTATTTTTCTACCTCCATGTGGCATGAGCTGGAAAGTGCACTTGCATAGGAAATGCACCTCACCTCACCGTAGCCCCATTTTCCTTCACCAACTCACATGCAAAATAAGTAAATAAATAAAAAGAGGAGAATTAGCTGGACAAATTTCAAAAATTGGTCTGCATGAGCCTTGTCTATACTTAGAGCTTTTCAATCCTTATAATTCTTTGTAATCATTTTTCTGCAATCTCTAGATGCACTTGATGCATGTTCTGTACATTCTGTAGTCTTTTTCTGCCTCTAATGTTTTGTTCTCTCTTTTGAGTGAATACTCTAGGATTGCAGGATTGCTGACAGAATTGAAAAGGAAGGTAAAGGCTGCCTGGTTGTTGTAAACAAATGGGATACTATACCAAATAAAAACCAGCAAACGACAGCATACTATGAACAAGATATCAGGGAGAAGTTCCGTATTCTTCAGTGGGCACCTATTGTTTATTCAACTGCAATTGGCAGCCATAGTGTTGGAAAGTAAGTGCTCTCCCAACAGTTCCTTGCCTTACTGTCCAGATGATGATTAAAAGTCGAGCATGCTCTCTTTCATCTTTTAACTTTTTTGTTGGTGGTCGCTGAAAACAGGCTTAAAAGGATCACGGAGTTTATGATATGAATTATCTAACAAACATAATTCAGTTCACTACATCCTGCCGCCATTGGAAGTTTTCTTTAAAATTTTCTGTTAGAAATGGATGTGATAAGTTATTGTTAGCAGTGCGACTGATCTTAGCATGCATGCTTTGACCATCTTTTTTTTTTGTGAAACTTACAAGACCATAGATTACATCTCTACTTTTCTGTTTGCAAGTAGAAAACTGCAAGATCACATTCACTGATATTGAAACTTTTTTTGTTGTTGTCATTTTTCATTCTAGTGAAGCAAAAGTGATTTGCTATCAGAAGATTCACAATTGTGAAATCTCGAATCTTGACTAGTATAACTCAAATTTACAAGTTTTTTTAGTGCGCAAATTTGTTAATTTTATCTCTCTGAATATATTGTCTCTTTGCTTGGTTCTTTGCCCTTGGCTAAGATGAATTGCTATTATTCAGGATTATAGTTACTGCTAGTACTGTTGAAAAGGAAAGGTCAAGAAGGCTGAGTACTGCCATACTGAATCAAGTGGTACAAGAAGCATTAGCTTTCAAACCACCTCCACGAACCCGAGGTGGAAGGAGAGGACGCGTTTACTACTGCACTCAGGTACTTTTGATATGCAGTAGCTTGGTGATTATGTTATGTGCTTGACAACTTACCCTGCAGAGAAAAAAATTAGTTATGTTTGACCTGTCATGGTTGTTGCAAGTGGTATGGTTGAAATTCTCCCTACTTCCAATCAGTTTTATTGATCCAAATCTTGAGCTGGGTTGAAATGACAAATAACCTCAGCATCTAAAAATAGGATAGTGTAGTGCTACTTGATGGATTTTTCAGTTTGAAGATAAAAATTTATGATGTCAAACACTTGTGAAAATACTTTTTTGTTTTATTGTTCCTTGATTGATGGATTAATTCTTATGATATTATCTCTCTCTTTTCCTATGTTTACCAGTTTCAGCTTTAATTTTTGTGAATTCCTTTAGCCATTCTTGTAAAATATTGTAGATTTCCATTTGCAGGCAGCTATCAGGCCACCTACATTCGTTTTCTTTGTGAATGATGCAAACCTTTTTCCTGAGACTTACCGGCGTTATATGGAGAAGCAACTGAGATCAGATGCAGGGTTTTCTGGTACACCTATTCGACTTCTCTGGCGGAGCAGAAGAAAAATGGGAAAAAGTGAAGGTATGTGCACACTTTGCTTCTCTTTCAAGATCATGTTGAGCAATTTTAACATGTGAAGTTGAAGTCATTCCATTTATTTAAAACGAATTCAACTTAGTAGGTAAGATTGCAATTGGTGCTGTAGCCTGTAGCTTAATGGGAGTGGTAAGGCTTTCTAAGAATGATCAGGTATCAATGTTTTCTCCCGAAGTGGATAAGATTTCGTATATCTTAATGAACTATTGTGGAAAGGAAATCTGCTTCAATTTCTGCTTATAGACCAAGAATTGTACACCATAGTATTGGAATTTTCCTACAATGGGGAAAATAAAATTTTGCGATTTTAACAGAAATTTAAAAAATAACTGTTTACATATGAAAGATTTGTCGGAGCGGAACATTTCAAATGTTATAAGCCTCAATATTTGAACAAAGTATATGATCATATCAAGTTTTAGAACAAGTATATACACACACATGCTCGCAGGACGAACCTAGTGTAATTCTCAGCACCCTAGAGATAGAATTGCCCTTTTGATTTTCTGGTATTGCTCGTGGTTTAGAACATATATTAGAGGAAATGCTTTAGTTTCTGTACGATATCTAACGTCCTCCGAATGAACCAACTAACTGGGATGGTTTTGTTTGATTGGTTTTCAGTCAAGGGTGGAACAAGGACACGACTTAGTCTTCCACCACGTGGCTGAAAGATGGCATTAGATCTATGAACGATAGTAGGAGAAAGGCACTTCCAATAGTAGTGGAAATTTCTGTCAAAAGAAGTTCCCTTATCTGGGCTTAAGTTTGTGAGTTTCCACAAATGCGGACTACACGTAGAATGCTCGAAAGGCACGAGAGGGTGAGGCGTGGAAAGAAATTTGCCAAGTCATGTACCTCACTTTAATTGTAATAATTGACGCCTATATATGGTGATTTAACTCCTAAAATGATGGATCAGGCGTTATAGCTGTCAAGGATCATATTTAATGATTTTTGCCTTGTTGTATCAACTAACTGATTTGAGATTTCCGATAATATGCCTAAATTAGAATTCCATTGTTTGAATATAATTTATAGAAGAAAAATAAAATTCCTTCGGGGAATATGATTTCCCGTTCCTGGCCCCAAAATAATTTATCTCCAGGGAGGGAGAGCTTTATTGATTCATTTCTTTTCTTTTAATATAGGAAAAAAAATTTCCCTCATAATATAAATGAGAGAACAAAACGAGAGAGAAGAAATTATATTTCTTTTTTTTTCCTTCTCATTTTCTTTCATTAAAATAATTGTACTTTTCCTTGGAATTTCTGAACCAAACAAAGGGTAAGTAGAATTCATAAAAGATTAATTGCATTATTTCACAATCTTAGTTGTCCCTTAAAGCTAGCCACAGTACTAATGTTTAACTGCCGTGCATTAAAAATATGGATATGGTAGGCGGATGGTAGTTCGAACAGTTTGAGTCTTACACCCAGAAAAGAAAAGGACACAACAGAAAAAACGTTTTCTTTATTGTTGTTATTATTATTATTATTATTGAAAAAAACTTCCACTGTTAAAATTCAAAGAGATGTGTCGGTGTGCAAATTGGCACTCGATGTTTTGATAAATTGTTCAATTATTTTCTGTTGATGTAATAATATTTTCCAGCAACTATGGCATTACACGAATCACATCAACTATTAAATGTACATTAAAATCATGAATGTGGACCTCTAAAATACAGTTTATGGTTAAAGTTACCAACTGAGTTTCCCTTTAATTTATAGATTTCATGAAAAAATTATAGGGTGTCATTGATCAACTTCATTAATGATCGTGTCCATAATATGAATAGATAAAACACTGTAGGGTTATTTAACAACATATTAAATTTATTGGGTCCCTTCAATTCCAATCCCAAGATAAAGTGACAAGAAGTAGAAGTTTCCACATAAACTTAATTATGATGAGTGTGATAAAAATTATTGTGTATGTGTATTAATATAATTATACTATAATATGTATAAATAATTATAAAATTATATATAACAAAATATGATTAATTATCAACTATACATGGAGATATGGAGATATAGATAAGTACTATCTTATAAGGTAAAGGGACTTCAGTCTAAGTCAATACCGTTGGGGTGTTAAAAAATTTCACTCTCTAGGAAAAAGAAAAAGAAGGAAATGGGTTATATAGTTGGCCTATATGTACACCACAGATATAGGAAGGATCTTTTATAAAGGAAAACAAATTTGCAGCAACTCATTTAGTGAGTGTTGGAAAAAGAAGCGCATAAATAATATAGAGGGAGAAGTAGAGAGCTGAGAACTCGATTGATTGTCAATAATTTTCTGTCCTTTAGGAGGCAATAACCCATTTCCCATTAATAGGAAATTATGGAGAGTGTAGAGAATTTGGAGAGTGAGTTGCAAGAAATGAGAAGCTATTTTAGGAGTGGAAAGACCAAAGATTTTTCTTGGAGACATTCTCAACTTAAAGGGTTGCTCAAGTTTATCAAGGAAAATGAAATTGAAATCTTTAAGGCTCTTAAGCAAGATTTAGGAAAGCATCATGTTGAAGCTTTTAGAGATGAGGTTTATATGTTAATTTGCTTCTTCTTCTTCTTCTTCTTATTATTATTTAATCTTTTATTGGAAACTGTTCATTCCTTTTTTTTTTGGCAGGTGGGAAGCTTAATAAAAACGATAAATTTTGCATTCAAAGGTTTGAAAAAATGGATGTCGAGTGAGAAGGTAAATTTTTCAGTATAGTAGAGCTTATTATTTTTCTCTCTTGGGGTGTTATATATATAATAGTAATAAAATCATGTTATATTGCTAATTTTGTGGATGCATATTAATCGTGTTCGTATACTAATTATAGGCAAAGCTGCCAATAATTGCAGTCCTCACATCTGCTGAATTGGTTCCTGAGCCTCTTGGTCTTGTCCTCATTATGTCATCCTGGAATTTTCCATTTGGTATAAGGATTATAAATTTATAATTATAGATAATAATTTCTCTGCTGATGAATTAATTTATTGCCGTGATTTTGCAGGTCTATCCATAGAACCACTAATAGGAGCAATTGCTGCTGGAAACACAGTGGTTTTAAAACCTTCAGAATTGGGTCCTGCTTCTTCTTCTCTGATAGCAAATACCATGCCTAATTATTTAGACACTAAGGCCATTAAGGTCATCCAAGGAGGCTCATCTCTTGGTGAATTTTTGCTGCAGCAAAAATGGGACAAAATTTTCTTTACAGGTAATGTTCAAATGGAAATAGTATATATGAAGAAAGTTAAGGCGAATCATTTAGCGAAGAAAAATGCACAACTTGAGGAAATAGTATTCCAACTGTTTATCATTAGCGACGGATTCGCCGATAAAGGCATGGGATCTTATCACATAACAGCTACATTCATAATAAAAAATAAAGTAAAATAAAACAAGAAATGAAAATCAATAATACATAATGTAGGGATGCATGTTTGTGTAACTTGTGGTTGTTTCAGGGAGTGCACGTGTGGGAAGGATAGTGATGTCAGCAGCAGTGAAACATCTAACACCAGTTGTTCTGGAGCTGGGTGGGAAAAGTCCTGCTGTTGTTGACTCCCTTTCATCTTCCTGGGACAAACAGGTAATTAAGTTTCAAATATGTTTGATTATTTTCTTTTCTTTTTGACGTATGATTTAATTAAGTATCATCAAGATGATTGTAGTGCTGATCAATTTCTGTTGTTTTAATTAAAATTAGGTGACTGCAAACCGAATTGCTGTGTCGAAATTTGGAGCCTGTTCTGGTCAAGCTTGCATAGCAATTGATTATGTCCTTGTGGAGAAGAGATTTGCTTCCACTTTGGTAGGAAAACTGAAAATATATGTATTTATATTTTTAATTTCCTTGATGGGATTTTCTTTTCTAAATTAATTCAATTCATCTAAAATACATATACTATTATTTCTATTTTATAAATATGAAACTAATTATAAAAGTTACTTTTTTTATTTTTTATTAGGGAGAGTATCATTAACTTTAATTGTAAATGAAAATGGTGTACCTAATATAGGCAAGTAAAATCCAATTCCTTTTCCCTACAAGTTGGATATATATATATATATATATATATATATATTTAGTGGTTCCTGCCTTCTGTATTTTCAGGTGGATTTATTGAAAGTTTCTGTCAAAAATATGTTTGGAGAGAACCCAAGAAAATCAAATTCTATGGCAAGAATTGTTAACAAGCAGCACTTTTTACGATTGAAAAATCTTCTAAGTGACTCAGCTGTCCAAGAGTCTATTATCCATGGTGGTTCAATGGACGAAGAGAATTTGTAAATCATCATTTGTTGTTTCTTAATCTTAAATATTGTGGTTATTTCTTCTAACCCTATTCATATGCGTAAGAATAATAGTTTTTACATGACCCAATTTATAAATAAATAAATAAATATACAATCATGTTCTATATATACATCTATATTTCTCTAGTTCAATTAGCTAGGATATATATATATATATATTCAATCAACTTTCTTGCAGGTTTATGGAGCCCACAATCTTACTGGAAATAAATAAATATACAATCATGTTCTATATATACATCTATATTTCTCTAGTTCAATTAGCTAGGATATATATATATATATTCAATCAACTTTCTTGCAGGTTTATGGAGCCCACAATCTTACTGGATCCTCCCCTTGAAGCAGGAATCATGACAGATGAAATCTTTGGTCCATTGCTTCCTATAATTACAGTGAGATATTGCATGTTCATCTATTCACCATTTAGTTTTCTTATTTTTCAGTGATAATATTACAAGCAAACCAGCAAATACAATGATAAATTTACCACGTCTTAAATCTTAATAAAATGATATGAATATATATATATATATATATATATATATTCGTAGCAGAGAATAAGATAAAAATTAAGCTTATTATTTTTCCAATAATTTAGCGTTGAGAAAGAAAATATTAGTTAATTTTTCCGATTCTAAACGCACAAATCATCTTATTAATTTTTGAATGTCCATTTCTTTATTTAAAAAAAAAAAAGATTCTTTATCGAATAGAAATTTTAATATTTGTGTTATTGATTAAAAAAAACAAAAAATAAAAAGAATGAATCCATTTTTGCTTTGGCAGATAGATAAGATCGAAGACAGTATTGAATTCCTAAATTCAAGGCCTAAATCACTTGCAATTTATGCCTTCACCAAAAATGAATCATTCAGGAAAAGAATGGTAGCAGAAACATCATCTGGAAGCCTGGTTTTTAACGACGCTGTAATTCAGGTATTTCATCTATATATAGCATTATCTGTTTCAGTTTCTTCATTGAATAAACAACAACAGCTAGCAACAACATCAACAAGAAGCCTAAAGCTTTCTGGTTGATGAAATGATTTAATGATGCTCTTTTTTTTTTTTTTTGGGGTTGATGAAATATTGCAGTATGTAGCTGATAGCTTACCATTTGGAGGGAGAGGTGAAAGTGGGATAGGAAAGTATCATGGGAAATTCTCATTCGATACGTTTACACATTACAAGCCAGTTGTCAGAAGAAGCTTTCTGGTTGATTTCTGGTTCAGATTTCCTCCATGGAATGATCACAAGTTGCTTCTTTTTCGAACAGTTTATAATTTTGATTATCTTGGAATGCTACTTGTCATTCTTGGCCTTAAGAAGTCCACAACCAACTTTCATGCTCTTTAGCAAATTTTCTTTCACGTAAAAAAAAAATAATTACTATATTTTCATTCGCAAATTTAGCCATTATAATAATTCGTTTATATTTGTAAAATACTCAATTTTTATATATCAATGTAATGTTAATTCATTTTATAGGTATAATTTTCTTTCAGAAAAATTTAATTGTTTACATCCAATAAACGAACACATTTACATTTCTGATTATAATTAATGATGCTTCTGATATATAATGAATAAATACTTCAAATATGAAGCTCCTAATTTATTTTTTCGCCCATGCAATAAGCAATATTCGGTCTACATTTTTTTTTTCTTCGTACATCAGTTTATAAACTGATGGTAAAATCTCATTTAAGAAAGTAAGAAACTTTGATTTCTATAGAAATATATTATTGCATAATCCATCATTGTCCACAGACCTAATTAAATTTCTCAGATTAGAGATGTGCTTTTGAATTTGTTCGAGAAATTAGATTTCCTCACTCAATTAACTATTTCATACTTCTAATTTTTTTTTCATAGTTAATAATAGTTAATAATTGTTATCAATGTATACGAGCAAGAGGTTTGCATTTCTTAATTAAATTCCTTAACAAAAAATCTGGCAGAAGTTTAATATTTAACTAGTCATTTTTCCGTATTTTGTGTGTGGACATTAAAAGATTCTTAATTTAAAGTTTTGTATTTTTATTAATAAAATAAATTAAAATGAGATGGACCTATTGATTATCCTGTGTTACAATTGTCACCACCAGGGGATTCAAGGAGAGGGCATCTGTTGATTGATCATATGAAAACTAATTGATTGATAATATCAAGCAACAGAGAAAGTAACAATAGACAGAGAGAATGAAAATAATTATTTAACTGACTAACTAATCTATTTTTACATATTTTAAATACATATTTCAAGACCTTCTTCTTCTTCTTCTTCTTCTTTTAATTATTATTTTATTTTTTTAAGTTTTCACACGAGAAACCTTCAATCCAATCATCTCCAAATATTTTAGGGTAATGTAATATCCACTGTTACACATTCAGTGTCCTCACCCTAGAGTTTTACAAACAAAAATTAAACATCAACCTAATGCCCAAACATAGACAAATACATCAAACGTATACTGCAAATCTCATATCAAAAAGAGAGAAAGAGGAGAGAGAAGAAGAAAGATAGCGAGAATGAGAGAGTATAAGCTAAGAAAAATTTTATCATTCAAAAAATGAGAGCTTCTAAATTTAAAGTTCATTCTAAGCATTCTACCAATTTTAATGAAATTTGGTTTAGTTACCAATATTATAGAAACATTAATTAGCCATAGAAAGTTTTTCTGCTCCTACTTTAGAAAGCAAATCTAAACATGTCCCAATTGATTCATATTTATTTTTTTATGTCTAAAAAGTTTAATTCCTCATCTTAAATAATTTGCAACGACAAATGTTAGATCAACTTGTTGTAGCATGATAGCAAATCAAGATATGATGAAACTCATGTTTAATATTGTCAAAGCTCATCAGATGAATCTCATTGAAAAATTCTACATATCAAGAGACTATGGAATGTGAGAAAGCATATGCTACCTGGCCTTTCCTTTGATCTTAAACTCTATTGATCTCATTAGATAATCATGGTCCGCTGCTAAGAAAATGCATTCAATTATATAACATATGTGATTCAATAGTATATGTGACCCAGGATATAGGAAATATATCAGAACTAATTAAGGATCTGACTTTTGAATCAGACACCACTACCTAAACTTGGAGAAATGATTCAAGAAGAAACATATAACTGCCACAATTAATAAATAAATAAATAAAAGGCTTCCCTCCCTTTCAAAATTCAGCCATTGAAAGGTGATATATTAGGCCAAAAAGATAGACAGAGGGAGAGAGAGAAAAAAAATTCCTTACTACTCGTAGGAATGGTATCCAAAGTCAAATATACAGGAGATGATGGACCATATGGATTATTTGGATCTTAATCACCATAAGGACCTATGCCCATCCCATAACCACCCATTGGACCACCATAACCACCGTTGTACATCCCTCCACCATACATGCCACCTCCATACAGACCACCATAACTTCCTCTAGACATGTTGTTTCCATACAATCCACCACCATGTAAAGAAAGCTGTGAACCACACCCTGTCCCACAAGGTTGGTTTTTAGGTTGATAATTTTTCATTCACTGAACACCATGGCGCAAGGACTCAAAAGGTCCTATTTGAACTTTCTTTCTTAAAATGTAATGGTAGGAATCAAAAAGTAAAGACGACAATCACATTTACATACATGCCTCAAGACATATGAACATTCTTAAATAGATAAAAATATACCTCCATACGTGTTCCCGTATGTTTGCTGTTCCCACGTCCTAGAAGGTACAAGCCTACCGAGAGAATTTGTGGTCACAGTTGCATTCCTATTGGCAACTAGAACAATTTCACCCGGTTTTGCTATTTCAGATGTCTCAACTACCTCACTGGCGCCACCAGGTGATGGTGGAGGGGCATACGATGTGGTCCCAGCCCGCTCGCAAGGCTTAGCAGGAGGACTGCCACCTGCAATAGAAGAATACAATTACGAACAGTTATAAAACAAATTGAATATGTTTATAACCACAAACAATTCCCGTGAATTACAAATTCTTCAAATCACAGAAAATAAAAAAAGGGAACCAATCAGTATTAATAATACAGGTGTCTATCCTTATAAATCATCTGATTACACAAATACATAATTCCATTAACAAAAATTGCTTTTAAAAGCAAAATTGAGCCAAAGTATACACCAAAATCAACTTTCCACTTGAAAAAAGTCTTAACATCTTCTTAATTACACCCATTAATTTTGATTCAATATAACATTAAATCCATACTGAAATAAGACAAAATCAAAAGTCATTACCTTCAAGCCAAGAAGAGAGGGGGAAGCACTAACAGAAGCCGAATCAATAAGGGCTACAGTGGCTTTTCCAATGGCAATCTTGGCGAGTGATTGCTCACCCTCATTAATATGGCCCGACACAGAACTCAAGTTTGCAAAACAGATAAACGACATAATTGTCAAGAGTTTCAGGCAATGAAAGTCACCCTCCATTGTTACGTTCCTAGGTTATACCAATGAAACATCGACAGCCGAAAAAGCTTCGAAATTTATAATGAATATTAGATAAAATAAGATGGGTGCCACTCAGATTCTGGTATAATTCAATTCTTTTTTTCTTGATTATAAACCGAAGTGAATAATCAAATAAGAGAAGCAGAAAGGTCAGCTATGTGTTTACAATTGGTTGTTATTAGATTACCAGAGACCGAAGAGGAGAAGGATTGACCTGGGACTGTGTATTTTTTTTATTTATTCACGAAAATGACATTAAAAGTCATAATCATTTTATCTTTGTAATAAATAAATATTACGGAATATTCCTAGTTTGTATAATCATTTTCAAATTATTTTGAAGTTGCCTTTAATTTGATTTAATTTTTAAAGTTATTTTATAAAAAATTTAAATTAAACTAACCGATTATGAATTTAATTCAAAGCTAACTCAATAAAAAAAATTATCCAAATAACTATGAGTAATATATTTATTTATATTAAAGTTATAATTAATTAATATGAGATACATCAATATATTTTTGGATAATTATATTATATTCGAATTGACTATTTGAATTTTAAACAAATTTCAGATCGATTTCAAATTAAAATTTTTTAAGTGAAAATAATAAATAGTCACGTATACCGCTAATGAATTTTTATTTTTAAGAAATTCATGTTAGTCATGCCCATTTATTGTGAGAGCAAATCGATTACTGTGAGCCCCTTCTTATATATGTGGTGCAACATTTTTAGACATTAATAAAAATCTCCTTTTTGCTATGGAAATTGTTCTAATAAATTTGCATATATTTTTTTATAAATTAAAAAAATGTTATTTTCAGATCTACACAGTTCATTTTTTTTATTATTTTCTTAATTTCTTACAATAAAATTATAATTATTTTATTAGTAATGTAGAAATACTCTTAATTTTATTATCTATATACGTGTAATAATTAAGTTTTTCAAAAATAAATATAAAAATTGTCATTTTTCCAGTTTGAATGCACTATAATGTGAAAGCTACTATAAATAATATGGAGCTTGTTTGAATGTTAATTTTTAATAATAGAAAATATCTCTTTATTATCATTCTTTAAAATTAATAGAACTTTGTCATTTTTATGGTAAGTGTAAGGAAATTACTAATTTTATTATGTAGTTCACGGCATATTAAACCTTTTAGTGAATAAAAAATAAGATAAATTACTATTTGAGAGAGAAATATTAAGTTGTTATTTGATTCAAGTGAGTTTTATTAATATAAAAATATGGTCGAAATTTTTGTTTCCTTTTTAAAAGTAAAATTAATAATAGATTGAGAAGGAAAGTTTTTTAACCTAAATAACTTTTAAATTATCTTCGAAAAAAAAAATCTATATTTTACTCATGAATTAAATTAATAATTTATTATCGTATTCAAAAAAATAATTTTTAAAATAAACTTCATAATTATAAAATAGAAAAAAAAAATCTTTTACTGAAAAAATTTAACCTGTATATAATGTTTTTGAGTGAAAATATACTAAAAAAATCATAAGTGAGAACGAATTATAGGGATTTAAAATTTATTGTTAAAACCGTTGATATTCAAGGAAAACCAACAAGATGGCAAACTGCGATCGGTCAACGGTTTAGAGTTGAACATAAAATGGGAGGGAAGATTTCCCGCCATTTCTTCGCCTCCACCTCTGTACACTATCTGAAGCCCCAACATTTTCCCTTTACGTTCTTTTACTCTCTCCTCTCTGCGAAACCCTTCAATGGCAGATACTCCAAGGAAACTCCTCCAATCCCCGTCAAAGAAGCCCAAACAATACTCTCCTTCCTCCATCTCTCTCCCCCCTCAAACCCCACAAACGGTTGATTCTCCTCGCCGATCTTCTCGTCGCTTATCTCTTAAGCTCGATCAGAACGTTGCCCCGCAACAACCCATCTCCCAATTTGAAAGCCCCGCCAAGAATTCACTACTTAAAGAGACTCCTCTATTATCAGTCCAAGAATCAACCAAAACCAGAAGACATTTGAAGATAAATGAGTCCTCTAAGACCCCAGAAGACAATAGAGCAGTTGAATCCCCAAAAGCCAGAAAATCCAGGTCTAAAGTTGCGGAGGTTGAAGTTTCATTCTCTCCTGTATCGCCAGATCAATTGGAGACCAAGAAGAGGAGAAGGCATGAAGAAAAAGAAAGGAAGGTGGTAACAAGAGCAATGAAATCGAAAGGTGAACAAAAGAGCAATAGGAAAAGGATTTACTATAAGAAAGTGGTGTATGATGGAGGTGAGTTTGAGGTAGGAGATGATGTTTATGTGAAGAGGAGAGAGGATGCCAGCTCCGGTGACGAGGAACCAGAAATGGAGGAATGTAGAGTGTGCTTCAAAGCAGGGAAAGCGGTGATGATCGAGTGCGATGACTGCTTAGGTGGGTTCCATTTGAAGTGTTTGAAGCCTCCATTGAAGGTGGTTCCAGAAGGGGATTGGATTTGTGGGTTCTGCGAGGCCAGGAAATTGGGTAAGGAGGTTAAATTGCCAACTCCGCCTGAGGGGAAAAAACGTTCTCGAACATTCAGGGAGAAGCTTCTATCCAGTGATTTATGGGCTGTCCGTATTGAGAGGTTGGTTCATTTTCTTTACGTTGTTACTATTTTTGTTGGCTCGAGTTCGTCAGAGAAAAATTTCCCCTTATTTATATGCAGTTTATGGAAGGAGGTGGATGGTAGCTATTGGTTTAAGGGGCGATGGTACATGATTCCAGAAGAGACTGCTGCTGGAAGACAGCCTCATAATTTGAGGAGGGAGCTTTATCGAACAAATGATTTTGCTGATATTGAGGTAATGGAAGTTATCTTGTTTAATTGAATTTGACAAGTATTTTGCTTGATATAACTTGCTATCTCCTCATACCAGTATTTTTCTTTCACCTATTAGTTTACTTGCTCTTTAATGATACATAAAGTTCTCAGTTCTGTAGTAGAAGAGATTCCTATAGACCAGTGTGTTTTTGTAGTTGTATCTTTGCTAGTACCGCATGTATTTCAGCAGATTTTTTTATGTGCCATTTTGTTTGACTATACCAAATTCTTAAAATGGCTAGATATACCTCAGCTGTTGATGTCATGTAACATGTGCTTAATGTGGCTTTCACATAAAGTTGAAGAGCTATCTTAGCTCTGAGGCCTTTCTAATATCCTATTAGTTCAAATCAGTCATCTTGTCCATGAGAGGTAGCAATAATCATATCAAAGCTAACAACAATGTATGCTTGATGTCACAGATGGAAACTATCCTTCGGCATTGCTCTGTCTTGAGCCCCAAGGAATATGCTAAGGCAAATAATGAAGGAAATGATATTTTCTTATGTGAATATGAATATGACATCCACTGGCACGCTTTCAAGCGTCTGGCTGAGATTGATAATGGTGAAGAGGTAAGAAAATAAGATCAGTTTGTTGATTTCTCATTCTATTAAACTGCAATTACTCCTACGTTAAAGTTTGCGGAAAATGTTGAAACACTGCTCATTTGATAGGATGTTGAAGATGCTGATAGTGATGAAGATTGGAGTTCTTCCAAGGATAATGAATCTGATCCAGATGAAGACATAGAGAATGAAGAGGAAAATTTGAAAAAGTTCCGAGCAAGAGCATCAACTCACGAGTTGGCTGCTGTATGGGCATTCTCATTTTTGTGTATTTGTAACTTTTAGCTTATTGACTACCCCATAGTTGAAGTGATTATTACGCTATGATGACAGAATTTGCGCAAGGGCCAGTTCTTCGGACTTCAGAAGATAGGGACTAAGAGAATCCCAGAGCATGTACGATGTCACAAGAAGACTGAACTGGAGAAAGCAAAAGCAACACTTTTGTTGGCTACTCTTCCCAAGTCTCTACCTTGCAGGAATAAGTATGTGAACTTGGTGCCTTTTTTTTTTTTTTTTGTCTTTCCATCACTATAGGTTCTAATGGAGAACATGTTTGATATAGAGAAATGGAAGAGATAACTGCATTTATCAAAGGTGCCATATGTGATGATCAATGTTTGGGTCGTTGCCTTTACATTCACGGTGTACCAGGAACTGGCAAGGTAAATTCTTTCAACTCTAGTCGAAATAATTCTCATCATATTATTTCCAGACAGGTCATCAAAGTCTAATAGTGCTCATACACTAATTCTCATTCAGTCTTTCTGCTGGAATGATTTTACAGACTATGAGTGTGCTCGCAGTAATGAGGAACCTGAAATCTGAAGTGGATTCAGGAAATATAAGGCCATATTCTTTTTTGGAGGTTAATGGTCTAAAGTTAGCATCACCAGAGAATATTTACAGGGTAAAGTGTTTGCGAATTTATCCAATTCATATTATATGACTGAATCCTCTGCTTGAGTTGCAATATTTGTGCCCTATATTCTAGGTTATATATGAAGCATTAAGTGGCTACAGGGTTAGTTGGAAAAAGGCTCTTCATTTACTGAATGAGCGTTTTTCAGATGGAAAGAAAGTGGGCAAGGATGATGACCGCCCTTGCATTCTACTTATTGATGAACTTGATCTGCTAGTAACCCGAAATCAGTCGGTAACTTGCGCATTTCATGACATGTTATTGTGGTCATTTCTAGCAACATATTTTGAATTGTTAACGAGGGAATTAATATGCATGTCTTTTCTCTTTATCCAGATTTTATACAATATTCTTGATTGGCCTAATAAGCCTCATTCAAAATTAATTGTCATAGGTAAAACTTTCCTACATGAAACATTTCGAGATGGTATTGTTTATGATGAGGTGAAAATGATGATCTTGTTTCTGGTGTGAAATATAATTGGATATTCAGGAATTGCAAATACAATGGATCTTCCAGAAAAGTTGCTTCCTCGTATTTCAAGCCGTATGGGTATACAAAGGTTTTGCTTTGGACCCTATAATTATCAGCAGCTTCAAGAAATAATTTTAAGTCGCCTCAAAGGCATTGATGCATTTGAAAATCAAGCTATAGAATTTGCTTCAAGGAAGGTCTGTTCTAGTGTAATTTGTTTTGCTATAATTATTTTGATTTGCTCAAAAGATTCACCTGCTAATCTTTAAGAACTTATTACATGTATCCAGATTTGAAAATTTCCCTCCCTAAATCCAAATTTGTTAAGTTAGCAGCTACTTCTTTTTTGTGATTCACAGGTAGCAGCGATTTCAGGAGATGCACGTCGTGCTCTGGAGATATGTAGGCGTGCAGCAGAAATTGCAGACTATCGTCTTAAGAAATTAAGTTCAAATGTCGATTTAGCTCCTGCAGGTCCATAAACTCTTTTTTGATGGGATAAGGTTTTGCTTTTCCTAACTCAAAAATAATAACAAATAGAGACAGAGTAAGATTAGGAAATTAATCACTTGTACATGTTTTTAAGATATCAAATTTGATCATGTCAAATAGTTTGGAGCAGCAAGACCATGATTTTCTAGCAACTTTGTGTAGTTTCACCATTTTAATCACTTGTATATGTTTTCAAGATATTACATTTGCCTTAGGGATCATACTGCTCTTACTCCTAGGGATCATACTGCTTTTACTCCTATAGTTCCTCAGTTTAGCATGGTTTCAGATGGTATTTTATCAAACTGCTACCTGTTTTATTCGCTCAGAGGAATTCTGTAACTTCCAAATTACACATTCACTTTGTTTGAAATATTATCTATTGGTTGGTTATGCCACATTTCTGAGCATTAAATGAATCTAGATTTCACTCTCCAGGAAAAGGCCTTGTTGGTATGTCAGAGGTTGAGGCAGCTATTCAGGAAATGTTCCAGGCACCTCATATTCAAGTGAGTTGACTCTAGTATGATTCATGGAAATTGTGAGCGGTGGATAGCATTTGACGTTTTTGCTCTACTATTTCTCATAAACAATGAAATCTTGGTATATGTGTCGGTTGTGTCAAAAGTGCATACATTTCTGCCACAATGGTGGTGGCGTCTATAGGTTCATACAAAGAGGTGGATGATCAAAGCATTTCCTGAGGATAATGTATTATTTGCGTTATTTTATCGTGAGCAACATGTAATTAAGCATCAAGGAACTTATTTGTTTTGTATGCATTTTGAAATTAATGGCTGTCTGGCTTTCTAGAATAATTTGTTTTGGGTCAACCTGGCTTGGCTACTCTACAAGTACCATTGTTTGTATGGATTTTAGCTGTGACATTTGTTTCTGAATAGGATTTAAATCTTGTACCCTATTTTAATTGGACAGAAAAGAATGCACATTAGGTTTTAGGGAAAAAGTATTTTGGCTGCGACTGTTATTTGATGTCCTAGTGGGTAACTTAGCTCTTCTGTCCGTTTTCTCTCTCCTTATACAGGTAATGAAAAGTTGTTCTAGAATCAGCAAAATTTTCTTGACGGCTATGGTGTACGAACTCTATAAAACAGGGATGAGCGAGACAACCTTCGAAAAGGTTAAAAGCTTAGCACCTTAAACTTCTATGTTTGTTCTTTCCAACATAGTTTATATAAGAAACTGAAGGTTTCAAAAGCCAAATGAACCACACGCATTCATCACCTTTCACTAGTAAACAGTAATTTCTTTTAATTCAATTAGAATGATAACAACGTAGGCAGCTGTTCTTCCCCGCAAAACAAGTTGCATGTGAAAAGCTGAAGCAGGGATATGCGGGATGATTGAAAAATTATGCAAATGATGTTCAAGCATATCACGACATAAGTGATTCAGCTGGGCTATGCATTTACTATTATCCTTGCGCACAAATTTATTTTAATTTTGGAAACTTAAAAACAAGAATTTTCTGGTTTCTGAAAGTTCTTCTTGGTTACAGTTGGCAATGACTGTTTCATGTCTCTGCACAAGCAATGGTGAAGCATTTCCTGGTTGGGACACTCTCTTGAAAGTCGGGTAAGTCATATCGTTTATTTGTTATTAACTGTTAACTGCAGATATTGTCTTTTTCATGCCTGATTTTTCTTTTGACAAATGCTTTTGGAGGACTTCAATTGTAGAATAGTTGAAGTCATGTCCTAAACTCTGATTGTGCTAAAATGGTGCTTGGATAGAAAACACTCAATACCCCGCATTCTCTAGACAAATTGAGCCAATTTTAAGCTCGTCGTCTTTTGGAAGTACTGCGTTCTCTCCTCCCTGTGCACATGAATTTTCAATATTTGTCTACATAACTATATTTACAATATAAGAGATGACTCTGGTAATCATTTCTTTCTGTTTTTGCTACTTTTGTGCACTCGTTTTAAACTCAAAGGAATCATGCTACTAAGCTGAAGTAGCCTACACATCATGATCTATTTTCGTGCTGGGATTGCATGATATGCAAATTGTGAAATTTGATTTCTGTGTTTTCAGATCCTTGAGGTTAGGTTGTGCAGCTAATTTGAAGCATTTCCTTCTCAAGGTGTATGAAAAATCCTGAACTATTCTGATCCAACATTTTGCTTTTGACAGATGCATGCTAGGTGAAAGCAGAATAATTTTATGCGAGTCTGGAGCTAGGCAC
This sequence comes from Triadica sebifera, assembly GCA_023653625.1. Taxonomy (NCBI): domain Eukaryota; kingdom Viridiplantae; phylum Streptophyta; class Magnoliopsida; order Malpighiales; family Euphorbiaceae; genus Triadica; species Triadica sebifera. The sequence goes on from CM042906.1 coordinate 29,108,900, forward strand.
AGGTTGCAGAAATTGCAGCTCAATTTTCCAAGGTGAGCTTCCCAAGGAACTTTCTGCCTTCCCACAACTGAGCACTGCGCATTGGTTATTACATATTTATATAATATGTTCTTTGATTGTGAAAGAGAATTGCCTTGTCTTGTTGGAATTTAGGAAGCTTTAAAGCATAATTATCTCATGTCATATGCATTTGTTGGTGGGCTGGTCACATAATCAGTTCCTGCCTGCTTGTTCCGGTGGGATGTGGAAAGGGTAGAGCAGCTTATGGTATATGTTCGATGGGTGGATGGAAATCTTATGCATATGATCTCCACATCCAGAAGCAAAGAATGCTAAAAATCGTTGCTACTGACTATCATATGTAAGCTAGAGAATAGTGACCATGGTAATTTTACCAATCAAAATGTCCAAAACAAGATTAATGATTCTGCAGTTTCTTGAGCTTAAATCATTCCGCTTTATTGGCCTAACAAAAATTCCCCATATTCTACTCAGCATTGGATCGATTTGGAAGCATTAAACTTTGACCAACTTCTTTATGATATGCAGTGATGATGTGGCTTTTGCGCTGAAGGGCAGCAAGGAGTTGCCTTGGTTGGCCAAGTATTTGTGATATGCGACCAAAGAGAACTGCATTCAATTCTTCCTTCATATGAACAATTTTGATTTATTTTTTCAAATATTCTCAGATTTTCACTTGACCTCTGGTTATTTAAGAGGAAATTTAGATTATTTTTTTTATTATTTTTGATTCGTCCGGGAAACTGCATTTTATGTTGAGGATTGCATATGAAAATAATAAGAACCAGAGGATCTGAGGACCATAATGTTATTTCTTCTACTTGTCTGTAAACTTCTCGTAACAACTGCGTTAATCAAGACTGGGGAAGAAAGAGCTCGACGGAAATAGCAAGTGCGTTTTCTGTGTTCACTGGAATATCTAGTAATCCTTACCAAGTAGTTCTTAAGCCCCAGTCGAGAGAAAATTATGGCCACATTCTCTCGCTGAATCGTAGATGTGAGATTGAACTGAAAAATAGAAAAAAAAAATGTTTAACGACTTTATATATAAACTGAAAAACGAAGAGCCCCATTAAATGAGAAATTTAAAATATGCAACAATAATATTTTCCTCGCATCCTTTGCTATTAATGATAGCCAAGCATATAGACCAACAAGGAAATGAAGACAAAGGGAAGTACAGCTGAAATGGAAAACTAGTGGAAGCTTTAAATTGCCAAAGGCACATTTCTTTACCCCGCAAACAAACTATACTGATATTTTTCTTTTACAAAAGATATTCCTACGCGAGACTAAGAGCCTTTAGTTTCTTTTACAAAGGAAAAAGGAGCCAAACATAAAGGAAGCTCAAATTATACAAAAGTACTTCAAAAAAAAAAAAAAATTGGCACAATAAACTGAAATGTTTCCTGTCCTGACTGCCTTTCACTGCCCTTGGCCGCCTGCAAAAAATATACATCTTGAGCATAATTTGATAGTCTTCTCATCCCAGGCAGCAGATTTGGCACATCTAAAGATACTTCTCAATTTCACAGTCTAAGGAACAACGTCAACGGGTACTGTAATATAAATTGAAGAACTCTTATACAACTAAATTTGTTGGGAAAAAACTGATGATTTCATCCACAAGGGCCGGCCTAATATGGCACTTCCGTGAATAGAAAGGTAAGCAGCATTTAACCTGACAATAAAATTCAAAGAGCTAAAATGAGCAGCCAATAACCATAAATATATAGGTACTAGTTACACCACAAGGCTGGGAGAGACTTCACTTGTCAACATCAGGAGCAGCCAAGGGATCATAAAGTTCCTCCCTTTGTTCTACAACTGGAACTGCATCGGTCATGCCTTGGACACTATCAACCTAAATGGGCCAACAAGATATAAAGTCAGTTTAAAATAACCAATGATCAATTCAGTTTGTCCAAAATTTCTCACCTTTAACAGAATTCAGAACCAGCGGTTCCAATTCACGTTAAAACAATACAAAAGCTCATAAAGCTGCATTGCTAGGTGACTTCAACTAAATACTTAACAGAATCGGTTCATGATAGCACCAAAAATTTTAAAAGAAAAAAAAAAAAAGAAAAGATCAGCAAGGACTGGCTATTTTCAACTTATGTTAAACTTTTTTCAAGGCATTGTTATTTTTACAATGTCTAGAAAAACTTGCATTGAGGCTCTGTTTTTAAGCTCAGAACTCATATACCAGCTAAATAAATCTATATATCAGTGAAGTTCAGAGGTGACAGTTAAAGATTTTTATCTTTATGGTCATCGTTTAAAGTAATTATGATCAATGTTTAGGGCGATTTCACATTTTTCCCAAAAGAAAGGGAAGAACATAAGAACCAAGAGCAACACATCATAGCAGAGTTCCAGCTGCATACATATAATGACCTTTTTAGGAACAACAAAATTTTTAAAGAAAGTGTAAAGGGCTAAAAGACGACAGATTATTCCTTAAAACTCTCATAGCTTTCTACCCATACTATACAAAATTTGACACTAGATTGAAGCAACAAAAGTTAAGATGCTCGCCGGCTGAGGATACTGTGGATAACCAGCATATGCACCATAGGCATATAAAGATGGATCCTGTGTTGCTCCATAAGCATAGACATCATAGCCTTGTCCATAACCATAATAGGCACTCCACTGATCTCCTTGCTGACCCCAACCACCAGTTGCATCCTTCAATGAGTCAAAACCAAATATTATGAAACTTACTATAAAAAAAATACATAACAATAAAAAGGTTATATCCCAATGTCAGTGTTATATTTTTGAAACTATGCATTCAGACAATACCCTCAATCACATTCTTAAATGCTACAAAATAAACATTGGATGGTCAAAAAGTACCATTCCACCTCAGTGGTTTAACTCTCTTCATACATTTTCTTATTGATTGTTTAGCATTCATGAACATTTGTACAGAGTTCAGGAATTGCAGACATAATCACAGACAAACACAAATAATGAAAAAAATATAGTATTTGATAACTGTTGTAGAATCCATTAGGAGCTGTATCCTTCACCTTCTTCATGGGTACATGTTATGAAAATTTGAATACTTGTTTCTGGCTTAGAAATGAAGCATTAAGGACATGTATACAGAAAAGAGACATTCTCATAAGAAATAAAATAACAGAAAAGGTATATTCTCTCAAGACAGATAGAAGTGAAATTTACCTGTTTCCTGCCCCAAGAAATACGCACTGGCAGCTGACCAATCACATGCCCTTGCATCCTTTGAATAGCTTCTTCAGCAGATACCCTATTTAGAAAAAAGTAGAGGTTAGACCATCAGACAACAGAAGCCAAGTACATAAAACATGATATAGTATGTAATAAAATAGGGGCTATATGACCATCTCCGCACAGTATTTTCTGTCTCTGTCCATCTTTGGTATTTATACTTCTTCCTTTCTATTACAAATAAAGATATATAGTACAAGGCATGCCATATGAAAATGTGCAATAAAAAACATGACTATGAACAACCTTCTGATAACTCAATCACCACAAGATAAACAAACATTTCATGCTTGAATGTGATTCTAATATCCACAATAATGTAGAAGGAATGATATTGATATCTGTTCTTTAATATAAGCAATTAGCATACCTAGTTCCAAACTGTACAAAACCACATCCTCTGCCCACAGGAATCTTGACATAAGCAATTTCCCCAAACTGCAAAAAGGTTTGCCTCAGTTCCTCTTCTGTGACATTTGGGTCCAAGTTACCAACAAAGATCTGCAAGAAAAAAATAGTAAGAGATTTGGACTAGACAAAATCCCCAAAAGACTAAAATCTATCTAACTTACGGTGGTATAAGTGATGTCATTATCAACTGCAACCACATGAACTGGTGTAGCGGCGTATGGTGGAATCGGATACACGGCTGCAGAAAAATTGATAGATAAAGCAAAATCTAGCACAAGAACCAATCAAGCATAAGAGTTATACACTTATTGGCAAGTCATCTATTTTGTAAGAAAAGATATGAACACAAAGAAGAATTAAAAAGCCACTGGAAATTAAGGTTTCTATAATATACTGCATCAATTTATAATAAATCTTATATTTCCCTTTTTGATGCACAACTCCTCGGGTCCCTAGACTTTTTATTTAATAGCTTGAATTAATTACATCTTCCTCAAATACTCACAACAAACTAAGACCATCTTGTACCATTTCAAATTGCGAAAACAAATAACAGGTCAACTATCAAACATATCTTTCCACAAACTCTCAAAGATCCAAAATAAGATAGTCAAGTCACGTAACTGTAGAAAATTATATAAAAAAACCCAGGAAATGAGGCAGGTCATGCTATTTCCTGGCTTCAGAATGCTGATTTTCTATTTGTCACACCTTTGTCAGTAATTACCACCTTGTATCTCTCAATCTTTCTTGAGTAAAAAGACAAACTCACACTTCAATAGGCTTGAGATGGTTTTACAGTTGGATATATGTAGTTTTCAGCAGTAACAATTTACTTTAGGTCCTTGCTTTTAGGTTGGGAAAATTATTCGTCTCCCATGTCCATTGGAAATGAAGTGTGAGAATATAAATCAAAGAGCAAAGAAAGATGTTGACTGCGTCAACTGAGACCTTTCTTAATACTAAACGAGGGAGGAGAGACAGAAGAAAAAAAAACTAGTCAACTGAGACCTTTCCTAGTACTAACAGATTAAGATTAAGAAGAGAAGAAAAAAACAAAACTATCTGAAGATAAAAAATAAATGACTTGATTGGTATAGTTCTAATAGAAGTAAAAGACTGAAATGACCTTTTGCTGCAGCATATTGTGGTTGATAGCCAGTGGTCTTCTTTGGTGTTGCTACACTGATACGCATTGGCCTTGTTGAGCAATAAACACCATTCATTTCAGTCATAGCACGATTTCTTTCATTCTCATCACCAAATTTAACAAATCCATATCCCTTAGAACGTCCAGTATTTGGATCAGTTACAACCTTGGCACCTCTGACAGATGGATAATTAGCTCGAAATGTTTCTTGCAAGAGATAATCTGTAACATCAGGTGCCAAGTCCCCAACAAAAATAGAAAACTCAGGCCCAGCATCAGGTCGTCTTTCCCCAATGCCAAAAGATGCCCAATTTAGCCTAAAAGTTTGTTCAGTTCCAGGCATTTGTGTCCCATTGTATGTCTGTAAAATCCTTTCTGCAGCTGCATGAGAAACAAACTCCACAAACCCATAACCTTCAGGCTGGCCTGTGATCTTGTTCCGTATTATTTTAATTGAAACTACCTGAATTGAGCATAATGGTTTCAGAATTTCAACACAACTAACAGGCTTGCATTAAAAACTAACTACATCCTCAATTATATTTTCTTAGAAGAATTATGTTTCTGATTAATGAAATCAAAACTGAACTGCAGTAAAAGGGGAAAAAGAAGAAGAAGAAGAAGCAACATTCTTTTTCATAGTAACAGTCAAAACTGCGGTCATACACTATGGTTCGAATAAAAAACGTAAATTAGAAAAAACCCGGCAATTGGCTTGCATATACAGCATCTTTGGTCACTATATGGTGCAAGAAAAAAAGAAAAGAATTCTGATTTCCTCTGCTTTCCCACCAAATTGGTAGGAAATGATTTTGGCCTTTGAAGGGAAACTGAGAGATCAGATTTTTCTTATTCTTAGAACTCCCCTTCTCCATTTAGTAACCAAACAAGAGGAAAGAAAAAAATTTCCACCCATTCGCTGAAATCAAACAAACTCTCCATAATATATATATGTACTATACAAAAACAGTTTCAAATACCCAAAAACCATTATTAAATTGCAACCCACGCACAAGCATCTGCAAACAAATATACATGAATATAATGTATACATAATACACATAGGAGGAAAGAGAAAGACCTCTCCAGTGTGAGCGAAGCAAGAACTTAAATAGGTTTCATCGACCCAATACTGCAAATCACCAATCCAAAGGGTTCTGACTTCTTCCAGAGTAGTGGGTTGATGGTACCCTCCTTGGGTTGCTGTTGGCGCTGCCATTAACTGTTAGCACTTTAATTTTAAACCACCGCTACGCCCGCATGGCCGCTTTGTGATTCTCTTCCCCTTTCCCTTTCCCTTTCCCTGTTAATTTTTCAAGTTTGTGTATATGCGCGTGCATTTGTACTGTAATATATCTTTCTTTTTTTTCACCCAACCGACGTCGTTTTCCTTTTGCAATTCCCAAAGCAATAGTTTTTCTTGTTAATTAATAAATTAATTATAGACTTTTTTTTATTAAATTAATTGCAATTCATATATTAACTAGTCGGCTTTTTCCTATTTCACATACGGAAAAAATGTAAATTTAATTTTCTTCGTAAAATTTTTATTTGTAGTTAAATTATTAAAAATTTAAATAAGATAAAAAAATAAAAATATTTTCATGATATAAATAAAAAAAATTAAATTCAATGAAGTATTAATAACTATCAATAAATAAATTTTATAAATAAATAGAGTTTTAGTGTTCTATTAAAATCTAATAAATAAATAAATAAATTTCTATAATTAAAAAACCAATATTTTAATATATTAATAGAAGATAATATCATTATCAACACTGATATAAGATATTATAAATTAAAAAAAATCTTCAAATTTTGTGAAAAGAAAATGAATAAAAAAGATACTATTTTCTATTTAGAGACCTCCGCATTTACATTTTGAAATATATATATAATAATGGTGATACGTGAAAGTTGAATTGTGAGCAAAATTTTTTTTTTCTGTTAAACCATAAATATTCTCAGCCAATCGATTAAAACACATTAAAATTAATTCTTCTCATATTAAACAAAATTTAGAAAAAGAATAGTTTAACGGAAAAAAAATTCCACATAAGTTCAGTCCCATGACATCCCTAATTACTGATAGGTAAAATTCTCCTAATTAAGCATGCTAATTAATAGAATTTCATCATGGATTAAATTAACTTTTTTAAGATATAGGTTTCGGATTATAAAATTTAACCATGGGTAAGGGAAATTGTGATTGAACTTCTTCTTTCTACTATAATCTTTTAAAGAAAAAGAAAATAACATTATATTTTTAAATTTTAATAAATACTCCATGCAATGCAATGCTAACGGTGGGCAACATGGCCGCTTTCTTCGAGGATTGAAACCCACAAAACCGCTAATTCTCCAGCGACTAACAAATCCAAAGCTTTTAGCTTTCTTTACCAAGAATTGATTTTTTCCCTCTACAAGCATTGCAGAGTAAAAATGGCTGTCCCAGCTGCATTCGTCATCGTCCCCATAGGGATTCTCTTCATGTTCTCTGGCCTCATTGTCAACCTCATCCAGGTTACATTAATTTGTTTCTCTCCTATTTTTATGTATCATGTCTGGTTTAAGCCAGAGGTTTCGTAACTTCAATTTCAGTTTGAAGGAATGATGTAGTCATTGATTGTAATTGGATATAACAGTTTACAAGTTATGTAATTTTAGCTAATATTCTTATTTTGGATTGTGACAGTGGTTTCAGTTTCAGTAAATATTTCTTAAAATTGGCAAAAAGATATTATTATTGGCTAGTCAAGTATGATATCAAATCAATGAGCTTGGTAATTCCAGGAGTATGGAATTATTGAACTTTGAGTTCCATGATGTTATATAGTACGTAAAACCCATTAAGAAAGATTGGTGCCATGGATCCAGTTGCTGGGATTCTGAAATTTTTCAAGTGTTGCATTCAGTGGCCTGCTGCAAATTGAGTGGCCTTGTCGAATCTTTTATTTATGATTTATATATGGATGCAAAATCTGTGATTTAGAGCTGCTTCAGCTTTCTTACAGATTTTGAGTAGCTGATTATTCACTTGCTCTTCGCAGGCAGTTCTCTTCATCATTGTTCGACCAGTTTCAAAGTGTCTGTATAGATGGCCTAACAAAATGTTTGCAGAATTGCTATGGTTGGAGCTCGTATGGCTGGCTGATTGGTGGGCAGGTCTGAAGGTGCTCAAATTTTCTTTTTCCTTTTCATCTTTTCTTCAGTTGTATTAATGACTGTTTTTAATACATTCTTTTGCTCCTCATCCTAGCTAGCATTTGTTCATTAATTACTCATATAAATTGATTATGAAAAACCAAATTTGTCATGGCCGAAAAGATGGATTAGACTTATATATATTTGACTGATTACAACCTAAAAGAGTCTTTAAGCCTTTGTTTTTCTCCTGAGCTCAAAGTGCAAAGCACCGAACTTGGCATGTGACTTAAGCTGTGGTCATGTTTACGAGCTTGCATGTCTTCATGTCTGACACTCAATGTCCTCTGGACCCAACATAACATAAATAATTCTCATAACCAAATGTTTCAAGGAAAAACTTTAAAGAGAAACATGCCATGTTTTTTGGATCTTGCTTGTATTTGTACCAATATTCTTATAATCTGAGTCATCATATATGTTCACAAATTACATGTGCTGAAAAAAGAAAAGATTATCATTAAAATTTAAGACAAAAAAAAAAGCGTTTTTAAATGGATGTCTTTCTATAAGGAGTAGAATTGAAATTAGGATTAAAAGTAAAATACTCATCAATGTGAGAGGCAATGTCAGTCTTTCTATTTGCATTTTTATTATTCAACTACAATTACACTATTGCTTACCAAGATAGCTTTGCAAAATTGGAAATTTATAGCTTAATGAATTATGATAGTTTTTTATACATTATTAGCCTGCATATTGTTTTGAGGAGGCACAAATTGTTTCTTCTGATTTGGGCATAGAAGATTTATTTTTGGTAGTCTAAATAGTTAGATTTTGTCAATGCAGATTAAAGTATATGCGGATGACGAAACTTTTGAATTAATGGGTAAGCTCAAAAATGTTTGTTTGTTTAAAATCAAGGTTCCTTTTTTTTTTTTTGGTGTTGTGAACTTAATTTGCTGCCCTTATTAATTTCACATATTCGGAGTTGTATTTTATTTGCAAAAATTCCAGGTAAAGAACACGCACTTGCCATTTGCAATCACAGGAGCGATATTGATTGGCTTGTTGGATGGATCTTAGCTCAGGTGCTGACTTATGTATGGTATATATACATGAGTGTAGTTTTGTTTGCGTGCAATTTCTTGCTCTTCTCATTTTCTGTCAAAGCTTTTCTGAGCCTAAATCTACATCTTCATCTCTCTCTAGCAATACTTAGATCTTGGATGTCAGAGATTTGTAACTACACATCACGACTCAGGCAGTTCGAATCTCTAAATTTCATGGAGATCTATTGATATGAACTCAAGTTTTCCCAATTATACAGTCCAACTCCACAGAAGTTCACCAACCTCTAACCTTTTCTACTGGACACATATTTTTTTTTTTTTTTAATCTATAGCTATACATCACACAGGATAAAATTTTCCTTTTTCACCAAATTTTTATATCCTTGGTGATATTTTGGCACAGTACTGCTGCCTGACACTTACAGATGTACCCCAAGTATATTGTATAATTCATAGAATCACATGTGGGTGCTTTCATAGCCCTGATTTTCATCATTTTATATGCCTCATTTAGTTCTGGCAATTCATTTAGGATGCCTAGAGTTAATTTCACCCTTTGCTAGATTGTTCTCTCATTATTTCTAATTGAATACTGGCCCTATTTATAACAGCGCTCAGGTTGTCTTGGTACTACACTAGCTGTCATGAAGAAACAAGCAAAATTTCTCCCTGTGAGTTTCCAATATTGCCAATGACCTATTTTCAATTCTGCAGTCAGATAAGGTCTCATGATACTCACTATTTGCTACACGATAAAATGGCTAAAATTACTGTAGCCACTTTAAACTTCAAGAATTGCTGCTTCCATTGAATAAACAGAGATAATTTGAATCAAGTGGCAAAGGAAACAGTTTAGAGATTCATAAATTACCAGGGTTCAAATTGATGGTCTTCTCTAATTGTTTGATGGAGAAATGAAAATTTCTAACATATTTTCTTGCTCCACTTCCCTAGTTCATTCCGATCATAATGTTGTCTTGATAATGAAATTATTTCGCTTGTATTGCTTGAATAGTAACTATACAAAAGAGTGTATATCTAGCTGCCTAAAGTGATTCAGTTACAACTGGATAACTAGATATGACAACCCTAGTAGAGATAATTACACAATAGAAAAATAGAGTTCAAGCCAGGGACACATCTAGAATTTAGATTCAATCCGAACAAATTTAATTTAATAGATAATAAATTAAAATTATATAAAAACAATTGATATATAGAAAAAAGTACTTATATATGTTTTGATATATAAAAAAAAAAAAGTTACACATTCATAAATTATGAAGAATATAGGGATTAAAAGTGGAGGCAAGATAATTAGAAAATTTTCTAGAGACTAAAGGGGCACTAAGAAATATTTTAGGGGCTCCCACCCTAGATCCGTCCCTGGTTTAAGCCTAGATAAGAATAAGAGAGAAAGATATCAATTCTTGAAGATAAATGTGTAATTGAAGTTGGTGTTTTAAGAGATTGAGCCAAAAGCACTTGCTAGGGCATTTCAGAGTTTGAGTTGTCAAGTCGATGACATAAGAGCAAACTTTTTCAGATAATGAGGAACCGAGCCATGACATTAAAATTTGATCTTTTTTGAACCATTCAAGATAGGCAGGATTTGGTATATAAATGGTAGGATTAGTTTCAGTTAAGATTTCTTTGAGGGAGGTGGTGTGGATACATCAATTAAGTGCATCAAATTTTGATAGTTTAGGAGAGAAATAAATTGTGTTTTATATAGTTTGTGAACTTGAGTTTAATGGCAAAAGAATGGACAGCTGTAGTGGAGGAGGTGATGGTGTTAGGTAGGACAGATGTGCTTTGAGGCGAGAGAGAGGATGAAGAGTTAGATGATTCGGCTGCCATAAATATCTGATACTATAAAAGGTATTTTGCTTGTATTGCGTGAATAGTAACAATACAAAAGAGTGTATATATAGCTGCCTAAAAATGATTCAGTTACAACAACTAGATTACTAGATATGCCAGCCCTAGTAGAGATAATTACACATTATAAAAATAGAGTTCAAGCCTAGATAACGATAAGAGAGAAATATATCACTTATTTCCTAATAGATTGAATCCACCGTTTTTCATCATTGTAGTTATAAATAATAATCGTGATTCATGGTCATCATTGAGCCAGAAAAAATCTCGCTGAAAAATTTAAAATAATCAAATATCTTAGTGATTCTCAACTTTAAATCGTTGGAATTTCTCACTTTGAGTTTCAACATGTGAGATTTCCATTTTAAATTTGGTACTCCTAAAAGTTAATAGGTTGGATTTTTATGGTTGATTGTGCAAGAATGTTGGACAATGCAGATCATAGGTTGGTCCATGTGGTTTTCGGATTATGTGTTTCTTGAAAGAAGCTGGGCTAAGGATGAAACAACATTAAAGGTACCATTTATTGCTACTGATATCACATATTATCCTGTGAAATGTGTTTATGGGAGTTTATCTTATGGATTCAGTACTGCAGTCAGGTTTTAAGCGGCTGGCAGATTTTCCTATGCCTTTCTGGTTGGCACTTTTTTTGGAAGGAACGCGATTTACAGAAAACTTCACGCAGCCCAAGAGTTTGCAGCTACAAGGGGGTTGCCTGTTCCTCGAAATGTATTACTTCCTCGCACAAAGGTGATAGAGTTGAAAATTCGTTTAAGGCTGCAACAACAATGTCTTATGTTGGATCCTTTTTCTGTTCTGAAGTTGCTGAGCTCTTACAATATATTCAATTGCATTTCATTGATATCTTTCAGCAGAAATACAGAATTTTTCTAGACATTTCCTAGTATATAATAAACCCACTTTTGGTGAAGCTAGAACTTTACAAGGCCTATAGCTGATATTTAATTATTCATTGCTTAAAAATTCAGGCTAATTTTGAGTTCTCAGCAGAATTATATAACCATGGTATTGATTTATTTTGTTTTCAGGGTTTTGTATCTGCAGTAGTTCACATGCGCTCATTTGTTCCAGCAATTTATGATTTTACAGTGGCTGTTCAAAAAGATCATCACGAACCTACAATGTTAGGGATATTTAGAGGGCAATCTTCTGTTGTAAGCCAAGTGAACTTCATTAAAAGTAGCTACATTTGGCACATGCCTATTTTTAGTTAACTTATTGTGAATATGTTGGTGCTCGAACCAGTAGTGCCAAGGGAAAACTTCCCTTCTTTTTCTTCATGTTTTTTTGACTCACTGGTCATTTCACAGTGGATCTAATGGGATGGGGTTTTGACTTAAATAAGTGGAAAAAAAATTACCCATTTATACCAAAATCAAACATATTTACTGATTTATGCATTTTTTTTGCCAAGTGGAAGAACTGTAACAGACACATGGCAATCTATGTTCTGTATAGTGTAACTAGCGATCAATGCATAGTTCACTGTTTAAGTACTGTTCACTCAAAATAAAATTTAATATCGTAGTTAAAAAAATTATTTGGATTCCATACGGCAGTAAAAATAAAAAATAATTCATGAACAGTAACATGCACTGCATGAACAGTGAAATTTTTATTTTTTTTATTTTGTTTATTAATTTTTTTTATAAACTATCAGTTTTTATTTTTTGACACCAGAACTGTTATTTTATTTTTACTGTCATAGAAAACTCAAACAATTTTTTTTTAATTACGGTATCAAATTTTATTTTGAATGAACAGTAGGTGAATATTGGATGAACACATCGTTCATGTGTTATGGCACTGTTCATGCATTGTTCACTCAAAATAAAATTTGATACCGTAATTAAAAAAATTGTTTCGGTGTCGTAAAAATAAAAAAAAAGTAGTTCTATTGTCAAAAAATAAAAACTGATAGTTCGTAAAAATAAAAATAAAAATGTGACTATTATATAAAATTATAATTACAGTATCAAATTTTATTTTGAATGAACAGTAGATGAATATATACAGAATCTAGATTATAAGTATGACTGACGATTATGTGTCTGTCACACCTTCACTTCTATCTAACCAAAAAAAATGTATAGATTAGTAAATATATTTGATTTTGTTATAAATGAGTTTTTTTTTTCACTTATTTGAGTCAAAACCCGTAGTGGGTTACCATCATTGCATCCCTTCTACGTAACATTCTTTATTATTATTATTATTATTATTATTATTATTATTATTTTAAGGATATCTGTGCCACCTTCGATTTCTTGTATTGTCATAAAAATAAATAAATAAAAAATTAGCAAAAAAGTTTTAGTTTCTCAAGTGTATTAGTTTGGCAAAACCTGCCGGCTTTGTACTTATATTTTTTTCTTAATTTGACTCTTATACATTTTTTTTAATAATGTGAGTCTTTATACTGTTTTTTTTTTAATAATTAAGTTATTTTTAACAATTTTTAAAAAATTAGACTAATACAGGTACTCTCTTAATATAAACTTAATATTTTTATCCAACTTTGATGGAATGTGATATAAATTGCATATCATATATAATCAATCTAAATTAGATATAAAAAAAATTTATATTATTAGACTAGTGACATTAATTTAATTTTTTAAAAAAACTCAATTATGAACGAAATAATAATACATATCATCAAAATAAAAAAAAAAACAGTATATTTGCTAAATCAAGAAAAAGATTAAAAAAAAAGAATCCAAATCATAGGTTTTACCTATTAGTTTTAGCAATGATATTAATGGAATATGATTTAATATGATTCCATTAGCTTGTTTTTTTTTTTTCTAAAATAGCTTTTAATTCTATTTGTTTGCTGCTGATTTCTGATATTACTTTGCTTTTCCTAATTGTATTGAGAGGCCCCTTTCTTTGGTTTTCTATTTGTGCACTAAAATATGTTGTTGATCATATTGTCTAATATTGAATCTTCATACCTCGAACTAAATAAGGTAAATTCGAAGGATTAGTTCACTTCCCAATTCAGATTCTAACCACTAAAACCTAACAGGCTTCTTCACAGAAAAAGGATTTTGGTGTTTCTTGATCAACCAAAAAGTTTCTGAAATGTTGTTAAATCATTTGACTTTCCCTTTATAATATTTTTGCTCCTCCATTACTGTTTCTTGATTATGGAAAATGCAGCTGATCAGTGCATTGACTCTTTTGCAAGGCAGAAGAAATCCAATTTGAAGCATTTTTATATAAATCTAGAAATGTTGATATTCCAGCGAGACTCTTTCAGAGTTTTGCCTCAACTAATCCTGTATATTTTTTCCTTCGCTTTACCATCATGGATAACTACTACATAAAAAAATTATAATATTTCAACAACTTCCTTAGGTGATTTAGCATTGATTCATTAGGTCGTCATATATATTATATCTAACAACAAGACCTGAGTTGTTCATGTAAAAAAATAAATAAATTTAACAATCAGTTTTATTCTTATAAAAAAAATAATTATTATATATATATATATATATATATATATATATATATATATATATATATATATATATATATATATATATAACATTTGTTATGTAAATGAATATATGTACCTTGTCTAATTTTCACGTTTTGGACTAACAATTAAGACCCACCAGGAAACCATTTTTCTGAAGGAAGAAAAGGTTCCCAAGGATAACCTTTAACCTCTTTTTTAATAATATAGAGAGTATATATATTGTAAAACCCTATCTAAATGTTATGAGCCAATAAAATTTTAAAAAAAATTAAAAAAAAAACTCGGACCATTAGGCTATTAATCTAATAATAACATGCTAATTTTATTAATGATTTAATTATATCAAACTCTCAATCCAAGCCAAGAACAAAAAGTCAAATGGCTTACTGGATTTCTTTTTGTTATTTCTTTCTTTTGTGTCTAAATTTGAGTTTATAGTTTATATAAGTTTCTATCTTGAAAGCTTTAAAAAAATTCTATATTGAAATTTTTGCTTGAAATCGACAACAAGCTGGTAAACTTCTTCTTCTTCTTCTTCTTCTTCTTCTTCTTATTATTATTATACGTTGAGTATCAATTGGGTTAATGAAAATTTTTCCAAAAATAACTTTCAGAAATTTTTATTTTCATCTCCAAAAACACATTTTCTTCTCTTTATTTTTTAATAAAATATTTTATTGATATCTCATGAATTTCTATTACAATTTTACAGTGAAAAAAAAATTAAAAAAAAAAAGTGAAAGAGTTTTTTTTATATCCTAATTTGATAAAAAAAAAATTGATTAATTAGTCACAAAAGGCTCGCATTCAAATTTCACCTTCACTTTTCTCTGAGACTGAGTCTTTCCTCATAAAGGTTAATTAGGTTCCCATGAATTTTAAGCAATCCCTTAGATTTTTCAATTTAAGTTTTTTCTTTCTGCAATTTACATTGAGATTATCAACTGATTGATAGCAACTAAAATTAAAACAATATTGCAAAGCAGAAATGTGCTGGAAAGACATAAGTCTACTCTACAATCAGGAATATACTTTAAAATTATTTCTTTGAAAAATTCACACCTAATGTTTCAGTTATTATCTTAACAATAAGTCCTTGCACTTGTGAACTCCTTTTTGGATGTATAGAAAGCTAAAACGTTGATAGTCATCCACATGGACGAAATACAATAGCACAAGTAAAAAATAGTTTATCAGTAACAAACATAAAATATGAAAAACTATATTCTTAATTATCCAAAATTATTCATGTGATTTATTACACTAACTTGAATTAATCTACAATTACCGTCTGTTAATATTATAAAAATATGACTTAGGCCAACGTCATAAAACTGTTATGATATGTATTATAAATCATTGTATTATTGAATTGACAAATGTTACATATGCTCCTAGACTACCGTTGGTTATTGAATAATTTGAGGGTCTTATTACAACGTTTATAATTTAAGGCTGTTTTGTTTTTTTAATAAAAAAAATTTAAGACAGATAATCAATATAGTAATAGTTTTATATATACAGTTTATTACATAAACCCTATTTATGTAATATAATCCACCAAAGCTACATGAAACTTCCATGCATTAGTAGATGAAATCAGATTAATTATGGGATTTTTTTTCAGTCTTCATGCAATTAATTAATTAGTATAGTGGTGATAATTAAATCTAATAAAGTTGACTATACATACATATATATATATATATATATATATATATATATATATATATATATATATATATATATATATAATCTTATTAGTGGCTGATTTAAGACAATGATTTGCCAACATATTGAGTAAATAACAATTAATTAGGAGCCGGTTTCTTTATGTTTGTCTTATTGTAAGCTTAATTAAACTACAACTCTTATCTGTTTTCATATGTTAGTCTATTGGTAATTAATTATATGAATGGTTCCTGCAATGGTCATTTTGATGTTTCAAGATAAAATAACAAACATGCAAGTTGAGAAACATGCAGAGGCAGGCTAGTGGAAGCCAATATCCATTTTTTCTTGAGAACAAAATTCATGAATATGAATATTTTATATTCTGTTTGTTGCAAATTAGTTAGAAAATAATAATTATTAATTGCTTAAATGATGAAGAAGTTTACTTTATAAACTGCGAGAACTTGGTTTCAATCTCAACACTCTTAGGATCTCTAAGGCATAGAAATCCAAAAATGTGGCTGAAAATGGCCAATGTTTGGCCACACCTAGTCCTTTATGCCTTGGCATTGAGCTTCATAGCCAATATGGTTGCCGCCGATGACCATCCTTATTATTCATCGCAACCACCGCCACCTTACATTTACAAGTCACCACCGCCACCACCTTACTATTATACATCCCCTCCTCCACCTCCTTATTACTATAAGTCTCCACCTCCACCATCTCCATCCCCTCCACCACCATATTACTATAAATCTCCTCCACCACCATCACCAAGCCCACCTCCTCCTTACTATAATAAATCCCCACCACCGCCATCTCCATGTCCTCCACCCCCATATTATTATAAATCCCCACCGCCACCATCTCCATCACCACCACCTCCTTACTATTATCAATCCCCTCCTCCACCCTATCTCTACAAGTCCCCACCGCCGCCACCTTACTACTATAAGTCACCGCCACCACCACCCTACGTCTACAAGTCCCCACCACCTCCATCTCCATCACCACCAGCACCTTACTATTATAAGTCACCACCACCACCATCACCATCCCCTCCTCCATATTACTACAAGTCCCCACCACCACCTCCAGTTTACTAAGCAAATCCAGATTCTAAGTTCATGTAAGCTTTCTAATTTTTAGTTCTCTCTCTCTCTCTCTTTCTATATATATATATATATATATATATATATATTAATGAAGATATTGTTTTGTATTATAGGTTGTAAATAATTGCTTCAAGATCTAGTTTGATGAGTTCTTGGCGAGTAATATATATATATGTAAGAAGCAGCATATGGACGGGAAGCTCTCTGCATTGCTCTCGTTGATATATTTTCCTTTCTAAATATGATTTTGATGCATTATACTGTTTTTAATTGCTTGATCTTTAGATTGTATTACTTCATTTTGAGACTTTCGAAATAAAAACCCCTATGTTCTGGCCATTAACAGCTCTTTTTTCTTTTAATTTTTATTTTTCTTCTGGTTATGGTCGATCTTATATATGTGGCCATGTGTGTGTATAATATTTTTACGTTTTGAGATGATAGTATATATAGGTCAGTAGTGTTATTGCATCTGCCAATTAAGTACCGAATTCACTTTCCAAACTCTCGATCCCTTCACCTCTCTCCCTTTCTTCAGATTCATACAAAGACTTTATCATTAATTGGATTGTTAGTCTAATGACAAACACTACCAAACCAATGATTTTAATGGTTTCAAATGAGAGAGAATTGGATAATTGTTTTAATTTAATTCATTCTAAATTGTTTTTGAATCATTAAAAACATTCAGATGGATATATTGGGGCGATGTCCGTTGAAACATTTATAGGGATTTTTTTTTTTTGGAAAGATCATTAGAAATGGCGACGCTTTTTAACTTGGACTTGGTGTTGAGAAATTTGCCACACATAAAAAGTGCGTCACAAATTGGAGACGGTTATTAAAAAAAGGTGCTCCACATTAAGGACACTATTGATTAAAAAAAGAACAAATTACTGAAATTTAATAAATTATAACCAGAAATAAATTTTTAAAAAATTAACAGTTTATTCTCTTGTCGTTTAATAAAATTTTTTTTGAGATATCAATTAGAAAGACTGACACTTAATCTATTAGTTTCTCTGCAGTTACTATTATTTATAACAAGTAAAAGCCCTAAATTCTTATAAAAAATTATTAGATTACACATGAAATCGTAAAGAATCCACACAAAAATATCTTAAACATAAAAAAAAAATCATGTAGTATATTACACTGCAATATTTGAAATTTATACAGTATAAAATGAATAAATATTTTATGAAATAACATAGGGATAAATTGTTAATTTTTTAAAAATTTATTTTTGATTATAATTTATTAAAATCTCATAGGATAAACTGTAATATATTCTAAAAAGGGTCAAATTGGCAACTCCTCTTAACCTATTCATCACTAACTTCACGCTGTATTTTAGGAAAAGCCATTGCCAATAGCGGGATGAAGACTTGTGTCACAAAATGGCACTTTTCACATGCACTGCAAGTCTGCAACGCTTGTGGAAGTGTTACTAGATGTTAAGATGTTTTTTGCGTCGCAGAATGTAAATAGAGCCGTTGCTACTGTCAAAACTTTTTTAGTAAACAAAAAAAAATTGAAATGCAATTTCAGCCATTGCCATTATGTAGTAGTCTTCACTGCTTATATATATGCGTGCTTTCTGTGTGTGATGAAATGATTAAGACCTAACTTTGATTTTATGGACAACATAGTCTAATTTCCCATAGATTGATGAAGTTAGATCTAAATGGGTTGGATTGTTTGTCACTCATTTACCCATTTATGACCCATTTAATTATTATATGGGTATCAATACCCATTTAACGTAATTGACCATAATCCACCAATTTACCTATTTATTATATAATAATAATAATATATCTCAAACTTATTTCAAATTTTGACTTTTTCCTTATTAAATATTAAAATATTATAAACATATTTTTCATAATTAAATATTTTAAATATATTATTATTAATAATAATTAAAAATTTCATTGATTAACAATAATATTTCTATTGATGTTTTAAAAAAATATTGCATGTAAAAATAAAAAATCAAGTAATTAAATTTATTTATTTATATAAATATTGATTTTGATTGTGCCACTTGAGATTATTATGAAGATGAATATAATCTAGCTTTTCTTTATCCTCAAGGAGATCACTTTTAATTACTTCAATAATAGAGTAGAGTTATTGAAATATTGATATTGATTTTATTTTATATTTGATTCAGCTTTTTTTATGTGAATATTTAATTCAATTTTTAATTATATCTTGATTGTTGAATATATAATTTTCAGATTTTGATTACAGTATTTGAGATTTTTTTAATAATAATAATAATAATATCTTATAATTATAATTTTATTGTAATATTAAATATATCAGGTTATAGATTGACTCAACAACTAATTAATTTTATCAAGTTATTTTTTATAATTTTTTAAACTTATTTTTAATTCTATATAAATATAAATAGTAAATAGTTTATTGATTGCTTGCCCTGCAAAACACATATATACATATAGAAGAATTAAGGAAATATTTTTAAAAATTAAGAGAAATAATAATCTAAAAAAAGAAGTAATAATAAATTTTCAAAATTGATTTAAAAAAATCAGAATTGAATGATTACAATAAGCCCACAGAGATTTCTAAGAAAATTGCAAGCAAACGAGAGTGGAATTCAATTGTAAAACCTGTGACAATTTTTTTCACAAAAGGAATGACGTTGGACCAATAAGGTTATAAATTTTTGAAACACATTAAATAACCTGTTTTATGGACTAAAAAAATTAAATGAATTGAAATGAGTACCATACCCAACCTTTTAATACTTATATATTAATGGGTCAAAATGGGTTAAATCCTTTTAATATCCATTTATATTTTAACTATCCATTTATCATTTATATGAGTGAGTATGAGTAATTTTGCCACCCCTACTGTTAAGTATTTTTTTGAAATATTTATATCAATTTTATTGCATATTTAGTCATTTTACTCTCAGTTAATGTTCTTATTGATTTTTATAAATTGGATGTGACCGTATAGATGAAGTTGAGTTCTAATATTAGCCATAAAAATAATTATTTTCTAAATTGAATTTTTCTGACAAATTTAATAGATAATAGATATTTAATTAATCTACGTATATTAATTTCTTTGATATTCACCCCGCAACTAAGTTAAAATATGAGATATAATTTATTTTTTTAATAATCAACCAGATAATAATTTCCAAATGATAGCCTACTCTAATTCAATAATTAGTTGACACATCTAATACCAAATGAGTAATAATACAGAAATATATTAAACTAAGGCATTAACGTTGAGATTTTCATATATATGGACACAAAAAAATGGAAACAACTCATGTTTAGTAATGACTCATCAACATAATCTGTATTTTAACTCTTTTAAATAATGACTCATCAAGATGTTTGCATATAAATGTCACATAAATAATGCACTTTTTTAAATTTTTATATGTCATTCTATATTTATTGATTTAATTAATTAATCATTTATCAAGTCTAGACAAAAAAATTCCTACTGAAATTAACCTTCTGTTTTTTTTGGTAATTTATTTTGATTAAATTAATTAGTTGCATATTGGAATTCCACTTGTTTCTCTAAATATAACATGGGTGAACTAGAACATGCTTTAAAATTGGATCCATATGACTTGTAAGAAAGGCAAAGTCTTTGTCAGACTTGCTTGCAATGTATGAAAACTTAAGTTGAACACTCACTTGTGGTTGGAACATTCAAATATTAAACGATACTGGTAATGATAGAAAGAACACAACCCTATACATACCCTAAGCTTCAGCTTTGTAAGCATTTACATAGTAAGTACGTAGCAATTAAGTCCCAAAATGATGGGAGCTTTTCTGTACGTATAGTGTGTGGAAGAGTGGGGTGTAATTGGCCACATTTGCTGTTATATGCAATATTGACGTTTAAACTTGATGGCCACAAGTCATGTAGGTCCTGAAGATCACAAGCCTTAGAATAATGGGCAATCCCCACATTCTCATATTTACAAGAAGTTGCCTACGCATCAAAATAATCCATCACGCCTAATTATCACTCTCACTACAAATCCCCACCCCCACCTCCATATATCTACAATTCCCTTCCCCCGTCTCCTTCGCCACTTCTTCCTTATGTCTATAATTCCCAACTACCACCTCCTCCGTATATAACTCTCCACCACCATCACCTTCACCGCCACCTCCATATGTGAATAAGTCCCCACCGCCACCATCTCCATCTCCATCTCCACCTCCTCCTCCTCCACCTTCACCACCACCACCTCCACCTCCTCCTCCTCCACCTTCACCACCACCACCTCCACCTCCTTATGTCTACAAGTCCCCACCAGTCCACCACCATCTTCTCCTTCTCCACCACCTCCTCCTCCACCTTCACCACCGCCACCATCTCCCCCTCCGCCACCTCCACCTCCTTATGTTTACAAGTCCCCATCACCTCCACCTCCACCTCCAAGTCCTCCACCTCCTTACTACTGTAACTAATTAAGGGAATCGTGCTTCCTTAACTTCTTGTAAGAAACACTATGATAATATAATAAAAGTTGTAGTTGCTTTCTTTATCGTTTTATACATGTAATCTGACTTTATAATTTTGTTTTGAATCACAGGATAAAATGAAGAGAATTTTTTGTCCAATAAATGCTGATCTCTTTGCCGATCGATCTCACTTTTTTCGTCAAATTGTCAGCCTTTATTCGATATGATGCTTCACATTGTTTCGGAAATATATTCCTTTAATTTCTTGATTTAATCTAATAATTATATTTGTTTGTCGGATTGTAAAAACATCAGAATTGGAAGTAGATTTTCAAGTTTTGGAGTGTCAGATATGTCATCTGCAAATCTGAGTTTTTAGATTAATTTATTTTCTAATTATGATATCAGAATCTCTAAGACCAAATACATTAGAACATGAATTATAGATTTATAGCTATCTACATCTTGCTAATTAGAATTCAGCACAAAATCAAGCTTAATAAGCAATCGCTTATGTGAGATGTATTAGAAATATAAGACTAATTCTTGAGATTTCCAATAAATTTAAACTTTTAAATTGAGTGATTAATTGGCCAATAATAGAGAAAATTATTAAAATTTCACTAACAGATATTAGTAATGTATCAGCCTTCAGAGGTCATCTGCTTCCAGATATCTTAAATCACTAAACCCTAAAATATGTTTGATTGAAACTTTATTTTTGTTATGGATAAACGTAATGGGAACATCTGTTTTATTATCATATTAATATGCTGCAAGTTAATTATAAAAAAAAATCCGTCGCTATATCCTATTTTCTTTAGTGAAAACGTTCTTTTCACTTTACTATATATGCTGCATTTTTATTTTTTAATTTTAACATCTTCTGTAGACTGTAAATCATATATAAGTAAATTTTAGATTTTCAGAGAACAGTTAAATTCGGCGAATAAGCTATTAGACTATAATGATGAAAGCTTTTGATAAATTAGATTAACATGTCAAATATTGTACCCCATTGAATTATCAAAATAACTTCAATATTAGATAATTTTTCTTTTTTCATAGTTTATTGAAGGACTAAATTGATTTAGTGAGCTATACTATAAGGTAACAAGTTTCTTCACAAATTTTTAATAATAATAATAATAACCAAATTGAATTTATAACTTCAAATATTTTTTCACTTTTGACTTTTTTAAACAATATAAGAAAATTCTTTTAAAAAAAACAATATAAGAAAATCAATTTGCTCTCACCTTATTTGCATTATATAGAATATAAACTATACCCACGTACAGTCGGTTTCATTTTAAGATTTTAAAATAAATTAATAATAATTTAAACTAACATTAGAAAGATAAACTATGATTAGTTATCAAATTAAAACTTTAAAACATGCAAAAAAAAATTAAAATTTGTCACTTTTATGGAAAAAAAAAATCCTAATTTAGCTGTCATTTCTCCTTCTAACATTTATAACTATGAAAACATTCTTTAACACAATATTTTGCACTAGAAAAGAGTTAATTATGAGACCTTGGGGTTGAATGATAAAAGGTTGAAGAAACAGTTATTCCAATTGTTGGATGACTACTTATTTTTTTATGAATTGCAGAAGGGATGGTTTACTTTTTTATTGTTATAATAAATTAAGAATCTATTAAGTATAAAAGATAAATTAAGTTTATATGTCAACGGGCTGAGACAAATTATGTCTCTGTCGGATAGAATCCTAAATAGCGGTAAAATACTTTATCAAGAGTTTTAAATTAGTTACATACCCAAAATTTGAACTCAAAATTTCTAGTTAAATTAGAAAAATTTCATATCAATTTATCCATTTATATGGAATATGATTTTTTTTTTTGGGTATGAAAGTAGGATTAGAGTTGGGCACCAATCTTTAATTCTCACTTTATCTGTTCACTGGTGACTAACGTGAGTTTTTACTACATCTATGTGTGCTTTAAATGGAAAGAAAGTAAATTGTCAAAATTCAAAGAACAATTTAATAACGTTGGGGGGAAAACTTACCAAAAAGATTAAATTATGCCAAAAATCACATAGCACTGTTGCTAATACTGTTCTAACAAATTCGCCCATATCACACACGAAGAAGCTGCTTTTGATTGAATTCCGGTAGTCGATTTATACCAATTAATTTAGACGGACTCTTATAAAAAAAATATATCAACATACAGTAATTAAGTGGACATTTATTCATGGATAATACTGATTTAATTCATAAATTGGAACAATAATATATAAAATACAGCATAGGAAAAAAAATTCTTAATTCTTGTCTGATTATGAATAAAATCATAATAAATGGAGTGGATTTAACATTTATAGTTGATTAAAATGGAGGGACCTCTCTGTAAATGAGGAGTTAGGGGGAATAAACAGTAACCCTTTGCTCAAAAAATAGAACAAATCAATAAAAATGCATTGGTATGATATGTGGTACTGCCTCTTCAATAGATGGCATTTATTTGGAAGTTGTCTTCGTAATTCAACAGAGACCACCTCCTATTTAAACCTACAATTTTTTTCATTCTCATGCACACTTATTCAAAAATCAGTTTCACCTGTTGAGTTTTAGTTTTAGAAAATGGCGTCTTTTCTTCAGCGTCATCTCTTATTTGCGTTACTATTCTGCTATATAGGAGTCAATGTGAGAGCCCAATCACGGCAACCGCCACCGCCGCGATCGCTTCAAACACCGCCACCATTTAGACCTCCACCTCCACCGCCACGGGGATCGTCTCAACCACCGCCACCATTTAGACCTCCACCGCCACCGCTACGGGGATCGCCTCAACCACCGCCACCATTTGGACCTCCACCACCTCAGCCACTACTATCACCAAAATTTCCACCATCTCCATCGCCATCAACAAAACCTTCCTCTCCTTCTCCTTCACCTTTACCGCCACTGGCTTCGCCACCATTAAGAACTCCACCCCCTGGGCCACTACTATCACCAAAATTCCCACCATCACCATTGCCATCGACAAAACCTTCTTCTCCTTCTCCTTCACCTTCTACTCCACAAACTCAAACCCCAGGGTCACCGCCTTCATCTCAGCCTACCCCTCCATTTTCTTCGTCACCTCCACAATTTCCACCTCGCACCAGCTTATCTCCCACACCGCCACCATTTGGACCTCCACCACCTCAGCCACTACTATCACCAAAATTTCCACCATCTCCATCGCCATCAACAAAACCTTCCTCTCCTTCTCCTTCACCTTCGCCGCCACTGCCTTCGCCACCATTAAGATCTCCCCCACCTGGGCCACTACTATCACCAAAATTCCCACCATCACCATTGTCATCGACAAAACCTTATTCTCCTTCCCCTTCTCCTTCACCTTCTACTCCACAAACTCAACCACCAGGGTCACCGCCTCCATCTCAGCCTACCCCTCCATCTTCCTCATCACCTCCACCATTTCCACCTCACACCAGCTTATCTCCTCCTCCTCCTCCTCCTCCGTCAAATATCTTTCCTTGTCGTCCTCCAATTATTTGGCTTCCTCCAATCTTTCATCCCAAATCTCCTCCATCGCAACTTAGTCCATGCCCTCCATTTATTTGGCTTCCTCCAATCTTTCGTCCTAAATCCCCACCTCCCTCAAAGATACATTATTAGTCACATATAATCTTAATTTCTAAATAAAAGGTACCTAAGAAGATTGATTTATTACTAATTTCTCCTTTTTTTTGGCTTTAATTGGTTTTATTCATTAATCATAAACCATTCCAATCGTTTTATATATATATATATATATATATATATATATATATATATATATATATATATGTTGAATTTATTCATAATATATAAAACTAATATTTTTATGGGTGTTGTTACTAATTTTGATTAATGTCTCAAATTTGTTTTTGTTACAGATCATGATGAATACAACCATAATCGAAGGCATCAGATTTCTTCTATGTACTTTATTATTAAATGAATTATAAAGATGGATGTACTATATATACTTAATAATATAAATATATATCACAAAAATAAAATGTCCTTCACATTCAATTCTTTTATTTGTGTTAAAATGATATATGTGAGGAAACCATGCTCTCTTTTTTTTTTTTTTTTTTTCTTGTATCCTATTTAAGAATGCTAAAAAATATATGGATTAGCTTGTTAACATATTCCTCCTACCATAAGCTTTTCTCTGCCTCTCTCAGAATTCTGTGACAAATGAATTACTTATCATGATTTATTATTATTATTAGAAAGGGTAAATTGATTACATGACCATTTTGAAGGTTCCATTGACATAACAATAATCATATATTCATGCTAAAAAAGTAGTAAAATATTCTTTAGCATATGGCTGGATTGTTATGTGCTAGCTTAAGAAATTATCCGATTATTGGAATAATATATTATATATATGCTCCAGTACTGGGCTTTGATTGCTAGAAGTCTGTAGATATTACTGTTTTAGTTTTTGTAGTTGCACATAACCTATTATATTACTATGCCCTATTGATCGTGAAATCGTGATATTATTATTAGAATAATATATTGATTATGAACTGGCCCATATCAAGAAACAAATAATTAATATAAAAATTGGCCGATCTTTAGCGACTAAGGACTGTTCTATGGAACTATCTAACAGTTAAATACTCCAACTTTATGCATGGCGTCGTGGTGGCAGCATATATGGCGTTTTTCTCTTGTTTGTAGTTGAAAATACAAGGGAAAAAAAATGTAGGTAACTGTCTTCCCTGTTTCTCCCCTACAAGTGATTCCATTCTTAGAGAATTCAAGATACAGCCTTTTTATAACCAGAAAACCAAAAAAGGAAAAGGAAAAGGAAAAAGGAAAGTGTTCCTATATATATTGGTGATACTGGTAGCATATAGCAAATAGAGATATTATTATTCCTAAATTATATATGATTAAGAATTCTCATCTTTATATTTAGGGCTCTTTCGGTTAAGCAAATATATAATTCAAGCTATTTTATGAGGGAAAAGGTGGTTGATAATTATTTAATGCAATTTGTTTGACAAAAAAGGAATCAAGAGTAGAGACAAATATCAATATATACAATAAGATAAATTATATATGTTATCATAAAATGAAAATTAAGAAGAAGAAAGCTGTACAAAGGAGAAAAATTAAGAATGTTTTCTTTCAAGAATAAACTGTGTTTAACTTTTGACAATTCAGCCATCTCCAGACAAAGAAAATAATAATAATAATAATAATAATAATAATAATAATAATAATAATAATAATAATAATAATAATGTACCAAACATTTGTTGAATATAAAAAAATATATTCAAAATCATCTTACATTAAATGTTACTATTCCACAATCTAATTTTCTTTTTCCAAAAACTTTCCAATATAATTAATTTCTTCCCACATTATTACTTGGATTTAGTATTATATAATGAAACCGGATTTATGATAGACTAATTAAACAATATTTTTATTAAATTAGTTCATGATAAAAGTGATTTAAATAAAAATATATATTAAAACATATCCAATAGTGTTCTTTATTTTAAACAGCATCTTTAATATAATTAAAAATATTTTAGAACATCTTTAAATATAGAGAATAAAAAAAAATTATAAGTCCAATACACTTTTTATATTTTTATTTTACTCTTCATTTTACTATATCTCATATAGATTCATATTTATCAAAATAAAAAAATTAAATAATTTTTATTATAAGAAAAGAAAAAAATATTTTTAAAAACACACTAATAAAAATATGAAATATATATAAAGTAATGTGCATTAATTACAATTAAATAGAGAGTCAAATTTGAATTAAATTCACCATCTACTCTAAATTATAAAAATATAGAGTTTATTACAAACTCTTTTTATATAATGATTCTATAAAATAAAAATTATAACTTAAATAAAAATTATATTGAAAATGTTCCTAGTATTTTCATACCCGAATCATGTAATGTGGGGAAGTTTGTGAGTTGATGAAGCATATAGTGTTTCGTCCCACTGTAGGTGTAGGATCAACTGACCAAACCCCAATACCAAAACTAGTTAAAGCTGTCTTCTCCTTTTGCCCAAGAAAGATTATTCTTTCCATTTAGATGCCGCTGAAACTGAACAAAAATCATCATTAACATCTTAATTAGGGAAGAAATAATAATTTCAGAAAATTGAATTATGGATCCTGCATTGAATATTTATTTTGTTATATTCCTAACCCGATAGGTTTTGAAAAATACAATTGTTTAAAAACTTTCAACCTTTTTCGCAATTTCAAATCAAATTAATAATATATTTCATGTAAATAAATATTTTTCGTTCATATAATTATATGAAGGTATACCATTAATTCAGTTGACCAATTTAATTTTTAATAAATATATGAATTTAATTTAAATAAAACAAATTCCGTTATTTTATTACGAAAGGTTGAGAGGTTGCTTCAGCAGTGGCCACGTCTTTGACTTGTGCTTCTTTAAGAAAATAGATAAAATATAAAATAGACTTACATCTAGACGGGGATCTCAATTATATTATTTTTTTTATCACATAGATCATTGACTTTCTGAAATGGACCCTCAGTCTAACCCTCGAGACATGTATTATCTTCTTTCATACACAAATTTTTAAAATTAGAGATTGACAAAAAAATTTAATTTTAATTATTTGTATTTTAAGATAATGATAAATAATTTGTCATTGAGTTTATATTATAAGATACACAAATTATGTTATGATACCAATTTCAAAACAGCATCACATTATTCTTTAATTTAAATGATCCACATATATTTATTGTACATCGTAAACATAACAATTATTGTATCAATTGTTTTCTTCATTATTATCATTATCTTCTTCTTTAAAAAGATAAAAGGAAAAAAATTATTTCTTTATTGTAAAACTATTTTAAATAGAAAAAAATTTATAATTTGCATATTTGATTTTATTTTTAGTATTTTTGAATATTTTAGTAATTTTTTTATTGTTTGTGATGAAAAATATTAATTTTTATATATTTATGGAAAGTGACTGAAAATGAATATATTTGATCTAAAAATAAGTAATATAGAGAGAGAAAATCATGTTGCTAAAAAATGAATATAATGTATTTGATATAAATAATGAATCTGTAAATTGTAAATGATAAACATCTAAGTTATAAACGATGGAACCTGTATATGATGAATCTACAAGTTTTAAACAATCAGCGTGCAGTTTATATACAATAAATTTGTAAGTTTAAAACGATAAACTTATAAGTTGTAAATAATAAA
Organism: Triadica sebifera; assembly: GCA_023653625.1. NCBI lineage: Eukaryota > Viridiplantae > Streptophyta > Magnoliopsida > Malpighiales > Euphorbiaceae > Triadica > Triadica sebifera. Next base: position 29,137,930 of record CM042906.1, read on the forward strand.
TCTATAAATGATAAAATTGCAAAATCTAAACGATAAATATGTAACTTTAAAAAGATGAATCCGCAAGTTCAAAATGATGAATCTGTAAGTAATGAAACAACAATTTATAAATAATAAATTTATAACTTTGCACTTACAAATTGTAAATGATGAATTTGTAAATTTTAAAAAATAAACCTATAAATTTTAAATAATGAACTTCCAAGATCAAAATAATGAACCTCTAAATTCAAAATAATGAATTTATAAGTTATAATTAATAAACTTATAAATGTTAAAACGATGAAATTGTAAGTTATAATTGATAAATATATTTTATATTTATTAATTTACTAAAATTCAATTTCGAAAAAATTTGCGTTTTTATTTTATTATACACATATAATGAATGAAGGGGGTGCATATGATATGACAACCTTATAAAATGATTTGTTACCCCCTTTTTTTTTCCTTTTTTTTTGGGGGGGGTGGGGTGGTTGGGTTTTTATCATCAGATATTTGGCCTTGTCAATCCACGATTCGTGAAATGTAGCTTATTCACTTTTAATGTGAATCAAAAGTAAAAAAGAAAAGGGAAAAAGTAAGTCAGAAATTGATTCTTTCTGGTAGGAGAAATAGAAGATGGAACACTGGACAGGCAAAACAACCTAGTCTATTCCAACCCCATCCTATTGTAGTAAATCTTAAATTACCTGCAAAACTAAGAATTAGAAAATAAATAAATAAATAAATAGCTGATCTTTCTAAATAGTTTATATTTGTTAACACCAGCTCAAAATTCAATAGACTTGGGGGAGCAAAAAAGAGTAGTTCAAAATTAGAATTACACTCAAGAATATGGTCTAAGTCCAAAATCAGGCCCATATCGGAGTATGAGAGGATATTTCAGTCAATGACAATATGGTCTAAGTGAAATGTAGCTTTTTCACTTTTTGTTTATTTATTGTTATTTTGTTATGCATGTACAGCTTTTTTTAGTATCAACCGCATTTATCTTTAATCAATTCCTTGTAATCCTTCTAAGCTCCTACTAGAGTATAGATCAAGCATCTTTTCCTTGCAATGATTATTGAATTAGCATTCTTGTTTGCTAGCCCATCAGACGTAGCCTAGGGTGTTGTTTAAAGATTGTTTCGTCGCTACACTCGACCTACAGTAGATTTCTTGCTTATCACAACAATCAGATTTGGCCCAAAAGTCTAGTGTAGACCAAATCCAGCATCTATCAATCAGTTAATTAAGGTCGAACCTGCTTATTCGGTTGCCACTTTTAAGCCCAATTCAGTATGATTCAAGTCTTTGAATCGTTCTGACATTGCCAGACCATGGACCTGACGCACTATATTTAAGCTTTACCAAAAACGTAAACAATATTTTAACTTCACTTGTCCTATGTGTAATAACTATTAACTAATTTTTAATAGCCATTGGAGTTATTTAGACAAGGTTCGATCTAATCGAATTTTAAATTTTTTATGGGGAACAAATTGTGTTACAAAATTAGTTGGATTCAAGTGGGTTTATGCATAAAAAAAATTACAGAAAAAATTACACTATTTATACTGTTTTTTATTGCTTTATTAAAAATATTTTAATAATTCTAAAAATTTTATATCTATACTTCTTTTTTTCAAAAATATACATTTTTTTTTTAATTTTCTCTTCCAAAAAATATATTTCTCTATATTTTGTTTTAAAAATATTATTTTGATAACAATGTTTTAAAAATATTATTAATTTCTAATAATCTAAAATCCCTAAATATACTCTTTGCTTTTTGTCTCCGAAGAATTGACGCCACAAATTTCATTTTTGGATTTGCAGTCTCTACAGTTAGAGATGAAAGTGAGTAGATCCACAACCATGAAGAAATTGAACTGGTTTCTTGATAAGCTTGCAATCCCATATACAATTGGGCAGATATGGGGCTGGACAAGAATGAACAACAAAGAGACAAAAACAAACAGGGTCAGAGAATCCAAACAGGGAACCAGAGAGATCAATGGAGCAACTAGAAATTAAAAGAGAAGAAGAACAAGTACTGTTAACTGCAGGTGCAAAGGAGTGAAATTGGAGAGCGAGAGTGAGAGATGAAGAATTGGATTCAAAGCTGATGAGGGGGAAAGAAAGGTTGTTAATGGAGATAACGGAGTGACGGGAAGAGCATTTGAGTTGAAAAGATGGGTGACCACAGCCAGGTGAGATAGAGAAAGGAAATGGAGGAATAGATGTGAATGTAGGGCATGAAGATCTGGAAAATGCATTAGGTCGTAAACTGCATGCATCACTATCCACCAAAATGCGAAGAATCATTAATTAAAAAAGTCGATGTGAAAGAGAAGTATTTGAATCGATCAAGTTTAAGAATAAGAATGAGATATGAAGATAATTAAAATTTGAAGGTTTTCTTTTTAGTTTTTGTGGCTTTTGTTCTTCACCTTGGTATTGTTGCTACTGGTGCTGATGATGATCAATCTACTGGAGGAGCTGAGCTTTTAATGTAAATACATTAAAATTGAACTAGTATACAACAAATATATTATAAATATACTTTAAATATACAGTATATATATTATAAATATACTTTAAATATACAGTATATATATTATAAATATACTATATGCATATGCATAATATTTTACTTGTATATTAATATACTTAATATACATTCAATACATACTGTGAACAAAAAGGTGTATTTTTAAAAATAACAAATTTTAAAAATTTTATTTTGAAAAGAGAGTAATAATATATATATATATATATATACACACAACAAATATATTATAAATATACTTTAAATATACAGTATATATATTATAAATATACTATATGCATATGCATAATATTTTACTTGTATATTAATATACTTAATATACATTCAATACATACTGTGAACAAAAAGGTGTATTTTTAAAAATAACAAATTTTAAAAATTTTATTTTGAAAAGAGAGTAATAATATATATATATATATATATATATAGACTAGTAAGTAACTCTAGCTTTGCGTCGGGGAGCATTGTCTCCTGTTATAAGCACATTAATATGTCATAAAAAAATACATAACAAATATGATATTTCTAAAATATATGAGACATAAAAAATACTTAAGATAAATTTGCATTATTTAAAGTACTAATTACTACAAAGGAATGGGGGATAGAACAAAATATCTTCATAGTTTTTTTATTCATTATTATTAATATAATTTTAAAAAAGGAAAAGATAATTGCTTGTAGAAATTAAGTGATAATAATTGTAGAAGAGCAAATAATGTATTTATTTGTGAGCACTGTAAAAAAACAAATTGAATCTTAAATTATGTCTAATAACATATTTTTTATGAGAATAATAATATTTTGCTCTTAATTTTTTTTCCATTTTAAGTCACCCATTTGACCTTTAAATTAAGGGCTATTATGAATTCCACCTCATTCTTTCTTTTTTACCTTTTTCTTTTATAAAAAAATTAATATGTAATCAAAATAGTTGAAAAATGTGTGTTTATTTCGTTTTTTTTTCTTCTTTCCTTGTGTTATTAAATTTATATTTGAAGACAACTGTTTTTTGTTAAGTGCAACACCACTATTCTCATCCCCTCTCTCTCTCTAGTGAGAAAAAAGATTAATATATATAGTATATACCAATAACAACGACTGAAGATTATCAAATTATCTAAGCTTCTTCATATGCAAATACAAACTCAAATTTTTTTTTTACAAATACATAACATGGATTAGCAAGTTGCATTTTCATACCATCTAATAGTATGACAAAAGTCAAAACAGTTTATACTTGCAATATGATTGTCAAGATGAATTTGTTGATAGCCTAATTGTGCCAAAGAAGTGAATTAGCTCTAAGTGCTCGTCAAGTAAATATTTTTTTTATTAAGTTTATTAAGAGAGGAATCAGTTGATAGATCAGATTGCTAATTATTCAATATGTCATTGAGCCTAAGTTTGGTAGTTCATGCGCTAATTTGCCAATTGTTGCTCATGAGATTATGTTGCAGGACATTGAAGGGATTATTTTCTAGAGATCTATGAGGATTTAGTTTTCTTTTTTTTATATAGAATTTCTAACTCATTTGATAATTAACAAGTGAAAACAAAAGGACAACCAAACATGAAACTTCCATATGAAAGCCCAGTTTGAACAACTAAGAAATTTAAAACACCGGTTGAAAGAACTAACCTCATAAAGAGCAGTAATTGGTTCCCAATGAGCAAAAACACCCTGAAGTACCACTCCATTAGGAAACAGGATATGTATAAGAGTCTTTGTGTATCTTTTTCTGGCAGCTTGTGCCTGTTTTTCCCTGTAAGACTTGGGAAATAAAAGTTGGCTTTGCAATCTTTTTCTTTTTTGCATTAGCTTCTTGCTTTAGCTCCTCAAAAGATAGATTGTGTAACACCCACAAATTAGTCTAAATTAAAATAAGTATGTGGTATACATAGAAAACACATGATAGACAAAAAAAAATTAAAAAATTAAATAAATGACTAAATTAGAAATTAAAATAAATTAAATTTATTGATATGATAAATTTGATTAAATTATACCACATAATTAAATTGTATTTTTGGTATAAAAAAATTAAAGATATTAGATAAGGAAATATGTGAAGATGATAATAATAATAATAATAATAATAATAATAATAATAATAATAAGAAAATTAAAAAAAAAAAAGAGAAAAGTGAACATTGAACAGTAAAAAACGGGTCAGCAGAGAATGAAGCAAAAAAAAAAGAGCAAAAAAACATGATTTAAGAGGAAGTAGGCTGAAGTCTTTTTTTTTGTCATTCTTCCAACTCTATCTCTCTTCTCCTTCTTCTTCTTCATCATCCCATTTTCTTCCTTCATATCTCAGATCAAATTACTCATCATTTTCTTCAAGATTTGCATCAAAAATCAGTCCAATTAAATCTGATCTTGGTAAGAAATATTTTCCCCATAATTATTGTGTTATTAGAACTCTTTAGGTTATATTTTTACAGGATATTGCACTCTGTTTTTGATTATCTTGTGACTCGAATTTGGGGATGTGTTAAACATAAAAGTTGTTCATCTATGTCTTGTGTATCTCTCTGCCAAATTTGATTGAATGATTTTGAGTATATGAAGAGATATGGTTATTGGAGTGAAACTGGTTCAGGGAGATGTATCAACTTAATAACCTACGGTTTTTGTAAAATTGGATAATCTTAATGGCTTAATATGAGGTTTTGTAAAATATGAAAGTTGTAGGTATATATGTTATTGAGGTTTCTGCCAAATTTCGTATAAATTGCTTCTATGTAAGTTGAGTTATTCTGAAATAAACTATGACTGTTCCTTAATTGAGCGGGTTTCATATATCTGTACAGCTCCAGTAACTTCGTCCTTACATTTCACCTATTTTTAGATCGAATTAGCCAAAGTGAAAAACATGAAAGTTTTACTCTTATGTCTTATCTAAATTCTTGTGAAAGTATCACCTAAAAATGTTATGTATTTTGTGAGTTATGAGCTGAACAATTGAACTAGTCGGGTTGATACTTAATGTTGAACCAGTTATATATCAGCCACTATTTGAGAACCTTAGAGACCGAATCTGGAAATGAGATAAACATGAAAGATGTTCCAAATTAACTTATATAACTATATAAAAATTTTCATAATAATTTAAGATACAAATTGAAAGATATGAATTTTTAAATGTAGTACCCTGAAACTGCCTAAAGGCAGAGAATATAGCAATATTTAAAAATATACCAAAATTCATGTAATAGTTCCAAAATTTTGAAATTTTAGTGTGTTTTAGTTTTAGATGTTATATTTAATCAGGATCAAGAATCATATAAATTGGATAAGTGTATAAAAAGCTATTCATCCAACAGTCCAGAAAGGTAATTTTCCAGCTTATAAGAAATTGTAGTTATTTATTTAAACTATATTAAGAATAAATATTTTATCAATGTATTAATTATTTATATTTTCGAATTAGGGTCTCAACAAGAAGAAGAGCAATAAAAGTAGACAAGCTCCAAATTTTAGATTTTGGAAAAAAAGCTCCATTGAGTTTTGTACATATGTGCATTTTAGTTTGCCTTGTTGCATGTTTGTGTGTTATTTGAATGAGTTGAATATTTAAATAATGTATTAAAATGTGTATATATGAAATGAATTAAGATGCTTAATCAATGAAATTTCATGTTAATGCACGTATAGACATATGGATGAATAATTGATTGATAAAATGTAGAAAATTTTGGTTTATAATATGTAACATAATATATTTTTCAATATAGATTAGTATATGATTGATTAAAAATGGGATAATTATTAATGGTAATTATTGAATAATGAGGATAATAAAGAGTGAAGTTAGAAAGTCATGTATGACATATGTATTTGATATGAAAAGAGATGTTATATGGTATACTTGTACTCATAAAGTTATTATAGATTTTGGTTTTGTATTTAAAAGATTTGTTGGTTTTGATTGTATAGAAAACTAATTAAAGTATGTCAATATTACTTAAATAGTTATATATAATGGAATATCATATGATTATATGATTTTAAAATTTTATAATCATATTTTCATTAAAAATGTAATGGGAATATTGATTCCATCAAATTAATATATAAAGAAAATATATAAGTAATAACATTAATTGCTCAGTTCTCAACCTGTGGACTAATTAGGGATAGATGGTGCACCATTGCGGGGGCATTACGGTACCGATATTGAGATGATTTAGGAACAAGATGGTATTAGGTCCGAGAGCACCCCTGTCCTAATTGTACACAAATGATGTGATTATACTCGGTCATGAGGCTTAAGCTCCGCGAGCGCTCTTGACTTGAGACTATAGTGAGAAGGGTGCTTAAGCTCAGCGAGCGGCCTTACTACACGCCCTATATTCGAATAATCCGGGAATGAGATTTGAATTATTTATATTAAAATATTATATATAAAATAATTAAAAGATATACATATACTTGTTGAAAGATAAAATGTGTGAAATAACATGGATTATAAATATTTAGCATGAATTATAAATATTTATTAAGGTAATCTAAATTTATAATTGAGTGTTATATATATATTATCAATGAATTTGATACTATTGTATATCATGTGGTTGTCCCTCTATAATATATGTTAGAATATTGTGTACTGTATTATAAATTATCTATCATGCATTTTGGTAATTGTATGTTAAAATATTTATACTTATATGGATTGAGATTTGAATTAATTAAATAATCATAATTTTAGAGAAATCAATTAAATTAAAATGAGTTATGGAAACATGAGAGGAGATAGAATGTTTAATATTTTATATATTACATATGGTTGAATATATATACAGTTCATGTCCTGATACAAATATAATGATAATATAATGAAACGTAAATTTTATTTTAATATAATATTTTCTAAATTTTATGCAATAATTTATTTAAATTATATCATGATTATTATGACATATGTTTGTGTGACTGCATGAGAAAACTTAAATGCTTATATCTACCACTAAGCTAAAAATGGCTTAGCATTGGTTTTTCCGCGCAGGAACTGGAACTTGCAAGTAGTAAAGTTAATAGATAAAGTACAAGTCCATACTAGAGGAAACGCGTCAGAACTGGTTGAGAGTTGAATGCATATTATTTTTGCATTTTCTTTATTATCATGCATATGGGTTTGTTGGACATATTTTATATATAGTTAAAAACATATTTTGTACTTTGGTATTATATCTATATAATTAGATGTAAGGTAAAAACTATTAATTTTGATAGTTAAAATGAAGTATAATATTTATGTAACATGATAATGTATTTGATAATTGAATCCATATGTATATTTGAATATTAAAAAAATATCAATTTAATTATTAAATAAAAAAAATTAAATTCAGACTAGTTTCATTCAGATTGTCTGTGTCATTCCGCTTATGTAATGAGATTATTCCTATTATACAGGCGGGATGTCACAGATTGTGAAATGAATCTGGCAGCTCAATTTTTGCTGCTACATTTTCAAGGATAGCAAAGAAGATCCATGTTTATCAAACAAAATGAGTGGATCAGAATGCCATATTGATTGACATATAGGACTTCATCACATATTTTTTAAGAAAATGACACAAAAACATTAAAAATAAAAAAGAAATTGCATTTGACATACAATAGAAAGAAAGTTAGACTTAATACAAATGATTATTGCATTTGAGATATGATATCAAAAAACATTAAAATATAAAACAACTATTCTTATAAGTTAAAAGTGTCAGAAAGTTAAACTTTTTGAATGACAAGGGTAATAATAAGAACCTTGAACTCTAGAAAGAAACTAATTCAACACATCTTGCATTCAATTCATATTTTCAACTCCCTATTACATATATAGGAAATCAAAACTTCACAAAATGACATGACTTATTAAATTCAAGATTCAAAGTGCCATAAAGAATTGAACATCTTTAATTCGAGGTGCATGATTCAAATACATATTGGTATACAAATTTTAGCAAAGGATCACCCACAAATCTTGCTCATTTATAGATTATGGATTACAAACTGATACTAAATCCATTTTTTCAGTTGAAATTTGCATCAGATAACTGTATAGTTGTTTTAAATTTCTAACAATCTAAGCACTAATTTCTAATACTACTTTCAAAATTTAAGCCTTTTAAATTTAACACAAAGAAACCAGTTTCTCAAATACTAAATACAGTTACCTGATTTTTTGGAGAAAGGACAAACAATGGCAACAGATAAAAAGTAGCAGAAACAAAAATTACCTTAATCATCCTATTTTATGAATGAAATACTTACATTAATTTCACATACCTGCCTATCAATCTTCTTCTCCTCAACCTACTTCTTTCTCTTAGTTGAAGCAATAGATGGTTTATGCTCTATCTGCTGCACTTGCTACTTTACATTTCTCAGTTATAGTAACTCAAGCAACTTATCAATGAACCTCATCATTTCCTCATTATGAGCCTCTATAACTGTCCACATTTCTCCATCTTCTTGTCGCCCCTTAAGTCATTCAAAACCACCAGTTAGCCAAAGCAATAATCTATATGTACGTCATAAGAGACTAAAAAAACTGAAATGGCAATCCACAAAGCAAAATTGTAGATGACAAATATGGGAGGGTAGAAACAATAGAAAAAGGTGAACATGAATAGTTAATCCTTAGTGAGACGTCAAAATAATAATGTTACTGAGAAAAATTAAAGCTATTCTATTCCTTAAAAAATTAAAAGCAAAACAATCTAAAGTAATAAAATGGACAAACACATCGCAATAATAATTATCATAATTAGTTTTATGAAATTAATTCATTACTTTTAGGCTTACTTAAACCAATTACAAAGACAGACGGAACCTGAGTTATGGTGGGTGGCTTACACTGCGTGTACTGCGAGATCTGTTCACCCAGGTCACCAATTGAATCTATTGATGACAAATTCGCACTCATCTTAGTTGCATCTCCTCTATTGGATTCGAAAGTCAACCCATATCCCAGTGATGTTTTTTTCTCTTCATCCTCAAGCGCGATCGCATGCATCTTTTTGTTGATAGGTTCTTCAAAATGGCAAAAGGAAAAAAGCTAGATGGAGTCAGAAAGAAAGGAGGGTGGCGAATAGAGGTTAGATGAAAGAAAACTTTGCTGGTAGATTTCTTATCTGGATTTGAAATGCCCTGGTCTTGGTATGTAAAATGGCAAAAGGAAGAAAAAACTTTGTTAATGGGTTTCTTCTTCAGGTCATGGAGAAGTCTGTGAAATGGCAAAAGGAAGAAGTGAGATCGATGAGGTTTTTCTCTAGAGAGCGGTGAAAAAAGAGATGTGAAATGGAAAAAGAAAAAAGGGAGATCAATAAGAGTTCTGCAATGGTCTGTGCAAATACCGAAATATGCATGAATTCTAATTTTGAAAACGGAGTCATTTTTTAAAGTTGGTTTTTTTTGGATGTATTTAAATAGATTTTGAAAACAGTCTCATTTTGTAAAGTTGGTTTTTTGGGAATTACACTGCTCTTGAAACAGTGGCAGTGTTATGGCATTTAATGTATTTAAATAGATTTGTGTAGATTTTTTTTTTTTGGTAGTACTTGTGTAAAAAACCCGAAAAAAATCGAGCAGACCAAATAGATATCTAAGCCTATGAACAGATAAGTCTAGCCGTCTAGTAAAAGTTGATGTTGAAGAAAATAAAAATAAGGTTGAAATGTAAAAATCATACAATCTCTAAAATCGGGCAAACGTATCTTGAGTAGAGTTCGAACCTTAATTTATTACAAAATTAAGGAGTAATTTCTTTTTACACAAGAAAATGGAAAACCTGAAACAAGCAACTCTGTTTGCAGGGAAAAATAATTTCCAAATCGAAATAAAAAAAGAAAAATGAGACAAATTTTCATTCTTTATATCCACCAGTGATTATTTCCTAACGTTCTTTGATGCATCGGCAAACACATCCGTGTAGCATATGGGGCACGCCTGATAAAATATACAAGTCATACCATATTAAGCTTACCTTATTAAGAATAAAGCACTAAATCATCTTATAACTCTGAACAGCTTACCTTATTGATGCTAAGCCATCTTGTCCCGCAACCAACATGATATGCATGTTTGCACGGCAGTGTGATGCGGCGGTCACCTCGCTTATATTCCATTTGGCAAATTACACACCTATTTCCAACAAGAAAAGTGTTAGACCTCATACAAGTGATGAAGGAGCTTAATCACAACTTAGAATGCAAAACAACATATTTTTTATCAGACATTGCCAGTTCGAATAATGGAAGTTTAGGAAAATCAGCCTTCTCTACTCTTTCCCTTTTTCTCCATCTCGATTCCTTGTTAGGCATCTAAGCTTGTATCAATCAGTAAACAGGGAAAGAAAAAAGGCTAGCATGCAACTTAACATACTTAAGGATAAATTGTTTACACAACATATGATTTTTTCAAAATACATATGCTGTCTATGAAGTGTGAGATAAGTGAGTCATAGGTCTCAAAAGTGTATACCAAGCAGTAAGCTGAGTAGAGTCCACAAAACCAAAAGCCAAACTCTATTGACATTGTTAAATCTACTCCGGATGCTAAATTCACGCTTTGAGAAATTAAATACAGAAATAATAGCATCATTAAACTTCCAATAATTTTTTGAGAAGAATGACATGAAGGCAGAGTACAATAATTTTGTCAAAATTATTGCTAGATTCTGAAAATAAATAATTAATCATAACAACAATCACAGCACATTCTACCAATTGTATGGGCCATGGTTAATCATTTGTATAATCCCCTTCCCAATACATCCTCATAGTTGGAATAATCTATCTGCTTCTTGCATGGTAAGTCCTCAAACCTTATTTGATGCCTCAACCTCACATAACATTAAATATCTAAACAGCAGGTAATGAAATGTTTGACCAAACAAATGGCATCCAGTATATAGAAAGTCTGGTGCTAATGAGAATGAACAAGAAATAGACATAGAAAACTGAAACAGAGAGCATACACTTAAGATTATTCATAATTAATTCTATATGATCACATGTCATGGTGGAATGAAACAACAGCTAAGCCTTCATTCCATACTAGATGGGGTCAGCTATATGGATTCTCTGTCCAAGGCTAGATTCATCTCAATATCGAGTGATTGTATATTCTTATTCTTATAAGCTATTTCACTCTCCGCGATCCTAGGCCTACCTCTACCCTTCTTCCTGCCCACTACAACTAATCTATAGCATCTTCAAACCGGCGCATCTGGGGGTCTACATATAACATGCCCATATCATCTGGGAGTCTACATACATCCCAAGTCATGGTGGAATGAAAATTCCAAGACTGATGCAAGAAAAAAACGGAATCAATATGCACCATAAATATGCTTAAAATATTACCTCTCACTTTTTGATTTCCTTCTGGAAAAGAAACTGCACTTGTACTTTGAGACTGGAAGCAAAGAAATAAGCTCTTGGGAAAGACCACGATTTTGAGTTCCAACTGCCTCACCTAATTCCAGTAATTCCTGAATGGGAAAGAATTGGTCAAACAAACAAAAATGTAAAAACACTATCTAAACCCCATGCAAGTGAAAAGGAGGCTGCCAAACACAAAATGGTAACCAGCTATTAGAGGATAGACTTTCAACTGCTAACATTTTCTTTAAGTCTGAATCCTCTCATAACACCATAATTTCTAACAGCAAAAATATTACTTCAAAAAACTACCCACTTTTACCAGAAATCGATGTTCTATCTCCAAAAACACTGATGGCAAGAATGGGGCAAAAAGTTGTGAGAGGTAGATGTAACCTCCATTTCATATCAATTAAGAAAATTATGATTTCCAAAATAATTCACATGTGGTAACCTATGTCTGTGTGAGAATGAGAGAGAAAGAGAGATGTATAATAGTAAATATGCATTTGTTAATTATTACTGTCAGTTAACAATTCATTGACCCGCATGGAAATTTTTCATATTCCACCACTGATCAGTCCCACTAACAAGGCTCTTGCCAAAGATAGATTCATGCACATGGGAATTCAATCTGCATAATGTTTACTTAATACAATTGGAAGACAACAAAAAGAATCAACATCAAGTTATTTTTTGGAAGGGCTTTAGAAAACAAGTCAAAGCTAAGGGCAACAGATCAGATGTTTTTAATCCAAAGTTTACCATCCTGTACATACTATCGGAAACTGAATGAAGCCCTTAGAGGAGCATCTGAATGGAAATTTATGTACAAAACAATGAACCTGATTACTTCTACAAGTGAAAAAATGAATTAAAAAAATGAAGAATTATATAAACGCCAATGCATAATGCCTGGGGAATCTATGAACCTCAGAGACAACCTTTTCAGAATTCCTTCTGGCAAGGAAAACACACTATTGGATCCAACATTACGGATAATTAATACACACACACATGCAGGAAAAAGGGAAAAAAAGGAAGATGAAAAACAACCCAACATGCACCTTAAGCACATTCAAATGCTTCAAAGTATGGAACTACTTCGTTCAAAAAAATAACCAAAAAAAAAATTATGAAACTACAGATTAAAAAGAAATGGAAATTTATGCTCTAACCTCATAACTCATATTGTCAAGATCAATATTGTCTTGCCACACGACCTGCAGAGTTCACAGGTAATACAATATATTTATCTGTCTATACCATAGCAGTATTTGATCTGTGGGAAGAAGAAAAGGCATGACTAATGATATTGATATGCTACCTCTCTTGGAAAAAAAAAGTTATGATATTCAATAATAGTAGTCTGCAAAGAAAGCACTTCTCTTCAAACTCTTGGACAAATTTTTTCTTATGCTTTTCCTAGTTTATTTCACTTAATTTTAGATTAATGTTTGTGTTCATATCTCCCAATAGCTGTATTATGCTCATTTCATATGCATTTCTTAAAACTTCTAAAAATTAAATAATAGAGAAGATCTCCACAAATCGATTAGAGTAGATATATTTTTGTCAGCACATTTATGAAGATATGCATTTATTTGTGCATGTGTCAAGAGCGAGAATCTATTTATATACTCACAGAACCACAGGACTGGGGTGTACATCATTGTAAGCCAAGATATTTGGGAGTAACTTACCTGAAAATCTGGAGCATTATGATGTCTACGTGGACCTGAGAAGAAAAGTAATAGAAGATCTTAGAAGTCAGGAGAAATTTGCTCAAGTCCCAAATGAATGAGACACAACTGTAGAAAGGCAAGTAGAAATCAGAAAATAAACTATACCAATATGTGATCTGGCAGTCAAGCAACTGAATGTAGAATTAATGCGAAAATGAGACAAAATAATTATGAGACATCAGAATCACAACTATTGCCCTTTGTTTTGCAGATTTGCAAAAACATAGTACTTCAACATTCTATTTTGAATGCTTGGTCGATCTCACATCAAGGAAAAAGACTTGAAAAGATTATGATTCTAATTTAGGGAGAAAATGTCAATAATAATGACAGGAAAACAATTATGTTGATAGAGACAGCATGGGATCACTGTAGAAACATCATCAGAGGTTTATAACCAGATTAAATTGCCTCTCTTAACAGATTTGTTAAAGAGGGTGGAGGGAGAAGGATATCCTTGTGCCAAAGGCTGCATATAGGGCCTTTTTCCATTTTGTACTTGATTTTCAATTACCAAGGATGTTGAGGACACCTTTTAGGCTTATAGCTGGAACACTCTGTTTCTATTGCTTCATTCATTGCAAGTACATCTTGTGCATTATGTTTTCTTATCCAAAAGATAGATAAGCAATTTAAGAAAGAATCCTACAGCTTACACAAATACATCATAAAATAAAAATTTAGATCCTACTCAAAGCTACTTAATATGATGTCCACATAATAAATAATTCTTCCAACAGTATGATTAAGGCCCATGCATTGACATTTAGAACATAAATATTTAGCTTCTCAATCTACTCGTAGATGAATATTTTGAAAACTCATTCAAATTCCAAAAAGTTAAGGAATTAGCAGCCTTCCGATGTAACCACAAAAAGCCCACCAAAGCAAAACATCAATTCAGGAGATTTCTCCCTGTCTCTGCATTCCCTCTATCTCTCCATAGAAGGTTATATACACTATAGTTCATCCCTCTTAGAGGATATCAGACTTTCTATCAAGATAGATAACAACAAAGTGGAATTCAGAACTTACATTCCACAGGATTGTTTTGAATGCTTGCGTTTTCATTTCCCTCCCACTCTGCATTTATTGCAGAAGTTGGTGCATTAGTCATTGTTGAAGAATTCTCTGGGGGCCTTCTATATTCATCAATTTGTGGTCCATGATCATGGACCTCATAAGCATAGCTGTGGTCATAATATAGACTGCTCCCAGGTTGGGACACACTGAACTTGTATAAATTTGCACTCATGGAGGGGTACACATTTTCCTACAAAAATAAGAAGTAATATTACCTTAAAAATGATCTTCTGCTTACATATGAAAATAACAGTTCAAATAGACATTATTGTAGGTAAATAAAACATGAATCGATGAGTTTTCCCCTGTGTTTCCTCATAGTGGAAATGTAATAAAGAACATAACTTCTAACCATTTCAGAAACAATAACAGAAGCTACCTGAACATGGGAAGCACCATCAAAAATGAAATTCACGTGTTCGTATGTGAGACCTTCAAAATATTCTATAAAACTTCCAGCTGAATTATAAGGGTAGCTAGCATTCGGGTATTGAACCTCCATATGTGGGTTCCAACTCATTTCAGACCACTAATCTGTGATACAAGCCAACCATAACTCATAAGCAACAGCAAGAGACTTCTGAGAGAATCAATTGGACATTTTCAGTTCATTTAATTGTAAATTAAAAATAGAACATAAGATGCCAACCTATGCTCCAAAATCTGAACTTGTGGATGCACTCAATACATGGAAGTGCATCAACAAACTTTCTTCTAATTACTTTAGCTTGATCCACGTTATCCTGCAAAAGAAACAAGAAAAAAAGCAAATCAAAGACAAGACAAGCGTAAAAGCTTATCAGCAAAATAAAATCACTGTATCATCGACGCTTACACATTGAATTGGAAAAGAAAAAAAAATCAGTCCGACTCATGCAACAGTACACCACATCAAAAAGTTTCCAAAAACAAAAAACTCGATGAAATTATACTGACATCGAACTGATCACCAGATTCACGGTTTCAGCATCAGCACATGTACTCAACAATATAAAAACAAACTAAGAGGGATAAGAAAAGGTTTAAAAGTAATACCATTGTCTTTCTAGACAAACACAAAAACAAGAAAAATAAACACCTAGACAATTAATCTCGAGACAGCTAAAAAGTATCAGTTATAATTTATGCTTTTTAGGTCTTAGCTTCAGTTTCTCATTTCACGATTTTGATCTTAAAATTGCTATCAAATTTAAAAAGGAATGAAATATAATAGAGAAAAGCGCTTCAATACACTAATCTGATCCCTGATAGCTTGATCACACCAAATAATATGATATCTAAAGAACCGCTACCCTAATTTGACTGATTTTGAGATTTAAAAAAAAATAATATGAAACAATACGGAGAAAATGTGGTACCGCGTGAATCAGAAGCGAGATTTTCTCCGGAAAATGAGAAAGAAAGGTGAAATGAGTGGATCAATAACGAAAAAGAGAGAGACATCACATCACATATAAGAAGAAAGAATAAGAATCAGATGTTTTACTAAAGAATTAATAATTAATGAAAATAAATAAAGGCAAGTAAAGAGAAGAGATTCTTCCGACATTAAAGATGCTTAATACATACACTCTCTAGTCTCTGCTTTGTTTCCTTCCTTCTCGAGAAGACGAAGTGATGAGAGAATGGCCTCTCCTCTTTCGCTCTCTCACTCTCCCACCTTCTTCTCTCCCCACGTCGACAATGCGTACAATCTATGTGGCGCCTTTAATCTTTATGCAGCTGCGGGTTCAGCTAGAAATGATTCGGTATGACGCGGACTGAAGCGTGAAGCCGTTGATATTTTTAAGACTTCTTTCTTTATCCAGTAAAATATTGAATAGAATAATTTTATGATAAATTATTTAAATGATGTGGCCAATTAAATTTAAGTCATCTAATACCTGACGGCTGACAGTAGTTTTTGAAGTTTTACAAGCGGTTGAAGTCATTTTAAAAATTTATATATTAATTTTTATGTGATTTTATTTGATATTATCTTTAATTTTTAAGTATTTATTTAATATGTCGAAATTATTCAATTCATTCATTTCTTAATTAAACTAAATAAGTTCCTTTTTAATATAATAAAAAACGTATTTAGTTCAATAAAATGTTGGAACGATACAATTGAATTTTGCCATTTAAAAATAATTAAATAATCAATTGTGTATTTAAGAATTTTAAATTGATTAAAGTTTATACAAAATTAATGTCAAATTGTCAACTTTCGTTGTATATAATATTTTTTTTTATAAATTTCATTTGTATTTCAAATTCGATTATAATACTACCAAAACAGATCAATTTTTTTTATATCAAAATAACTATTGAAGATGCAATGTTCATATATATATATATATACATCTCTCATTCTAATTTCATCCCGAATATTATATATATAATTATTTATATTTTTAATATAATTAATATTTTTAAAAAATAATAAAATAATATATATTTAAATAATTATATAATTAAATATTTTTAATAATAAAATAATAATAATAATAAAAATCAGATAACAGAACAAAAATTTTGAGATTGGAGACTAGATAAAGAAATTCGTCCCGTAAAAGAGAGAGTCAGTTTAAATAAATTTTAAATCATGTACCTCTTAAAAGAGTTGTAATTCTAAAGCAACCTGTAAAATTTATGCCAGAAGAGAAGTACTTAAAATGATCTATTTTTATAAATTTGATCAAAGTATTCGTAGCTTCATAAAACTAAACTAAACTATAGATAAATTACCCGCGTTCGAGTCATGATTAACCTTGTTTTCTCTGCAATAAAAATTAAAATTATAGATGAATTGCAATACCCGAATCTGGTTTTTTTTTTTTTAAAATTTGTAAGAAGGGAGGCTATAAACCCAAACTCCACAGCAACATCACGAGACCAGGATACGCCTATTCTATCAAACATCAGAAAGCGACAAATCTCAGAAGGAGCGTCCTGCCAATAATGAAGACCGGTTATAAGAATATATGTATCATTGTATAAATTCATGGAGAAGAAAAATCCAATTTTTTCTAAAATTAAAAAAAAAATACCAACCAACAAAATTTTCTTGCCTACATCCATCCAGTGCCATCGGTAGTCATATCCTAATTAAGTTGTAGTGACCTAAAAACCTCACCAATAAATGCGATCATTGTTCATAAAAAAATCGTATCAGCAATTAAATACAACCATAGGGTCCCATCCCATCATCGCAGATGCAAAATCCTAGGAGTGGAGTTGGGAGCTGCAAATGCAGGAGTAGTTGGCTTCTGTATGGAAAATGAACCCATGTGGATATATACGGTTAAAGGAAGATCACCAACAGCCATCTGCTAAGAAAATGGAAGTTGTCAGTTAAGTTTGGTGTGTTAAGGGATCAATCTACATTTATAATAATAATAATAGGAATATATACATATATAAGCTGGACTCATATCTATGTTAAGCAAATATTAATCAAGGGGCTGCTATCATTTTAAATTTTCTTGTAGGATTATTAATATTTTTTGTTCACAATTAAAATATTGATTTAATTTCTTATGAATGAGATTTAATCACAATATTTAATTAGAATAATTATAATTTGCAAATGCTTATTAAATGTGTATGAACTCACAATGTGGATAAATTTAGAATCATTCAGGTAGGGATGACAATTTTTTTCCGCCCTAAATGAGACAATTTTTTCAAATAAAATTTTTTTCTGCCCTGACTCACCTAATTCTGAATTTTTTGTGTCAGAGACGGGACGGAGATGGTATATATATCCCCCGCCCCAATGCTCGTTCTGAAAATATATTTATATATTTTTATTATTTATATATATAATAATTATTTATATTTTAATATAATTAATATTTTAAAAATAATAATAAAATAAAAATATAACAATAAAACATATTTTTTATTTAAAAAATTATATAATTAATTAATTAAAATAAAAAAATAATTTTAAAATTAAAATAAAATAAAAAATTTTAATAAAATTCGGGAATCGGTGATTTCCGTCCCCGTGTGGTGCCAGGACGGGAATCCAAAAAACTTCTTCGCCAGGGCTCGGGGCAGAGTCAGAGTACGGGGGAGGAGGTCGGAATCGAGGACAGAAAATTCTGTCCCAAATCCGCCCTGCTACCATCCTTATTCACAGGAGCTTCTTTTATTTTTTTTTTGCCGATTGTGAGTAAAGGAATGCGTTAAATAGATTATCATGTTCTTTCTTATGCATTAAGCTTGAAAAAAAAAATCAGAAAACTAAATGTAAAATTCCCCAACTTATAGTCATACTTACAATGAAAATTTCAAATAAATTTTTTTTCTTACAATTATATGTCAGTGTTACTATTGTTGCTATTTCAGTGGTTAATGATTTAGAAAATTAAAAAAGAAATTCAACAAAAAAGATATAACCATTTTAAATAACTCAAATAACAATTATAACAAAAAACTTCTAAAATGAGAACAAATTAATTTCATTCAAAAAATTTCAAAAGGGAAAAAATGTACAAATTTGAATAAAATATTTTAAATATTAATTTTATTTTCTCCTAAATATTAAGAATATTGTATTATTGTAGGAATATTTCGTTAGTCAACTAGTATGGTTGAATAATACCAGCATTAAAATGCTTTATAAAAGGAAAAGGATAAAAATGCAATGGCTTAGTAAAAGTCGGAAATATAGATAATTGTAAGAAATTTTTTTTTTTTGAGAGTCTCAATTGAATTTATACTCAAATGTTGTAATTTTCCCAAAAGAAAAGAATCACACATGTAAGTAATGATAGGAAAATTTTATATAATTTCCACACGTAAAACTTGGATGCTAATAGAATTGTACCATGAAAGAATGAAGTGGAAAGTATCATATCCATCAAGAATTGTTGGAATTTCGTCTAAGTGGGGTCTAATTTTTTTGGATTGTTTGGGCCCGCAAAAGGAATTCTCATGTGCTTGTTGGTTCACAAGGCAATTATTCCCAAAAAAAAAAGTGTACTTATTAGGTCCACCAGGTCATAGTGCAAACAAGCTATGGCATGGAATGTCTTCAAACTATTCATTTATTTCCTTAATTTGTTCATTCATGAAAGCAAATTCTAAACGTAATGTGCCTATCAATAAATGTTATTTAGGTGGATTACTTCAAAAGTTAAATGACATAACCAATAAGCTTAGGTTTTAGCTTAACGTCTTGTCTAAGATCACGAAGTGGAATACCCATTGCCCAACTCCATCTAGCTTGCAATTTACTTATGTACAAGATATATATCTAAACATAATGGAATAGAATTAATGTGGAATGCAATCATAATTCAGAAAGCTAAAAGTTCAAAAATCTCAAACTAAGCTTTTGACCTTGCTCTAATTCTTCTTTCACTTTTCTTTTTTAAGTTATTGATTTTTTTTAACTGGTTATTGGCATAGATAGGGAAAAAGGGGAAAACTGCATTCTTGTGTGCCCGTCGTGATGGTAACTGGTTCGTGTTACAGTAAGACAAAGTCTAAGAAGATGCAAAGCAAAGCAAGAAAAAGGTGTTTGTGCATCCAATAGTGCTGCTGACCAATCAGTTTTCATGGGTGATTTTTAATTTTTGAGCTAGCAAAGGACAACGCCATGGTCCATATGCCAAGGCAATCAGACCCTGACCAGAGAGCCAAAAAAAGGCTGTCAGGCATGTGGGAGGATAAGAATGAGGACAAAGTAACAGGAATGCATCCAACAAAACCTAGCGTGCAAGCAATGACCTTTCATATATTCCCTCCTACCTTTTTGTCTCTCTTCACTTATCAAAAGTGTAATTCTGTTCTCATTTACCATGTCATTAATACACACGACAAGATAAAAATTCATCATATAAGCTATAATGTTAAACTCCTTTAACTATAAAGATTGAAACTTTGTAGTTAAAAATTCACATTTCGTCCCCTTCTTACCCCCTAGTTGCTATTTTAATGATTGTGTATACCTTTAAAAGACAGGTTTTAACCATGGCATTCATTTGTTTGATGGCTATGCTAATCATTACATCCCCCACAACTGAGACAAGTTTCCCCATCCCAACATAATGTCGACTCTTGCAAGAATTCTATTTCTATGCTGAGGGCATGATGAGACATGTCCACACCTTCAAGAAATCAATTTGGTATATTTCTTGAGATCTTCAAACCAAGCAAGTAACCTAATCTTCCATAGCCCATTTTCATCCCAGATCCCGCTAATTCTTTCCCATTATGATGGAAAATTAGCCGCCAATTTCCTTGGGCTTGAGTGATGGTAGCTTTTTGGCAAAATAGTCGTATGCATGCTATGGTTCCATGGCTCACTCAAAACACGATTGCAAAAATTATCTATGAATGAGTATATATTAAAAATTAATATAAAATCGGGGTTTTAGCATGAATGACATGGAACTGCAGTCTATGCACAAAATTAATTTTCCCAGGAAAAACATGAGATAATTAGAATTTAGGATGATTTCCAGCTATACCTGTCTTCCTTTCTTTCACAAGGTCAAAGCACCAAAACCGGGACTAAACACCAAAATTATGGATCAGTTTCAGCACTTATTGTCCCAGTTTCTTGATTATCCATACTGGGATAGAGTAGCCTCTCTAAAATTTGCTTCAATTCAAAATTTACAGCCTGAGGGAAAATTCAGACTAGTTAGGACAGAGCATTAAAAAAAGGAGGGAAGAAAGGATGTTTATGAGAAAGTATAAGAGTTCATAAACCTGAGTGTGTAGATAGCAGATTGGCATTAGCCTGCCCTCTTCCTGTTTCAAAATATGATTTTTTTTTTTTTTTTTTTTTGCATTTGGATGTTCAAGTGGAATTATGTCTAGTTTGATTGTAGGAACTCATTCAGTCTTTGGACCAAAAGTTAAATGATCTCAGTCCAGAAAGGAATTGTGGACATAGAGTAAAATCTTTAATTATGAGATAAATGAAAAGGCTTTCCTGATATGGTTTCAGGCAAATATAATCAAGTCATGGAATATAGCTTCCTCTGCAGCATTTTCCAAATGCAATATGCATCTAATGATCCAATAGAGAATGCCTCTAGGATTGAAGTTCGGAGTCTGCATACAAATCACTTCCTAAGCATGGAATACCAGAAGCATCTTCAACAAATTGTCTAGTTAACTGGATTAAACATTCGTAAATCTGGATAGCATTTTATCCTTAGCAATAAACTCATAAACAATGTCATTCTCCTCAATCGAACTGGAACCATGAATCTTTTCCACACCTCTTTCCCTCATCATTTTGTTGAAATATGACAATCTCCCAATCCCACATCGGAAATGGGAGAGGGATGAAGAAAAATTTTAGCCTATAAAAAGGTTTCATCCCCTTTTTAATAATTCATCCCAAACATCAATTCCTCTATTTCTAAAATTGGTTGTATTTTCTTTCTCTCTTGTAATATTTCTTTGAAATAGTGAAATATTATTTTAGTAGTGTCCGATGACGTAAGTATAATTAGTCGAACCTCGTTAAATTCTGGTGTTTTCTTTATTGTCTATTTAATAGCTATTGTCGGGTCATTTACTATGTGATATATTGTGCTTTAAATTATCTGAGAAAAATTATGTCACCAAGACTCTAAGAGTCTAAAAGAGTTGGTTTTTAAGGGAGACCATTTGTGACTCCACCAACTACCTGAGAATTTTTCTTTTTCTTAATTTTTGGCACAATTATTCACTTTGATGGAAACTAACCCGATTTTCACAACACATTTTCCTCACCACCCCAGAGTCCTCCAGTATATTGGCTTCCTTATACATATTTTCCAGTAAAAAAAAAAATTCCACCGTCGCCAGGATCCAACTGAAGAAGCTTAGAAGCAGCCTTTTGCCCCAGCAAAAGATTTCCATGGATTCTACAAGCAAAGAACAATGCACCCCACACACCAGCATCTGCCTCTATCGCCAAGCTTTTGATTAACTGTTCTGCCTCCTTCAATAAACCAACTATTCCCAGAAGATCCACCATGCACGAGTAGTGTTTAAGCTCAGGAAACATATTCAATCTCAACTTCATTTGTGTGGAATAATTTTTACCCTCTTCAACTAAGCCTCCATGACAACAAGCTGATAAAACTAGAAGATATGTGATCTCATCTGGTATCAACCAAATATCAATCATCTTGGACAAATAAGATATGGCATCATATGCATTCCTATGAAGTGCTAAACCACCAAAATGGTTGTCCATGTCAAAGGGTTTTTCCTTGGCATCTCATGAAAAACCTGAAGAGCCCTTGTAATATTCCCACATTTTGCATACATGCCAACTATAGCGGTACCTAGAACAGTACCTATAGGAAGATTGTGCCTTTTGATGTAGTGATGAATCCGCATTCCAATATCAAGTGCTCCAAGTTGGGAGCATGCAGATAAGCAATGAACCATAGTCACCTCATCGGGCTTAACACTGCTAGTTTGCATTTTGTTAAACAAAACTAATGCCTCCTTGCTATGCTTGGCTTTGACATAACTTCCAATAATGGCATTCCATGATGCAACATTTTTCTCCGGCATAGCATCAAAAAGCTTCCTAGCTTTATCCAAAAACCTATGTTTTGCATACCCAACAACCATAGTAGTCCCCGGTACAACTATGTTACCTGTCATGCGATCAAACATTGCTTTTGCTGCCTCAAGATCCCCGCACTTGGCATGCATATCCATAAGAGCATTGGCAAGTGGTACTGCCAAATTCAATCCACTTTCTTCAATATGGCGACGAAATTCTATCTCGAGTTTCATCTTCTCCAACCTGCACAGGACGATAAGACACCAATCGTCGTCACCTCATCAGGCTTTATTTGGTCTTTCATCATTTCTTCATAAATCCTTATTGCTTCCATTGCATTTCCACACCTGGAATCAAAGAATTTCAAGAAACCAAGTCTCTCACACAACTTTCATCAAACAGCTTCCGTGCCAATTCTAATTCTCCCGTAGAAATAAACACATGTATTGATGCATTGTGTACAAAAATGTCATTATCAAAACCCAACTTCAGTACATGGCCACGAATCTGATGACCCATAAAATTCAACAAGAAGCAAGAACAAACTTTAAGCAACAAGGATTGGTGTCTTTTATACAGAACTATGGCCCCTTTAGGGTTTGGTGTATCATACAAAATTTTAGTGCAATAATCAAGATTTATCGATTTTGATACTGCGCAAAAAGACAATTAAGCAACTTGAGGCAAACCCATAGGTAATCAAGCCGAAGTGGATCATCTGGGCCAGAATTTGCTTCAATTGAGAGAGAGATTTGCATTTCTCTAGTATAAAAACAAGTGGGTTTAAGAGATCAAATGTACGGGTTGTTAACTTTTGAAATTTTGTCTCATTTAATTAATTCAAAACTTACAGCAAATATATATAGATAAAAACAAACAAATTACTGAAATCATGGTCCTAGTATCAAGGTAAATAAAAACAGAAATAAATCAACTTGTTCCTAAAAATATGGAACAAATAAAATCATTTAAAGAGGAAACTAAATCAACTAATAAAAGTTGGAAATGACAGCTAGAATGTCACTTCAGCAGTCCTAAACAATGCATTCAACACTCCTCCTTGTTTAGGAGCTGTAAACACCAAGTTTTCCTCTTAACTCTTCAAATTTGTTTGCTGGTAAGGGCTTGGTTAGAATGTCTGCAAGTTGTTCTTCTGAGTTGCAATGGACCAGCATAATGTCACATTCTCTTTGCACATCTCTAAGAAACAATAGCTTGATGTTAAAATGTTTTGTCTTGCCATGAAACACAGGGTTTTTAGAGATAGCTATAGCTGCTTGATTATCAACATAAATGGTTGTACTCCCTTGCTGTTCCAGATTAAGATCAATCATAATCTTCCTTAGCCAAAGTGCTTGATTTGCAGCAGATGTGGCAGCAATGAATTCTGCCTCTGCTGTGGACTAAGCTACCACCTCCTGTTTCTTTGAACTCCATGAAAAAACAGCTGAACCAAAAGTAAAACAATAACCAGAGGTACTTTTCATGTCATCAACTGAGCCTCTCCAATCACTATCTGAGAATCCAGTCAGATTGAACTCCTTACTCTTCTTGAACTTGATGCCAAAATTGCATGTTTCTTTGACATATCTCAGTACTCTTTTTGCTGCTTTGAGATGGCTTTCACTTGGACAGTGCATAAACCTAGACAAGATACTTACAGAATTTAGAATATCAGGTCTAGTTGCTGTTAGGTACATGAGGCAACCTATTAAGCTCCTAAAATGAGTTGGATCAGCTTCCTCAGTCCCATCAACCTTGCTTAGCTTCTCTTTCACATTCATAGGAGTGTGCATTCCTTTGCAGTCTTCAAGTCTGAACTTTTTTAGAATTTCTTTAGCATATTTTTTCTGACAAATAAAAACTTCACTCTCACTTTGTCTAACTTCCATTCCCAAAAAATAAGACATCAGTCCTAAATCTGTCATTTCAAAACATTCCATCATTTCTTGTTTGAACTGTTGCACCAAACTCATTTCACTCCCAGTAACCAGCAAATCATCAACATACACGGATACAATCAGAATATTAGTTCCAACTTTCTTAACATATAAAGTTGATTCTGATAGGCTTTTAGAGAAGTTTAAACCCTTTAAATATTCATCAATCTTGTTGTACCAAGCTCTAGGAGCTTGTTTCAAACCATAAATGGCCTTCTTTAGGAGATAAACTTTATCTTCTTCTCCCTTTTTCACATACCCCTCTGGCTAATCAACATAAATTTCTTCTTGTAGGTACCCATTTAGGAAAGCAGATTTTACATCAAGCTGAAAGACCTTCCAATCCATCTGTGCAGCAATAGCAAGAAGAAGTCTGATGATATCCAGCCTAGCCACTGGTGCAAATGTGTCAGAGTAGTCAACTCCAGGTATTTGTGCATACCCTTTTACAACTAATCTGGCCTTATGCTTGTTTATTGTTCCATCAGCATTTAGTTTAGTTCTAAATACCCATTTAACTCCAATCACTTTTCTACCTTGAGGTTTATCAACAAGCTGCCATGTCTGATTTTTTTCTATCATGAGTAACTCCTCCTTCATTGCTGCTCTCCATATCTGGCTTTGCATAGCTTCTTCATAGCTAGTAGGTTCACACACAGCCACATTGCACCTTTGATACACATCTACCAGTAATCTTGTTCCCCTAATAGGCCCATCATCAATTAGATCAGTTTCACCATCTTCAAGAAACTGGTCTGTTATATTCAAATCAGTTAACTTGAGATGTTGCCCTTTTTGCATCTTTTGCCTTTGATCATCCCAAATCCATTCCTCTTCTTCGGTAAAGTGTACATCTCTATTTACAACAATCTTACCATTTTGAGGTTGGAAGATTTTGTAAGCTTTGGAGGTTGAGCTGTACCCAATGAAAATTCCTGGTAGTGCTCTTTCATCTAATTTGTCTCTCTTAATCTGAGGAACATGAGTGAAACAAAGACAACCAAAGATTTTAAGAAAATTCAGAGAGGGTTTATAGCCATACCAAGCTTCAAAAGGTGTCTTGAACCCTACTGCACTTGAAGGAAGCCTATTATGTAGGAACACTGCTGTATTTGCTGCTTCTGCCTAGAATCTTTTAGGCAAATTCTTTTCATGCAACATACATCTAGTCATTTCCAAGATGTATCTGTTTCTCCTCTCACTAACTCCATTTTGCTGTGGAGTATATGGAGCTGTTAGTTGGTGATGAATGCCTGCATCCTCACAAAATCTGTTGAAGGCTTCAGATGTATACTCTTTCCCATTATCAGACCTTAAAATATGTATTTTGCAACCACTTTCATTTTTCACTTGTGCCTTAAACTTCCAGAAGGCTTGAGCAACATCTGACTTGTGTTTGAGGAAATATATCCAGCACATTCTGGTGAAATCATCTATAAAAATGGCATAATAAAGACTGTCATTCAATGAAGGTGTTCTTTGAGGGCCAGCTAAATCAGTATGCACAAGTTGTAGCTTCTTGGTTGCTCTCCAAGCTACCTTTGGAAAAGGTTTCCTTGTCTGCTTGCCTATTTGACAAGCCTTGCATGTTGAAGCTTGACTTTCCAGATCTGGCAGTCCATTCACTACTCCATTTGACTTCATTTGAAAGAGCCCTTGATAGTTATAGTGACCAAGTCTTTTGTGCCATAGCTCAGTCACATTCTCTTTCACTGAAAAAATAGTTTGCTCCTCCTCCAATAGATTTAAAGCAAAACTTTTTCCACTCATTTGGATTCTGAATAGACTCTTACCACTTGAATTTTGAATCAGACAAGTTCTACCTTCAAATACCACTTTATATCCATTTTCTAACAACTGACTTACACTTAATAAATTTTGATCTATCTCAGGTACATAAAGAACATTTGAAATGAATTTTGTACCTTGGCAAGTTGTGACAGCAACTGTACCTCTTCCTTTCACAGCAATATATTTTCCATCTCCTACTCGAACCTTAGATGAGCTTGCCTCTGACAGATCTCTGAATAGTTCCTTATTGTAAGTCATGTGGTTGGTGCAACCACTATCAACTAGCCAGCTTTCACTGAATTCAGCAGTGGAGAAACAAGAAGCAACCAATAAATGGTCCTCCTCCTCTTGATCAGCAGCCTTGGCTTCTTCTTCATGCTGCTGGTTCTTTGATTTGCATATAATAGCCATATGTCTTTTCTGATTACACTTGAAACATTTGGCATCTGGCCTTCTCCAAAATTTGAAAGGTGGGTGCCCTTTCTTCCCACAATGCTGGCATGAAGAGTAAGTCCTTTGCTGAGCCTCTTTTTTTCCTTTTGCATCTGCTGGTTCTGCATTTGTGCCACTGCCTTCTCCTTCTTTCTTCTTGTTCTTCCATTTATTCTTTGCAGTACCTTGATGTTTGACAAATAAAGCTCCTTCAACTTTTGTATCTCCCCTCATCAATCTTCTTTGCTCCTGAGCTTGTAGAGAATTTAAAAGTTCTACCAAAGAGAGCTTTGACAAATCTTTTGTGTTCTCCAAGGCTGTTATTGTAGCCTCATATCTTTCAGGAACTGTAACAAGGATTTTTCGACAATCCTTGAGTCAGAAAACTCAGCTCCAAGTAATCTGACTTTGTTGGCTATCCCAAGTAGCTTCTCTGTATAGGCTTTAATAGTCTCAGATTCTTTCATCTTCTGCAATTCAAACTCCCTAATCAGATTCAGAATCTGCATACCTTTGATTCTTTCATCTCCTGCATATTCTGATTTGAGGTAGTCCCAGATTTCTTTAGTCGTTTTTAGAGACATAACTTTTGTAAAAATAGTAGCAGAAACAGCTGCAAACAAAGCTGCCTTGGCTTTTGACTTTCTTGTCTTTTTCTCTTTATAGGACTTCATTTGAGCCACTGTGGGATTTGCAGGAAGTGCAGGAACATCATAATCCTCTTCCACTGCTTCCCAGAAATCCAGGGCTTCCAAGTAAGTCTCCATTCTAACTGCCCACATTTGATAATTGGTTCCATCAAACACTGATGGAGTAATGGCAGAAAAGCTTGCTTCAGCTTCCATGGATTCAGAGAAGATAAAACAAAAGGTCCCTTAAGAAAAAAGGGTTCTGATACCAATTGTTAACTTTTGAAATTCTGTCTCATTTAATTAATTCAAAACTTACAGCAAATATATATAAATAAAAACAAACAAATTACTGAAATCATGGTCCTAGTATCAAGGTAAATAAAAACAGAAATAAATCAATTTGTTCCTAAAAATATGGAACAAATAAAATCATTTAAAGAGGAAACTAAATCAACTAATAAAAGCTGGAAATGACAGCTAGAATGCCACTTCAGCAGTCATAAACAATGCATTCAACACGGGTTCTATTCCAATATGAAGGTTTATCTCCTTACGAAGAGATAGAACAACCGACAAAATAAGGGTTCAGGAGAGGTTTGGACATCGCGTGAGGAATTCTCATCGGGTTATATCTCTGTTAGTAAATACAAGCTGAATTCCTCAGCTTTTATTTCTGTAAACTAGGTTATCACTCTGCTCACTAGTAGCAACGGTAAATACGGAAATTTTTAGGCAGGAACCAGTATGATGTGTAACCGAGGTGCAAATGGTGACTGACCAATGTTTTTTTTTTTAATTTCTTTTTGTTCAATTTATGAATTTATTTATGGATCAATACAGTTGATTTATTTTTATTTATAAAAAATAAATTTTAATTAACAATCATTAATTTACTAAGAGGGTGTTTATAATTACTGTTAAGTGTACAAAAAATATATTTAGAATTTTTTTGATTTAATTGACTGATTTTTTTAATTTTTTATAAACAGTTTTTCTCAAATTTATTTCTGGAAAAAATATATATTTACCTGCTTATTTTCAAAAATATATTTCAAAACTCAAAAAAATTAAAAATAAATTTTTTCTCCAAAAATATTTTTATCAAATGCAATATCAAACGAACCATAACTATAAATAATATTTTTTTTTTTCATCATAACTAAAGTTGGTAACCAAAACCAACAAAACAAATTGATAAATAGAGAGAGCAAAAATTAACCAAGAGAACGTAGATAAATTTAACACAAAACTATTCTAACATAGTTATAAATTTTGAATTGGAATGTTGGATATAGAACTATTATAAATACTTTTTAGATAGTATTTTATTGTTCTTCCGAATCTTAATCAACATGTTTTGAATTAATGATAAGAGAAAAGAAAAATGGAGAGAATGGAATTCAATAAAATTGTCATTTAATTATAAAGCAAGTACGGACAACAAGACAAAAAATCCTGTAAAACCAATCTAACATTGAATTCATGTAGACTATGATTATTGAAATGAGTAAAGAATCACCCTGAATACATTTTTGAACAACTGCAAAATTTTCATCACCATCAATGGCTGCATAATGAGATCCTATATCATAGCTCCGCTAGAACCGTACTTCTTTCCGGACACAATTTCCAGCAAGCACACCAGCACCAGCAATTACAAGGAGAATATTTGCGCCAGCGCCCTTGAAGAGGGATTTGGCTCCCTCATTCTTAAGGATCTGAGTGAATGCATCCATGGAGCTCTTGTACTTGACAGTTTCACCAGATGTCATCATCATTCTTCTTCTTACAGTGTCAATTGGGTATGAAGCACGACCTGCACCATTGGTGATAAGTCAATCAAGGGCAAAGCTAGCAAAGAAACTATCCTGCAATCATAATAACAACAGACAAAACAATTACAAGAAAAATTAATACTTCTTCACCAAAAGAAATATTCAACAATTGCTGTCATGAACTAACCTGCAGCTTTCTAATCAAGACAACTGGCTTCAAGGAATCATACATTCCAAAATACAGGCCGCGATATACAATGATTCCAACACAAGAAATATTAAATCCGTGATAGAGGCCAGCAATACCATATGACTACAGAGTCTTCCTATAGACATCAATCAAGCCATTGAATTGCCTTTCCCCTCCCTTGTTTGCAGTCTTGGCATCATTTGCAAGACGTGTTCTCGCATAGTCTAAGGAGTAGACAAGGGGCAGTAGCCCCACCAAATGCCAAGTTTCCAGCAAAGCATTTCCAATAGCCATCACGGTCCTTCTTAAAGTTGAAGAGCTTCTTAAAGTTGAAGAGCCTCTTAAAGTAATTTTTGAATGCAAAGTTCAAGGCCTGGAGGAGAAAATGTATACTAACTACATAAGCAATAGAAAGAAGAAGAAAAAAACAACCGGTTGCAATGGAAGAGACCATAAACCTGAGTTGGGAAATAACGGATGACAATGATTGTGTTCCCTCTCCACAATGACATAATTCCCTCGTCTTGATTGTTCAGTTTAAACAATCTCCAATTCCCTTGTAGGGTTCAGAAAGCCGACCAACCTTGATCATCTCATCTTGATTTTGGATCAGGAGTTTTTACGCGGTAAATCGGAGCAGCAGCAGTTTTGGACATAGCTACAAAAACTCCACCCATATGAAAATCTATTGCAAATCCAGCAAGGCCTTTTTCTGATGGGGCTTGCACAAATATTGGTGAGATTTGGCATGTCCTACTCATAGGGTGCTGGAATCCTGCATTAAAATAGTTTTCGTATGCAAACTGCCTCTAATGCAAGAACAGGCCTTTGAAAACCCCCATATTTGTGTTGAACATTTTGTAGAGCTGACAATTCATTTGTATTGTGTCTAATGTGTCATGTCATTAATTGAGTATAATACAATTAAGCTTACATAAATACGACATGATTAATTAATTATGTTAAAAATCAAAATACAGATACGACAGGATTAAAATCATATTTGACACGATATAATATGATTATACATAAATAAATAAATTTGTCTACATTACATAAGAGAATACAATTATATATGATTAACTAAAAGTGTCTAAACGTATACACATTACACGACATGAGATGAATAAATATGAAATTATATTAAAAATATAATACAATTTGTAGATAAAAAAATCCACACACTATAAAATTATTCATATTTAAAATTATTATACAAATAAACTATATAGATCATTAAAAAAACTAATATTTATGGTGAAATTGAATATCATCATTTAGCCAATTTAATTATTCTATAAAACAATTAATAAAGAAAATTTACAAAATTAATATAATATAAGTTAATAAATACTATACAATTAATTTATTGATATTTATTAACATATACTTATATAATTAATTTTTAATTTTTTATATAATATATTATAAATTTATTCGTATACAAAATTATATTATATATATTTAAAAATATTGCAGTATCTTTAAATATTTTATATAGTTTGAATTAATTTCACGTATTTTAAAACGTGTTTAATCATGTTTAAAAATGTTAGATAAGTAAAATTTATTTATGATACGGTTTTTTCCATATCATAAATGTGTGAATATAGTTATGACACATATCAATTTAACTCAAACTTATATATATATAAGTTTGTGTCATTTCGTAATATTTAATCGTATCGTATTAAAAATTATCAATTCTAATATTATGAAATAGGCTTGAACTAAGATCAACTTGGCAAGCCATATTTTGCATTATATATGGGTATTGGTGTCTATCAAAAAACAAATTATAGAAAATTTTCTAAAATTTTAACAAATTACAGTTATAAATAAATTTTTAAAACACTAATAGTTTATCTTTTTATCATTTGATAAAAATATTAATTGAGATAATAATTAGGAACGTTAGGAGCTTGAATATACTGATTGTTCTGTAATTACAATAGTTGGTAACAAACATAAACTTTAAACTCTTATAAAATGTCATTATACAATATAAAACTTTCAAAAATTCATAGAAAAATCATGTGGTATATTATACTATAATGTTTGAAATTCTTTCTGTGTCAAATAAATGAATATTATCTCAAACGACTGAAAAATATATTATTAGATTTTTAAAAGTTTATTTTCCGACCTAATTTGAAAAAATTTGAA
Source organism: Triadica sebifera (assembly GCA_023653625.1). NCBI lineage: Eukaryota > Viridiplantae > Streptophyta > Magnoliopsida > Malpighiales > Euphorbiaceae > Triadica > Triadica sebifera. The sequence goes on from CM042906.1 coordinate 29,170,155, forward strand.
GATTTTTTTTTTTTTTGCATGATCCTAATTAATGAGATCTTATATCAAGCTCAACCAAGACCATACTTCTTTTCTGAATTATGGGTGTAAAAAAAATTTTGCTTAAAATATATTTTTATTTATGGATTGAATAAATAATCTACAAATCAATTTCATATATGTGAAATTTTAGCTAAAAAAAACAAAGAATTATATTGGTGAAGTAATAATTTTTTTTTTCTTTTTACACCCATATACAAATTATAAATTTCCTTGTTAGGCGACATTTTATTTCCCTTTCCCGGTATTATCATTTGCTTATTAGGAAAATATACTCTCTTCAACTAATGTTTCATTACACTACCAAACTAAGAGTCCGAAATTTTCATTATTCATAAAGAAAATTTATTATCGTTTTTAATTGGAATCATATATTTTATTTTTATATCAAGTTTTATCTCAATGACTTAAGTAAAATAAGTTTTGTTTCAATCATTATAGCAACCATAAATTACTTTGATAAGAATACAATATCTCCCAAAATATAAACAAACAAACCTCTAAACCTCAGGTGCTTTCATCTTTTCCATAAGCTTCTGGCCTGCATTCATGCTCAATCAGTGCTGTAAGGTGGTGCGTGGGAGGGGGCAAGGAGGGGCATGATAGAAGATGAGTGCTAAAAAGGCTGCTGAGTTAACTTTTTTAACTTTACGGCACAAAGCTCAAATAAACAAACTATTAGACATTCCTAAGTTTAATCTGGAGCAATACACGTGGATCACATGGTTAGGTACCCCATATACGAAAAGCTAGAAAAGTTCTTTTTATGGTTTTTATGGGACAATCATACAAGATAATAGAAGTGAATCTCCAGTTCTTTGAAGGATTTATTGGTGACTGCACAAATCAATTTGATCTCTTCCTTGAAGTCTGTCAATACCCAGAGAAGTAGGGTCGCGAGTTGTTTCTGAGCTCCTGAAATCCATTTCCAGTTGCTTCTGCCTCAGTTGCAATATGCTTTGTTCATTCTCTAGTCTCATCCTCTCATTTTCCAGCCTCAACCTCTCAAACTCCCTGTCTTTCTTGCTGCAGTATCTCAACCACTTGAATCGTTGTTTCTCAAGCTCAAAAGCTTGAGCTTGAATGCTGACTCTTTGCTCCAGAAGTTGCACCTTCTGCTTCTTAATCCACTCCTTTTTCTCCCATACTGAGACTGTAGGATCTTGAAAAATCCCAGCCATTTCAACTTCAAAGTTGTTGTATCCACCTGATTGAGACCAAAGATGGGCATTTGCTTCATTTCCTTTATTCCTATCAACATACTTGCCCATCCTCTCACCTTTCTCTGTAGCATTATTATCATCTTCATTATCTGATTCATCATCGTCATCACTGTCATGTCCCTCAGCTTCCTCCTCTGAGCCATTATTATTTTTGGAGCATCTTTCAAGAGGTAATGAACAGCCCTGTAGACCTATATCATGGCAATTAGGTATCGTCTGGCCATTATGGTAAGCACACATTTCCTTATAGAACAAATGTTTTGAGCTCAATATCTTTCTAACATCATCCTTTGCCTTAGCTGAAAGTTGAGGCATTGAGTCCATAAGGGCAGGGTTCTCCACCACCCTACAACTAGTTCCCCTTCCAAGAATCTCATTCAACCTCTTGTACCTCTTATTCAAATCATTAAACTTATCCTCACACTGTTGTGGCGAAACATGACAACCCTTAGTGATCATTATCTTTGACACCGTTTTCCATTTGCCTTTCTTCTGCAGAATCCCAGATTTCCTCTTGAGGCCCTCAACACCTTCCAATGCACCATCATCACCAACAAAGGCGACCACTGCTATAAGAAGCCTAACCACCTCATCTGTCCATTTCATCCGCTGCCATGTAGATCTCTTTTTGCCCTCAGCCCCATTGGAGTTCTCACCATTCCCATCTTCTGTAAAGCTCAGCTCATCATCTTCACTTGCATTGCCGTTATTTGTTGCATTAAAATGGCTAAGTGCTTTTCCTTTGCTGAAATTTGTAGAATATCCTTTTGCAATTGGACCTTTCTCTTCCATTATCCCAATGGGTTGATGATCGTTATCGAGTCTCCCCATTAAGTTCATGTGATGATGATGGCCCAATGAGGGATGACCAAACTGGGTCTGCTGCTGTCTATGAATAGGTGACTTGAGGTCTAATAACCCAACAACTGGACTTGACAAAAACTGACCCCCCAAACCAGAAGCATCCATGTGTAAACAAACTGAAATCCCTAAATTCTAAAACCCTAACGGTATTCAGTTGCTACGAAAATCATGAAGAAGAAATAATCTAAAATCTCATATTTTGCATAATTCAAACTCAACAAACTGACAAAACCACTCAATTTAACCCAATATAACTATATGGCTCATCCTAACTGATCTCTCCATTATTACAAACCTGAAAAACCCAAATTCCACTTCCTTTCATTTTCTTCATTTCCTTAGCTATAGCCACTTCTTTCCGAAATGGAAACTTCAACAAAATTCAATATAAAACAATACATATCGTATCAAATCCTAGCCCTCTAGAATCATATATAAAGCTTAATCCCGGGTGATTCTCGCAAACCCAAAACTTAATGTACTCAAGAAAAAAATCCTTGATTTGAAGTCAGATCAAAATTCCCAAGAAGACCCAATAACTTATTCCAGTGTTTCACATATTCGTGGAAAAGAAGATTGAAACTTTTTTTAGAAATTTAAACAAGGACCGATCAATGCAATGAACCAAAGCCAAAAAATAGCTAAGATATTTTTTCTAGCTTACCTTTAATGATTCATAGTGGAGATTTCACCTTGAGAAACAGAACGAGATGGAGAAAGAGTTTCTCTGGAAACAACTTAATGGAAAAAAGCAGCATTTTTAGAGCGCGCGCACGTCAGAGAGAGGAGAGAGACGAAGGAATAGAGAGATGGAGATTTTGGTTGATGCGTACGGATGCAAAGATATCCTACGTGTTTAGCTGTTAGTTGTCGTTGAAGAGTGTTTGTCACAGGCTCGTGACTTTCTTAATTCCTTTCTAATTTTTCTTTTTAATTTATTTTTTTTTTTTATACAAAAAGAATTAAACTCAAACAAAACCAAAAACTAACGAATATGAGTAAATCCGACAAAATCATGTCTAATCCAGCTAACAATCCTTAAAGGGTGATAAGGAAGAACATGTAAATCCATGGAAAATTCATAAGCTAGATGAGAAAGGAAGTCTTCAATAAAGTTTGCTTCTTGAAAAATATGATTAATATCGAATGAAGTGAAAGAAGCGGCCAAAGCCTAGATTTGATTAATAATAGACCAGCTATCAATATCAGGCGAGCAACCACCCTAGATCATGGAAACTACTGTTTTATTATCACATTCCGTCACTATTGAGTCAAGACCAATTCTTAGAGCAAGTTAAATGTCTTTTAACACAGCCTAAGCTTTTCGCTTTTGGATGGGGCAACAACCTATCTTGACAACAAAGCTAATTACCCAATTCTCCAAATAGTCACAGACTAATCTAGCCACAGTCTGATGTCATATTAAGCATCTATATTTTTATACACAAAAAAAAAGAGGACATTTCCAAACAACCAAATTCTCGTTGTTAGTAACATCTTTTGCCACTTAGAAATCATTGAAAGATTGATTAATGAAAACAACGTGATCCTTTACTTCGAAAATTATAGAAAAAACATAACTCTTTTTCCCATTAAATATTGTTTTGTTTCTTCTTTTCAACAACAATCAGCAACTAACACAAAAGAAAGTGGGTCAGGCAATACCCAATGGAAGCAAGGCTGTACTTATTAAATTATTGGCTACCTAACCTTTAACAGTAGCAAAATCATCAAAAATCAGGTGCAGCAAATTGTTTAGAACAGAATTGACCCAAAATTGCATTGCAACACTTTGCAACACTACAATCATGAAAAACATTGAAGCTAGACTCATCTCCATAGCCACAAATAGTGTAAAAGCTGAGTGATCCATATGCCAATCTTTCCTTCTCAAATTAGTCATAATGCCACAGTTAACAACTTGCCATAAAAAAGCCTTAATTCTCTGAGGAATCTGTAAGCTTCATAGCTTCTTCTAGGGAACTCGGCATCTTTACCATAATGTCTCAGAAGGAAAGAGCAAGCTGATTTTATTGAGAAATTTCCGTAAGAATTTAACATCTAAAAAACCTTATCCTCACGTTGTTGCAATGAGAACAAGAGTGCTTTCAGGGAGATAATGAGCAAAAAGGTCTCAGCGCCACTTACCATCAGTACCAACGAAAAAGACCACTGGTATATCAATGATTGCATTATGAATAGGAGAAATAGTCAGATTAATAAGAGTGGTGTCCACATTTGGAAGCTGACACATATGCCATCACCTAAAGACCATATCTCATTTCGTTTCATATCTTCCCAACAAAAACAGCCACAAATTCCTTTCCACAGCACTCAACTCGAGGCAGAAGTTAAGGGTTTTTCCTATTTTCCATGATTAAAATTATATTTAGAGCATAAAACTCTAACCCAAAGAGCATTAGGATTTCAACAAAGATTCCAAGCCATTTTCATTTGAAAAGCTTTATTTAAAGAAGAGAGGTTTCTGATTGAAAGATCACCTGACTCCTTACTTTGCTACACCTGATCCCATTTAACAAGAGAAATGCTCCTCCTATCCTGAGTACTACCCTAGACAAAACTCCTTATATGCTTCTCCATATCTTTACAAAGACTTTTAGAAACAATGGAGGTTCGCATGATATAAATTTGCATGGAATGCAAAACTGATTGCGTGAGAGTAACTCTACCAGCAAAGAAAATACGGCTGACACTCCAAATAGCAATTTTAATCTTCATTATATCGAGGACATAAGCATAAGTATGCTTAGAAATCCTGAAATGTA